>JAJAGP010000553.1:0-366120 GCA_025084515.1 Ancistrus triradiatus | reverse complement strand
AAATGCACACTTGAAGTCTTGATGTCAGACAATTCAAAATAAAACGTGTTCATTGATTGGATACTGAATGAGAAGAACAGCAACTTGTTTTTTCAATTAGCCAATCTGAGTGCAGATTTTATTTCAGCATGTAGAGAAAGGATTGATTTATTCTGTTTGAATGGATTGTTGATATTCAGTAACGATAGAAAAAAGTTTATAATTAACCTTACCTCAGACAGAAGCATTGGACAATTGAGTCCACCTTACCCTGAGACCGAAACAAGACAAAATCCAAATGAGTTTGAGACCGAGACCAGACCAAGACTTTAAAATTTGTTCTCTCAGTAAAAGAACTTAATTGAGGAACTACAAGAGCAAAGGACACAGTGTTGTTTGTGTTTCACTGCAGCACAGCTCGGGCATCTGAGGGACCGTTCTTAACTGGGGTCTGCAAGTGCTTTTCACGATCCAAAGGCCATGGCTTTATCAAACCATCAGATGGAGGCGCTGACATCTTTGTGCATATCTCAGAGTGAGTGAGCTGATGCCGTCTTGCATGTTTGTGTCACTTTCTTTTCCTTTGAGATTCCTTGTAAAGAATATCATACAGCAGAGCAGGGCAAGACCCGAGAAGGGGTATGAGGTAACATTTTTGTTTAGTAAAGCAGGTTCAAGTTGTATATGGTATTGTTCATCCGGTATATTCATAGCCATGTCATTTGCAAATTTCATAGCAATCGGACAGATATTTCTCCGGATTATACTGAATGAAGAGTTTTGCATTGATTTACCTGAATTTTAGTAACAGACACAGTTCGACTTTAGTCTGTATTGATTGAGACTACATTCACATTGCTTTTGTTTCATTGGTAGTATGTTGTAACCTATAAATTATTATATGTACTATATGGACTATGGACCAAAAGGTCCAGGGTTCAAATCCCTCCTCTACCAAACTGCCACTGTTGGGTCCTTCAGCAAGGCCCTTAACCCACAATTGCTTGGATTGTTAGATTGTATCAATTGTAAGTCGCTCTGGATAAGGGCGTTTGCTAAATGCTGTAAATGTAAATATCTCATGAATAGATACAAGGCTCTGTCATGATGCACCAGCCACTCACTTAGCCCACCACTTCGATAAGTCAAGTTTTGAGTTACCGTGGTGGCTTCCAGCCAAGTCAGACTTCTTACAGTGAGGGGAGGCCAGTTGGGAGGTTATCCTTCACTGCTCTAACAGCAGAACCTATCGACAGTGCAATGGGCTGATGTCCCATCTTACTCCTGTTCATCATGATAGGCTCCAGACCCCCACGAAAAAAATTAAGGAGATGCATTTGCAGTAATCATTAAAACTGTATTCAAAAACCATGCCTTTCATTCCACGGATGCGTAGCAATCACTGTTGCAGTGTGAGGGCATGATCCATCAACAAGCCTCTCCTCCTTCAGATACAGTCATGTCTGTACCTGCAAGTGACGCAAAGCTGGAACGCTCTGCCAGGAATCGAACCTGCAGTGTTCAGGGTGAAGCCCAAGGCTATAGAGATGTCAGTGACAGTAGAGAATGTATTAAGTAGATGCTCATTAGTAAGCATTGCAGTGATGCTGTTATGAGAGGTGTTTGTTGTATAAAAATTCCCCTTTACACTACACTAGAAACTATCCTCATTCATCTTCTACATGTAGTGACGTCCCTCAGCACAGATGTCTTATTCAGTGGTTTGTAGGAATGTAGATGTCATATGTAGATGTGTTTTTCTCATTTACATAATACCAGCATTGAAAATACACGTTTTCCTTCCACGTGAATTGTATAGATTGATTTTGAAGTTTGCATATGTGTAGTTAATTAATCGGTTACGTTTGTGTAGTGTATTAATTAAGCGCAATCTTTCCTAATGTATGAAATGATTAAAAACTAAATATTACAGTACTAATATTGTAGATTGTTGAAACTCAGTGGTTACATGAAACTGAGGAGCAAAAAACAAACAAAAAAAACAACCCCAATAATTTGAATAATAATATCAGTGCATATTTCAGTTGGCACAATATTCACAGTATGGTTTATTGGCCCAAGCAGTTATACTGTTGTACTGCTATTATACTATTTTAGCAAAGCTTTAGTCTCAATCACTGAAGGAAAAGCAATTTCATAAAATTTACTTGGGTTACTATGGGATAGAATGGTATAACAAAGGCAATGTTGTATATGCTCATTAATACTTTATTAATATAAACACATATACTCTATAGTTTTTATTCGCTGTTTTATTATGCTCTTCATATTATTGTATTCTCCTTACTTTATCAGAGGGGTCGGCATGGTGGCTTGGTGGGTAGCACCATTGCCTCACAGCAGGAAAGTCCTGAGTTTGATTCCGGGATCCTTTCTGTGTGGAGTTTGCTTGTTCTCCCAGTGTCTGCATGGGTTTACTCCGGCCTGACCTGAGTGTACATATATAGGACTAGTCTTAATGTAACCTTGTGTGTGTCACTGAAATGGCCACTGATGCTGGTAGCAACGTTAAGTAAACAAACAAAAATAAACTTCTGAATCTAAATATTATGCTGTACTGTGCAAAAGTATTAGGTGTTCTATATTTTTCAGTTTATATTCTACTTATTCTTTATTTTGTAGTTCTAGAATTACAGACTGTAGTCCATTTGTTTCTCTACATACTCTGTTCATCTCCTTTACTCAGGATCAGCACAGATCAGGTCATATTTGGATTGTGGATGATTCTCACCACTGCAGTGACACTGGCGTGGTGGTGGTGTGTTAGTGTGTGTTGTGCTGGGTTTGACTGGATTAGACACAGCAGTGCTGCTGTAGTTTTTAAACACCTCGGTGTCACTGCTGGACTGAAAATATTCCACCAGCCAAAAGTGTCCTGTAGGCAGCATTCTGTAAGCACTGATGAAGGATTAGAGGATGACTAACGCAAACTAAACAGATGAGCTGCTGTCTCTGACTTTACATCTACAATGTGGAGCAATAATGTGAACGTCGGTAATAAACCGGACAGTGAGTGAACAGTGTTTAAAAACTCCAGCAGCACTGCTGTGTCTGATCCAATCGTACCAGCTCAACACACACTAACACCACCACCACATCAGTGTCACTGCAGTTCTGAGAATGATCCACAACCCAAATAGTACTTGATCTGTGCTGGTCCTGATCATCAGAAACAGGGTAAAGAAGACCATCAAAGTATGTAAAGAAACAGATGGACTACAGTCTGTAATTCTAGAACTACAAAGTGCAGTGTTCTGAAATGGCTAAAAGCGATGTTAAAAATAAATAAATATATAATGTTTATGTTTAGCTACTGTATATTTGAACTATTACTATAAACTTATTAATTAGGTAACTTAAATTTAGGTTCTTGCATATGTCATCTAGGCTGCCCAAGGAATTTGGGTCTCTGAGTCTTGGTCCTCCCAAGGTTACTGTGTAACATATAGAGCATTTTACCTTGCCACTGTCACCCTACGCTTGCTCAGTTAGGGCTGTGGGCCTAGATAGTTGCAAAGCTGCATTGAGGCAGTGCTGCGTTGTAAAAAGTGCTATATAAATAAATTTAATTTTAATTTCCAATGGTTAAATAATCGTAACACAAAACAAATCAGCACAGTTTGCGAATGATAAAACTGATATGAATATCTGCTAATGATTAAACATAAATGTAAAAGATTACCAGGTCACTTTTCCCTCAGCATAGTGTATAATTGGGTGTGCTGATTAAAAATGATTGTTAGATGGGGGTTTTTTTTTTTTCCCCTTTATGTCTGGATTTTTAGGCACATGTTACGCCTAGGATCTAAACTACAGATACATTAAAAGCTAGGGCTGTGCTAAAAATCTGTACTGCTATATATCATGTTTTTTTTTTTTTTTTCATCTCAAAATATAGATTTTATTATGAAGAAAGAAGAAAGAATGGGGTGTAAACTATAATCTTCGCTCCTGCAGTACAGTGTTTTGACTCAATTTGCCCACTGAATTATCAGTGTGATGTGATGTGATGTATTAAGACTACTCAGATTGTACATCGTAACTTGTATTTCAGCTGGTTTTATATTTCCAGTAAACTATGTGGAAACTATGCATCGTATCACAATGTATGGTGGTATAATCGTATCGTGGAGTTCTTTCCAATACCCACCCCTATTAAAAGCCTACATAGATCAGTATTAATAGCAGCGCTACGAAATAGCATTATGTTCACATTTGTCATACATATTCCTCATGTTGGACATTTCTGATTTATGTGTTTCTACTGCAGTATCGATGGGGAGTACGTTCCAGTAGAAGGAGATGAGGTGTGCTATAAGATCTGCTCCATTCCACCCAAATATGAGAAGGTGCAGGCTGTGGAGGTGACCATAACCAACCTGGCACCAGGCACGAAGCATGAGACATGGTCAGGCACGGTGATCAACACATGAAAAAGATTAGCAATGTGTGTTCTTGGGGTTTTCTTGGGGTCCCTGTTCTGAGGAGAAAAATGGGGCCAAATGATAACTGCATATGTGGTTTGAAAGACTAGCTGACCTTTGTTATTATTGTTTTCCCCTTTTCATATATGAGAAACCTTTGCTGCCAGCTATATCTACACTAATCATTTGTGGTTCAGTATTGTGCTGTTTTTTAAGAAGCCAGATGGCCAGTTAAAAGACAGTAAAGCCTTAACTCTTAACTACGTTGATAGAATAGCCTTCTAGTTTAGAAATGGTGATAATTATTTTTGTGTGATGGGAATTGGAACATTGTACTCTCAATACATGCTTGTTGTAAAATAAAAAATGTCAGTTTATCCATCCTGGTTGTGTGTTGTGTAAACAAAAAAGAGTCTCCTCCCTTAACTGAATTAGTTTGCTCTGTTCATTAGTCATTTTATACATATGTGTAACACTGAACCCTAAACTTTCTCACTGATTAAGTCAGACAGGAACCAAAAGTGGTGCAGCATGACTGAAGTGATGGTACGTGAGGGAGTGGTAGAAATGTATATTATACACTCATTGATAAAAGCATCCAGATAGACATTTCGGATTGCTGCAAAACTTGGCATCATAGAGGTGTGTCTAGCAGTCAACGACCTCTGAGGATACTTTTGGGTAGTATACCTCATGGTGGGAGATCGTTGACTGCTAGACACACCTCTATGATGCACTTGAAGACATTTTGCCCAGTTGACAGACTTTGAGAGGGGGCACATCATTTGACTGAGAGAATCAGGATGGTCGTTTCAACAAACTACCCTCAATCTAGGCCTGATCTAGCTATTAGGAGGTGTTAGGAGCAGTGGTTCCATGAAGGCACACACACACACAGCGAACAGGCTCTGGACAGTCCAGACAGACCTCCAGTAGAGAGGATCGTTTGATCCACCGACAAGCACGAGCAGCTCCCACAGTTTTGTTGTCAAGTAAATTTGTTGTGATGGCACCCATTACGTGTCCTGCCATTGACAAGGAAACTTTCCCTTTTTCTACTAGACTAAATAATGGTGATATGCTTATCTTAAAGTTACTTTATTCAATATTTTTGTGTTTTCTGTTTTTAAACTATTGCTATAAACTTATTAACCAGATCATTTACTTTAATTCTTACAGATACCATCTAAGCCACCCAAGGAGGTTGGGTCCCTTTTTGAGTCTTGGTCTTCTCAAGGTTTCTTCCTTCTAATGTTTAGAGAGCTTTTTCTTGCCGCTGTCACCCTAGGCTTGCTCAATTTGGGATTGGCCCTAAATATTAGACGATAAAATGTTAATTGTAAAGCGGCCATTCGACAATGCTCCATTGTGAAAAGCACAATACAAATAAATCTGACTTTGTCTTCGACAACCAGCCACCGTTGCCTTCGTTTGCAGTGGTGTCCTGAACAAGAAACTTAGACTGCCACATACTGGAACCGTATCGTCTGTTCAACAACTGTTGCTTAAAGTGAACAAAGCGCAGCGTAGTTTAATGTCTTAAAACAGTGACCTAAGAAAACCAAACATCTCTCAACTACTGGTTACAAGCAATCTCTACCTCTGAAATGACGAACCTTTGATCCAAAAGGAAAGTACCCTATTTACGTTAAGCTTTTTCCCCCATATTTAAACTTTGGACCCCATATTTAAACCGTGGACTGTGGTAGCCTAGAGGTTAAGGTACTGGACTATGGACCAAAAGGTCCAAAGTTCAAATACCACCTCTGCCAAGCTGCCACTGTTGGGTCCTTGAGCAAGGCCCTTAACCCGCAATTGCTTGGATTGTAAGACTGTATCAATTGTAAGTTGCTCTGGATAAGGGCGTCTACTAAATGCTATAAAATGTAAACCTATAACCTTGGACCCCATGTTCTCATTTTCAACAGTAGAGGTTACGTTACGGTGTGTTACTGCAGTGTACAAAGAGAAGTTTTGTGTGTTCCTGGTCGAACTTTAGTCCATTAAGCCATCTTAATCTTTTTACTTTTAATGGGATAAGAAGGAAAAGAAATGAGGAAGGCGTAACGTAAAAATGATTACTTATGAAGCTAAAATAGAAAAAAATTAAATATATTATTTACACCTAAAGATTTGGCAAAGTTTTTCAGCATTTTGGAATTGAAATTTGGAATTTCAGAATCAGATGCATGAGCAGAATCCGAATTGATAAAATGCAAACCATACCCAGCCATACTAACAGCTCAGTGATATGTGCAGGACATCCTGCGTCCATGTGCTGCCTCTTGCGGCAGGGCTTCCAACTGGCATTTTTCAGCAAGATAATGCTCCCCTACACACAGAAAGGGTTTCTCAGAGATATCTCCGCCAGATTGTAACAGATTGGGCTGCCTGGTCACCAAATTCATCACCAATCGAGCATTTATGGGATCAACTGGGATGCCAGCAGGGTACTAGAGCCTCCTTTCAGTTGTACAGTATTCCCCAATAAATGTATCCTTTCGCTCTAGTGATGTAATGACTTACATGTGGCGATCATATATATAAAGTTTCATTCGATCCTCACAACAATACTTTTTTTTAGGTATATTAATTTTTATTTTAGTGTATATTCAAATTGTACGCACATTACCTCTGTAATG
Source organism: Ancistrus triradiatus (assembly GCA_025084515.1). Classification (NCBI taxonomy): domain Eukaryota; kingdom Metazoa; phylum Chordata; class Actinopteri; order Siluriformes; family Loricariidae; genus Ancistrus; species Ancistrus triradiatus. The sequence goes on along the minus strand of JAJAGP010000553.1, from coordinate 359,054 downwards.
TAAATGCAATTCTTCTGTCACTCCCATTAAGTTTTACTGGACAGATTTCAATCTAACTTTTCTGGTTTTCTATTACTTTTCAAAAAACTATTTTTAAGTCAACCTTTCAGTCTCGCAATCTTGCGTGTTCTGACCGCATATATTTATTATTCGCCTGCTTTATTTTAGTTGCATCATAAGACTTTTACTGTTATGCAAATGTTTTTTTTAACTGTACAAGACCAATAATCATTTATTCAGGTGTGGTGAACAAAACACTAGTTAACCTTAATGTCTCACCAACTTCATTATAAAGTTTAAATAAAATCTACACATTTCTGATCTAAAACCCCAGCTTTACCATGCCTATCACAGATTTGTTTTTCCTCAGAGTGCATATCCATTGCTTATACTAGGGATCTTACATAGACAGATATTACATAGCAGAATGAGCACAATTAAGGCTGTTGTTTCTAGGAACTGTGATCCTGATCATGTTAATGGAATGGTTAAGGTTAAAGGACAAAATACTTCTATAACATATAAAGCTCTACATGGCCTGGCTCCACATTATACTGAGTGAACTCTTAAGAGTTTTACAATCCAACACGTCTACTTCGTTCACAGGGTACAGGACTTCTTTTAGTTCCTAGAATTTAAAGTCACAGCAGGGGGAAAGACTTTCTCATATATGGTCCCCCAACTATGGAATAAACTTCCCACTTTAGTTCGAGACTCAGACACTCTCCACATTTTTTAAAGTCTAGGCTAAAGACATACTTATTTAAGCAGGCTTTTGACTAGATTTAGACCAGGATGCATGGCTTGGGTCACTGGGACCGGAGTCTGGAGTCATGTCTGGCCTGCCTGCCGTGTCCGTTAGACGGGAGTGTCGGGTGGGCGGTATGGCTGAACTGGGCTTCGGTTCTCGTGATCTTGACTAGTGCATCCTTGCCTTAGACTAAGGGCAGAGCTATAGGTTCATAGTGAAAGAGCCACCAGAGGGCAGTAACTCCCTCCCTCCTCTGGTTATCTGGGCTAAGTCCCCGCCACCGCCGGGCCGAGACTTTCCTGCTTAGACTCACTGACCCTAGAGAGACTCTCTGTTTGTCTTCCGACTACCATTGTTGTGCGTGAAACGAGTTCAAAAGACGCGTTCATTGAAACACGCTCATTTTTTTCGTGAACAGTAACTGAAGACGCAACACTTTTTAATAAAGAACTTGAACGTGAATTAGTTCACATTATGTGTCATGAACGGCAGACATCACTGTAAATGAACGCTGGAATTTGTTTTCCATTGAAAACTGAGTGACATCTGTTTTCGCTTTTGAAACGCAACGAGAGAAAGTTCCTCCCTCCTGTATTCTCGCTGGTGCCGCTTAAATCATGTATCACCAGAAAGAAATGGTTTTGACATTGTGTGCGCAATGCATTGCGGTGTCCGGCTGAGAATAGTTAACATACTGGCTAGTTAATAACATACTGGCTTCTGCACGACGTTACCCGTGATGAATTGCAGCAGAGCGGGGTAGCCATAGCAACGCCGTGTACACAATTGCAGTGTCATGAGCAAATGTCTACAATGAGCAGTTTCAAAGAACGTATAGTGATTTCTAGCTTGTAGTGTGAAAAAAGTATTTATTTGAATATCTCACACACGAACAATTAAAATGAACTGAAACTTTGAACTATTTCCGAATTAAATTGGTGAACTTGAACGTGAACTGTTCCACTTTGAGGCATGTAATGAACTTAACTGAACGAGTTCAGAAAAGCTGTGAACTGGCACACATGCCGACTACTTATGCCGTGTGCATATTTTATCCTTTTATTTGAACTAATCACATGACTTAGTTTAGATAAATTTAGTTTCATTCTTAGATTTATCATCGACGGATAGACCCAAGGGATGTTTGGTCTATTGTTTGAGTCTTGGTTCCCCCTAATGTTTCTTCCTCATAACACTTTAGGGAGTTTTTCCCTTGCCACTGTCACCCTAAGGCTTTGCCTTCAATTTGGGATTGGACGTAGATATTAGGAGATAATCTAAAATTGTAAAGTTGCTTTGAGACAATGCTCCATTGTAAAAAGCACTATATAAATAAATCTGACTTGACTTGACGATGACTGAATTAACTATGAACTATGATTGGACTTGGTTGAAAAATGAATGGAGCAAAGCATAAAATACTGAACCCATAAATAAATAAGCTCTACTTCATTCTGACGATGATTCTGGCTGTAAATAAAGAGCAACCTTTCAGTTGGTGGTGTAAGCATGGTGATGATTTTATTTTTTGTTAGTTATTAACAGACAATAAACAACTTTATACAATACTGACTTGGCCAAAAACAGACAGGCACAGAGTCATCACATGTAGGGATTTCTTTATCCATAAACTGAGCAGCTTTAAGTATTTTTTTTTTCACTTTTATACCCACATTCTTTACCTATACTAAAAATATAAATTTAAAACTAACATATAAATTACATAGAATAATGGGACAATACAGGTTTAGGCAATGTCACATGAAAATGGATCTACAGATCATGTAGTTTGTGCTCCTTTTGTGTCACTGGGGTGCTGTAGTGATGACAAAGTATAAATACAGACTTTTACACAAAGCTATATGTCAGGGAATGGCTGAACTACAAACAAAGTAGGTAAGGTGTTCCATATTTGCAATGCTCCTCCTTGTTTATATAGAAAGGATCCCTGTACAGTTGTACCATCGGGGTAGATCGTGTTATGACATGGAGCAGTTCAGCTTTGAGTTGACACAGCAAGAGAAGTGTCCTTCACAGTGTGTATGAGCAGGCTCAATGTCTCTCAGCCACTGGCAACAGAAGCCTGAGCTGGAATTCTGACCATATCTTAAACTTAATGTTAAACTCACTGTAAGTGATTTTAGCTCAAGCTAACTATTTGTGCTCTGTTTTGAAACTCCAAATTCAACTAAGTACTGTACAACTTTCTCTTCACCGGTTCCTACAAAGTCACACATGCATGCTCTTTACCCTGACTAGAACACCAGGCTCGTTAGATGTTGGTGGCAAACCTTGCATGTTTTTCTCTCTCTAACCAACTTGCACTTTTTCTGCATGAACCAAAAGTGAGACCTGTACTCTCACTCAGAACCGTTTTATATTGAAATTAAGAGGATTACCTCTCACAATTAATTAACAATCATTTTAATCTTAATTATTGCAGTAACTGCATTAGCTACATCTCTCAAGCAGACCTTTCTCGCAGAGTAGAAGTGTAAAAAAATTCTTTAAGCCACAGTCCAATTCCATCATTTTCCCCTGTTCCATACAGTTAACTTCCTCCAAGTCTTGCATTAATTACAATGAAACAGCCTCTCCTCCTTTTTGAATAACGAAGAGGATGAGATACAGGTGGCAAGTGTATGTATTAGTTTTATTAATGAATTTGACCAATTTGAAAATTTACAGCCAACTGTATAGAACAGGACAGCATACGAGACACAGTGATCTTATGTTCGCTAACCTTAACTACTTATGCTGTGTTGGCACTCATAAATACTTGTTGTTCCTGTCAATGTAGTACCAAACCACAACAAATCTACAATAAGTATGCATGTAACATCTTTCATATGAGAAAATGTTTATACAATGCACAGATACCACCATCCTAAATGTTCCACCATCCAAAGCTTTGTGATAAAACAATAAGCGTTTCCTCTAAACAAGAAAAGTATCAGAGGTGATGGAAATGAGAAAGCAGATTAATGGCCAGACACTGCTGTGTTATTTTTCTGATGCTAACCATACGCTGTTTGCTGAATAACGTCTGGATAATTTAGCTGCATCAGCTGTGGGTTAAGTCACATTTCTCTAGTATGTTTTAATCAGAGAATGGCTTTTGAAAAGCTGTGAAAACAATACAACCATTAGATGAGCAAAGCAAGTCACTTAAATGCATTCCTTGGTCATGGCGACAGTTGAATGCTAACTGTTTTTCAACATTTTCCTGAAAATGTAGTCCAGGAATAGAATTAAAGAGATCTACATATGCTGCAAATTGAACTAAATAAGGTATCTGACACACACCAGGTGTCTTATCACACCAGTCCACAAATGCTGCCTAAAATAGACTCTACCTCCATAAATGATTTTATTTAATATAATTTGAATATATTCATTCATTGTCTTATCCACTTATCCTAGTCAGGGTCCTGGGAGAGCTGGTGCCTAGCCGACAACACTGGGCGCAAGACAGGAACAACCCTAGACAGAAGGGCAATCCATCGTAGGGCACATACACTCACACACCAAGGGGCACTTTGGAAACACCAATTAACCTAACACATGTCTTTGGAATGTGGGAGGAAACCGGAGTAGCTGGAGAAAACCCACATGAACGCAGGGAGAACCCTGGGTTGAGATCGAAACGAGGATCTCGGAGCTGTGAGGAGACGATGATAACCACTGCACCACAGTGCCGTCCCTAATTTGAATATATTACTTTCCAATTTCATACAAATGTGGGTTTGTATATCTGAAGACCAATTCAAAGACGTCTGCCTTAATCTCCATGTCGCTGCATTGGGAATTTGAATCTGAAGTCTTCCTGTACCTTGCTGCCAGGTCTGACTCTAAACTCACTCTTGGTTAACATTTAAGTTTGAAGAACAGGAGTACAGGTTGTAATATGAAGTTATAAAAACCTTCACCTGACCGGCTGATGTGCTGTCTCAGTGCTGCCTCATTGGCTTTTGGTGTGTTCCTGGCTAGATAGTCTGTGCAACTCATTAACTTCTCCAGTGCTGAATCCCTGTTAGAAATGTTCATGGAAGCAGCATTCATTAGAACCATGCCATATGCTAACAATCATTACTGATGTAATTCAATGCTGCCGTATACTACTGGGGAGACATAACACTTATGCCATTGTGAACATAACAGTGGCTACTAGAGACAATGCAATTTCTGAAATTTAACAAAAACAAAATGACTTATTTAGTTAAAAAATACGAGTAACAAATTGGGCCGTGATGGGGAGGACGGGGAGAAGAACTGCTCGTTTTGGGCTTGGACCCTTGTGCTTTTCTCCTCAGCTGGTCGCACCTCTAGGACTCTTAATTGTACTCAGCCAGCACATCACTGAAAATGTTGAGGAATTGATGAGCATGGTATTCCTTGAAAACAAGTGCGGGGCGGAAGCGAATGGACTTTTCGCCACAGCCGCCCAAGAGGACACCTGAGGAGACAGGACAGCTGTCAGTATCAGTGGCCATTTCAGTGACACACACAAGGTTACATCAAGACTGGTCATATGTATACACTCAAGTTAATGCCAATTTAGAGTAATCAATTAACCTAACACACATGCCTTTGGACTGAGGAAGGAAACCGGAGTACCCGGAGTAAACCCACACCAGGTCAGATCACTTTCGCAAAGCTTGCATGTTACATATTTTTTGTTGTGAGAAGCGTGAAGTGCTCCTACACTTTTGAGGACTTAAGCCAAACCTTCTTCTCTGCGTCGGTCATGTTTCATTTGTAGAATTTATTTAATTCTTAATGCTAATTTATTTTGAAGATTCCGCGTCCACGCCGGCTCCGCCTCGCTCCGTTCAACTCACTCGTATATTTTTCCAGCGTTGACGAAGTGCCGCAAGTAACGTAAGCGGATACGACAAGGGGAGGGAAACATAAATCATGCGACACAACGAATCGATCATGAAATTCGTTGTCGACACTTTCAATAATCGATTATTATCGATTTTATCGATTCGTTGTTGCAGCCCTATCCAGAACCACTGGGGAAGCCCAAGATGATGAGTATTGGAACTGTGGTAGCCTAGTGGGTAAGGTACTGGACTATGGACCCCAAGGTCCAGGGTTCAAATCCCACCTCTGCCAAGCTGCCACTGTTTGGTCCTTGAGCAAGACCCTTAACCCACGATTGCTTGGACTGTAAGAATGTATCAATTGTAAGTTGCTCTGGATAAGGGGGTCTGCTAAATGCTGTAAATGTAAATGATGATGATGATGGCTTTATTATTTTATGGTCCAACATTTGTTTAAGATGCTCAGCGATGATAGCTTGCTTTTGGGGTAACACTCGATAGGCCCTCCGATGAATCGGTCGCTCATCAGTGGTAAGGATCTGGTGTGTGACGATATCTGTAATGCCAGTAGATTTTGTCCAAACAGTGGGCCACCTCCTCAACAGTGGCCTGACTACTGCAGGCTGGTCCTTCAGATTAGGGATTTCACACTGGTGTCTGTGGGACTGCTCTATTACAGCCATAAAGAGGTTGCTTGTTAGAGGTTCCCTGACCCACTGAAAGGCACTGCGAGTTTTTCGGAGGAAAGGGTGTTCTCGTCCTCCCGCAACCAAATACCTCCCTTGATGCAGCTTACGAATGAGCTGACTCGTGCACATAAAGTCCAAGCCAAGCAAAAGCAGCATGCAACGGATCTACTCTCTTGACCACTGGCCATAATAAATTTCTGATAGCTTCCTCACCTAGCTCTTCATCAGGCCTCTTAAGGCAGGTCCATAATGTCCACTGCATTACGGAGCAGGTGCTGCCAGTGTCCAATACCGCATCAATCTTGCATTCATGAATTTCAACTGGGATAACGAGGAGTGTTGGCACACTTACAACAGTAGCCAAATCACCGGCTGTCCCTCTAGGATGTTCTGACTTTTTAGATGACCTCTTTGATGCCCGATCAAATGGGTTGGATTGTTGCACCCAGTTCCAATATTATTTGGAATTGCTCCAGTCCTTTTCTATGCGAGACCCCACAGAAGAACCAACTGGTCTTCTGTCGTAGCAACATCACGCAAGCTACTGGCTAGCTTCCGATTGCAAGCACTCAAGATTCGATGTACTGGCATTTCAGGACTCCATTCAAGGCACAAGGTCTGATGATCATAAACAAAGTCCCTTATACACTGAGTGGCTGTTTGTATGTTCGTCCGGAGCTGTTCTTCAATCTCAGACTGGTAATCAGTCAGTACGAATGCCTCCAAGAATGCACTTTTGAATATCTTAAAGTTAGTTACTTGGCCTAGAGTTCTGAATACTTTTGAAACTAATACATAATGTACATAATAATGTATCAACTCCTCAATAAATGACCATAAATAATATTTTTGTCTCATTTGTTTAACTGAATTCTCTTAATCTACTTTTAAGACTTGTGTGAAAATCTAATGTTTTAGGTCATATATTCACAGGACCTGCCAACCAGCTAATTGTGAATGTGTGTATGTATGAATGTCTTTTGTCCATTTACCCTTTAAAAGGCAATACATTATTATACTATACTAGGTTTAGTTGTTGCTGAATGTGTTGTGCTTACCTTTATCCCTGATTTTAAGCAGCAACTTGTCACGGGTGACATCATCACAGGCATCAATAGCACAGAAGGTGCCCTGGCCACGGGCTGAATTCAGCAGGTGAGGGTACTGAGACTGAAAGAGAATAAACTCTGAGAGTGAGTGCAGAGATCCTAATAAGTGTAGGGCATTATAAACTTTTTTTTATGCTCAAATCTCATTTTCAGTGCACTTAAGGTTTCTTTGTATCATTTGGTTTCCTTTATATTTTGACTGTTTAATAAATAAAAATTTTAATGACATACACCCTAACAGTATTTTAACAATTTCATATTATTAAGAGGTTTTAGTACTTGTAAACAAAATAAAGTATTGTCTATTGATATGGGTGTAACTGTAAATCTGTGCTTAATGTTTGCTTTGCTTTTAGTGACAGATATCTAACAAAAATCTTCACCTTAAACACACTGGATATGTTTATCTTGGTTTATCTCACTGTTCTACTTACAGGTGAAAAGAACTGTTGTTAATAATATACATTCATTCAGTATGTACACCTTGTCTGACCTCTCCTCTGTCCTGTAGTGCCAATAAACATAGCAGCTCAGTGCTGATGCCCGTGTTCGCCAGCTCCAGACCAGCACCAGCGCTCACCAGCTCTAGGTTGGCACCCATACCTGTCCGCTCCATGTCGGTGCCCAAGACCCATGAGGCTGCAGGTTCAACTGCCTCTGTCTCTCCTGCGTCACCCCAGAAGGCCAGATTCTACTAAATGTCGCACCCGCATGTCCTGACTGTGCTGACGTGGCCCCAGCGCGCCCGACTCTCTTTTGACGGTGCCCTGGCGGCTGTTTAAGAGCAGTGTCTCTTGTCACACCCTTGACCTACTTTGACTTTGGCTTGGCAGTCGCACTTTTGCCATATGTAACGCTGTGGCGTGAGGTATTAGGGAAAGATTGTAACAGTGTTCCTTTGCAGAGGGATGTTGATAAGGTCTGAGGTAACAACTGATAGTTAGGGTCAGATTCTGGTGTGACTGGCTCTTTACTTTGCCATGCACCACAGCTCAGGTAGTTCACTTTGAGCACTGGGGCTCCCACACGAGCGATCTGGGTTCAATTCCCACTGTGGATCACCTTTATTTCTCACTAACTTTTCAAAGCAGGAGAGTAATTCCTTTCTTAGGCGCATCTTATTAGTTTTTCACATCCATACATATTCTCTTTCATGTGTATGTATGCATATACATATATATGTATTTAATTTTGTGAAGTGCTTCCAGTCCCATTTAAGCACGTTAAGCCTACCCTCAGCCCCAATAGCAGGGTTTACTCACACCAGCTACCTGTGCTTGGGTCCTAAACCCCCTGGTTCACACAATGAACACTCATGGAATTGAGTTTGTATATACTCTCTAATAAAACCTATTATCAGATTTTAAGAATTCTGATGACATCAGGATTTTAAGACTGAATTAGATGCTGTTAAAATGCGTACCTGAGAAATGAGGCAACAGCTGATATTGGACAATGGCTAGATTAAGTATGTGTATATGAGTGCACTCATTGTCTACATAAACACAGGCAAAGTATCTATTGTAGAACAGCAGTGCTTTGCATCAGTGACACTGTGATCTGGTAACAGAACCAGAGGTAAACCGGAGAAAAGTGTGCCAGCAGGGTGTTGATCAACACTCAACTACTTCACTTCTATATTTTACAGTAATGCTTTTAACTACAAGTGCTCCTAGTTAATCTAAACAGGGCACTATGAAAACAAACTGAGAATGTGTTACCTGTAGTTCAAGAAGTCCCTGTAGCAAAGCCTTCCCGGAGTGTGTCACCTGCTCCAGAAGATTATCTTTTCTGATAACGTCCAGGACCTCAGAGAGGAAAAGATTCTTTGCAGGATCTCCCATCCATGTGTTGAAAATTCTGTAACCCTGAAAGCAGCATCAGAAACAGGCACAGTTTTCAAATACAGGTATGTGCTGTTCCGTTCGCATATATGTCAGATAAAGTAATAATTATTAAGGTTATTAACTTACTTAACCCATATATTGCCAATATACACTCATCAACAAAAAATAACATACCAATTTTAGTTGTTGGAATTAAAAGAAACTTTGGAAATGGTCCAAGCACAGACGGGGTGTGTAGTGAAGGTGCCACCTGTGTTTGTATGGTGGACAACAAACTGTGGGAGCTGCTTGTACTTGTCGGCGGATCAAACGATCCTTTTTACTGGTGGCCTGGAGCACCTGGAGCTTGTTCACAATGTGTGAATGTCCTCAACGAATAACTGCACCCAACACTTCATAAGAGCTACGACAGAATGGGCTAGATGGCAGGAAATTTGTTGAAATGACCATCCTGCTTCTCTTTGTCCAATGACGCGCCCCCTCTCAGTCTGTCAACTGGGTAAAATGTGTTTGAGTGCATTGTAGAGGGAAGTCTAGCAGTCAGCGTTCTCTCATCAAGAGGAACACTACCCAAAAGAAGCTTCTGACAGCATTTTAACACCCTCTTGTGGCAAGACCCAATGTATAATTAGACCACAGCTGTAATCATTTACACATCTGCATGCTGAGTTTTGCAGCAATCTGACATTTCTATCTGGGTGTGTTATATTTTTCAGCATTTGTAGATCGGCCAATTGCAGGTTAGTCTCTATTTGAGGATTCATTTCTATTGTGTGGTGGGTAACAAAGAAACAAGCGCTGTGTTTTTGCAACATGCATCTTTCTCATAGCTTTTCCTGAACACCTCACAGTTTCTGTACGCTTCTCAGTTCCCATGCTCTCTTATGAAAACACCTATTGCATGGCAACTACAACAACGAACGTCCGCTGTCACGTTCCATAAATGTGTTTGAGCGAGAGGGGAGCGAGCATGGGGTAAGAAATGGGCCTGAGTGAATTAATTACACACAGCTTTCTTACACTGAAAATGTTTAACCATCTTAAATAGTAACAAAAAAAAAAAGAAAATCAGTCACTTGCGACAGTCAAAGTTGATTAAATAAATCAATGTATGGGAAACATTTGCATTATCTTGCTATTTAGTCAAAACCAGTTCCACTACAGTATTCCATCTGACATACAATGGAGCAAAAAAAGTATTTAGTCAGCCACTGCTTGTGCAAGTTCTCCTACTTAGAAAGATGAGAGAGGTCTGTAATTTTCAATCATAGATACACCTTCAACTATGAGAGACAAAAGGAGAAAAACAAAATCCAGGAAATTCACATTATAGAAATTTTTAAATAATTTTAATTGTAAAATCAGGTGGAAAATAAGTATTTCGGTCACCCACAAACAAGCAAGATTTCTGGCTCTCACAGACCTGGAACTCCTTCTTAAGAAGCTCTTTTCTTTTTGTGTCCTCCACTCGTTACCTGTATTAAATGTCACCCGTTTGACCTCGTTATCTGTATAAAAGACACACATGTCCACAGCCTCAAAAACAGTCAGACTCCCCAAACTCAACCATGACGAAGACCAAAGAGCTGTCGAAGGACACCAGGCTGGGAAGAATTGAATCTACAATAAGCAAGTAGGTTGGTGTGAATAATAAATCAACTGTGGGGAGCGCAATTGTATGAAAATGGAAGACATACAAGACCATTGATAATTCCGTCAATCTGGGGGCTCCATGCAAGATCTCATCCCATGGGGTCCAAAATGATCATGAGAACGGTGAGCAAAAAAAATTCCCATGGAGGGACCTGATGAATGACCTGCAGAGAGCTGGGACCAAAGTAACAAAGGCTACCATCAGTAACACACTTACGCCGAGAGGGAACTCAGAATCCTGGCCAGTGCCAGGCGTTGCCCCCCCCTGCTTAAGCCAGTACATGTCCAGGCCCGTCTGAAAGTTTTGCCAGAGAGCATATGGGTGTGATCCAGAAGAGGATTGGGGGTTAGGGTATCATGTTGTCAGATGAAACCAAAATAGAACTTTTTGGTAAAAAACTCAACTCGTCAATGTTTGGAGGAAGAAGAAATGCCCGAGTGCATCCCAAAAACAAAACAAAAAAAGACCATACATAACTGTGAAGCATTGGGGTGGAAAAAACATCATGCTTTGAGGCTGTTTTTTTCCTGCCAAGAGGACAGGATGACTGATCTGTGTTAAGGGAAGAATGAATGGGGCATGGTATCGTGAGATTTTAAGGCAAAATCTCCTTCCATCAGTGAGAGCACTGAAGACGGACCATGGCTGGGTTCTTCCAGCATGACAATGAAATCCGAAACAACACTAGCGAAACACACCGCTCTGGCAACAAAGGAGTGGGTCTGTAAAAACCATTTTCAAGGTCCTGGGAGTGGCCTGGCCCCAGTCTGCGACCTCAACCCCATATAGAAAGTTTGTGGAGGGAGTTGAAAGTCCCTGTGTTGCCCAGCGACAGCCCCAAAACATCACTGCTCTAGAGGAGATATGCATGGAGGGAATGGGCCAAAATGCCAGCTACAGTGTGTGTGCAAACCTGGTGAAGACCCTACAGGGAAATGTTTGACCCCCTCTGTCATTGCCAACAAAGGTTATGTTTACAAAGTATTTGAACTAATGGTATAATGTATCTGAAAAACTTTTTGTTATTGACCAAAAAATACTTATTTTCCACCATGATTTACAATTAAAAATTCTTTAAAAAAACTCCTACAATGTGATTTCCTGGGATTTAGTTTTTCTTCATTTTTGTCTCTCATAGATGAAGTGTACATATGATGTGAAAATTACAAAACCTTCTCTCATCTTTTATAAGTAGGAGAACTTGCACAATCAGCTAAATACTTTTTTGCCCCACTGTAGCTAAGTACAGTCTAATGTTGAGGATTTGTTGGCCACATATTTTTGCACCCATATAATTATTTACATCTTATATATTTGCATTTTTAATTGTGGTGATGTCACTAGTTCAGACTAAGTCTCTTTAAGACATGATTTTGCAGGTGCTGAAAACGTTCTTTGGCCTTGAAAATGTTCACCAGTTTTGCGAAGTGTGGGTATGTGTGTGTGCGTAAGATGTTTTATACAGAGACTTGCTGTGAACTCCAGTAAGTTGGGTTATTTCACATGTTCATGTGTATAATTAGTATCTGGTACTTAATAATTTGTAATTTGATTAATAAGCAAATTTATCCCCCCTTGACATGGCTAGTAAGCCATGTCACTATAAAATATTGTTTTGACTGTATTGCGAACATATACCTGTACGTAGTACTGTAATACTAATTACCAGTTTGAACCAGTAGGGGGCACTGTTGGTTAAGTGGTGTAACATAGTGGGCTTCAGTGATGCCATTCTTCATCAAAAGTTAATTACGCTTTTCAGTCTTCCGGGTCATTTGAAACGAAACCTAGCAGCAGTAAGTAATGGTGGCAGAAGCTGGGGTTAGGACGCTAATACATGAACAAAATTTTGCTACCATTTCATAACACCACCTACTTAACAATCACATATATTTACAAACTTAAAACAACCCCCCAATAACCAGCATACATAGATGGTACACAGTGAAAGAACCATGAAGGACTGTGAGCAGTACCTTATCAGGCAGCAGCTCGTCTTTATGGTAGTATCCTCCTGTAAGCATTTTTTTGCTGAAGGAGACAATATCAGAGGGGTCATCGGTGCCCCAGTGCTCATGGGCCCAGAACTTCCCTGTGGCTCCACCTCCTGTTTGGACCTCATCCACTTGAAAGGCACATCCATGCTATAAAGAACAGAAGGTAAAATCTGTCATTGTCCTTAAGTCAGATAATATGTGCTCTGTGGGCACATGCATGATCCATTCGGTGTGAATAAACTTTTCAACACTTACAGCATAAAATGAGTGAATCAGATCAAGAACTGTGTCAAATCTCATCTGCAGCTTTTAAGTCAGTACTCTTCTACCAGTAGAGATGCACCTATTGTAGTTTTCTTGGCTGATTCTGATTTCTGATTTGTTAAACATATGACCGGCCGCTTTCGATTTTTTCTCTTGCTGATTCCAATTTTTTCTTTTTATCTTTTTCTTCCCAACTCTCTCCCCCCCCGAATCCATTTTTGAAATTCATAATTACCACATACAAAATACCAATACAAAAAACATTTTTAGTCAGCTTTTCCTTTTAATGGATACTTCACTGCTAAAGAAAAGATGTGCCTGGCTCCCTGTGCTCTTAGCAGAGCTAGCTATAGCTTTGACACATTCCACATATTCAGCGAGGGGGATGCTGTTTTAAAGTGTCTTATTTAATCAATAAACTAATTACATTTTCTGTTTTCCTCTCCGAGCTGTGGTTTCTGGTGTACCAGTTCCAGCCCCATACGTGACGTTCATCCACTGCAGCTTCACTCAAGCTGCTTCCGTCATCAGCTCCAGCCCCATCATACCCAGGCCACTTAATGCCGATGTGCATACTTCACATTTTATTCGAACTATGACTCCATGACTTTAGTTTCGTTCTTAGATTTATCATCTACGCCGCCCAAGGAGGTTGGGTCCCTTTTTGAGTCTTGGTCCTCCCAAGGTTTCTTCCTAGAACTAGGGAGTTTTTCCTTGCCACTGTCGCCCTAGGCTTGCTCAATTTGGGATTGGATGTAGTTATTATGAGATAATCTAAACTTGTAAAGTTGCTTTGAGACAATGCTCCATTGTAAAAAGCGCTATATAAATAGATCTGACTTGACTTGACTTGACTTATTAGATTTTCCAAACATTTTTGGAGCTGTTCTTTTGGGCTTACTTTCGTCATGCATACTGCAAGCAGCACATACTTACTGTGAGGAACTTGAACGTGAAAGACATGGCTGTAACCAAAATAACACTATATTACTTCTCCCTCACTAGTACTGCACTGTATACGAAGAAATTATTTAGTGTACTAAGTAGTAGCATTGAAAGACAAATGAAATCTAAAACGTCCTTGTCATCATCAGCACCAGTCTGTCTCTCTCATGAACAAACACAGTTTAAAATCAGAACTGTGTTTAAAGCAGTACTGAATTGTGAATTAAATGTTAGTGGAAGCAGTGATGGACCGATCAGTATTCCGGTCACATTTAGTCACACTTGTGCACGAGGCAACAGTGGCACAAACACATCCACACAAGAAAAGCACACTGTTTTTGCTTAAAATTGATCGGTGCAGATCTGAACTAGTCTGTCCCTACTTTCACAAAGAACTATTTTATTACAGAATTAGGTATGTAGATAAAAAGTACACACTAAAGTCAGTGCCAGGTTTCTGGGACAGCTAATGATATCATTGAGCAGAGAGGATCAACAGGTGTACAACAGCCACAAACTTTTCTCACAATCCTCAAGCCAGGCTGAGTGAGTTGGGGTATATCAAACATCAGAAGTTTTATGTAAGAGTGTGTGCTAGTAAACAAATAGCACAAAATTTGGAACTGCGATGGAGCTGCTGAACAGATTACACACATGGTTATGGCAAACACAGGCAGGATAATACCTTGCCTCTTTCATCGTTTACTTTTTGTAGGTAATGAAGCAAACAACTACAACTGAAAGCACTACCATTTTTGTTTCTTTATCACAGTCTCCCAGTTACAGCAGAGCATGTGTGTTGTGCAAGCTGCAAGAGCATTTTGATTTTGCAACAAAATTACTAGTATGATCCGTAGTTAGTATGGTGTTAACCTGACTTCTTTTTAGTTTTAGTTTTGCCATAAAAAATAAATAAGTCAATAATCAGACGGACATTGTGAAATACCCAGGATTCACATAATCAGTTTACTCAGACTTTATAAGTACAGTGTAACTCAGGCCTAAGAGGAAGATAAAGCTGTATGGTTTTACTGCTCAGGTTGCATGCTCTTGAAACCATTATAGCTCACTGTTGTGAAATGACTGCACGCCAAATTGTAGAATTAATATCTACATTACTACATTACTACATCGTAATAGCTCCTGTATCTCAGAGGTAACAACCAGCTCACAAAAACAGCATTAACTGAGAACCTGAAATGCAAGGCTGAGCTTGCAATGTGAAGGTAAGATGGTGCGACTGGCATCTCATCAAGGGAGCACATTCACGAGCGCCCAATGAATCCTCCCTAAGCCCAGCTGAGACGAAAAATCTGGAGAACTTTTTCCTTCTAAAATAAAAAATTAAATATTGAGGTATCAAGGGAAGTTTTACCTTGCGAGCAATGTTGCGTAGTTTGATGAAGAAGTCAGGTGAAGCATGGTTGTCTCCTCCCTCTGCCTGGATGGGCTCAGTGACAATGCCTGCCACAGGTTTCCCCTTCTGCCTCCACTTCACGATTAAATCCTCCACCTAAATCACAGGGGAAAGTTGTGAACAAATATTTCATCCAAGAAAAATTCTATCAGCTGAGATAAGAGTCATTGTTAAATTATTTGAATCAATTCACACCTATAAATTTAAAGATTTCCTTCAGTCATATACATGTTTATATACAATTTCATTTAATGATATTAATTAAATGTAATAAATTAATTCAAATAAAACACATCTATTGATCTATTAATTAAGTTGCCCATGAATATGCCATTCATATGCCATTGCCAGGCAGTCATATCATTGTTCTAAATTTCCCAAGACTAGATCTTTAAGGGGTAATCCAGACCTCCTCAAGACAGCGAGCCTCCTCCTGTGCATTCTCACGAACAAAGTCCTCCAACGGATACTTTAGCTTAGGGAAGGGTGCAACAGGCCAGTCAAATGAGGGAATGTCCAGCTTGTGAATGACTTTGGAGTGTGTTGTGGCTAAGCAACCTGAAAACAAATAAATCATCTCATTTACTTCAATCAGACCAGGAGCAGAGGACAAACCTAAACTACTAGTTTACTCAAAAGGGAATAACTGATTTTCTTAAATAACTGTACTGACCATGTGTATCAGTTACAGCCACTGTAACTATAAATGGACAATTACTTTGTAATCAACAGCAGGACACAATCATCACACTTACCCAGGGTTCTACCATGAAACGCTCCCATAAAAGACAGAATGCTCAGATCTGGACATCCAGGGCTCTGAAAAATAATTCAAATGTAGTCTGTTTTGGTGAAATAAAACAATTATCTTCTTTTATAGCAGTTGGGTTGTTGCTTGTTACCTCACGTTTGGACTAAAGACCAGAGACTAGGTGGTTTAGCGGTTAAGGTACTGGACTATGGATCAGAAGGTCCTAGGTTCAAATCCCACCTTTACCAAGCTGCCACAGTTTGAGCAAGGCCACAATTGCTTGGATTGTAAACGTTGTAATTGCTAAGACTGCATCAGTTGTCACTCTGAATAAAGGAGTCTGCTAAATGCCTAGATTTAGAGGCACTTTAGGTTATTTAGAGAGACTGTTCTAACACAGTTGATGTGTTTTGAGAATTTTTTGTGCAAGTCACTCGTGTTCGTGTGTATGACTTTCTGCTGCTTATTTGTAACAAGCTGTATATAGCATTCGTAAGTGTTTGTGCCTGTCCTATTGTAAGTAGTACTTCTTTGTTTGTCCCCTGCACTATCTGTAGATTCTCTCTATAACTATATACACAGGTTCACATTCACTCTGAGTCTCTGTTTCATTTGGCTGATCTTCCACATTGTTTGTAATAGTTTATCAAAGCATTTTTGTATTCCATCAAACAAAAGTATCAGTTATTTCAAATCACTCATCAATGACTTGTGTTTTCAGTTATGCATATACATATTTATCTGCATGTTTGTTTGCACGCAGTTTTCTTGTGAAAATATACATTTACATTATAGTAGCATAAAAACACTATGTGACTATTGTAATGTCCCATTAACATCCGTTTTAGTCAACGACCTCACAAAACATAACGGGCTTGTTAATCGGGACCCTGCTGTATATACACAGCATATACTGCTCACATAGCTTATTATGTTTAGTGACAAAGAAACATATATTGTTAATGGACGTAAAGTTATTCTCAATTTATTTACTGATACATATTCCATCTGTAATATGCTAAAAATAATTTTCAAAAATTAAAACAATACTTTGATTAGGTTACTAGTAGATACCTGGTTAATCATACAGGAGCTTGCTTCCTCCAGAGAAGGTTTACTGGTACCTCGTTCTTTGTTCTAGACAATAATCACATACAGAAGTCTATTGAGTATGATCAATTTCAGCAACAAATTATGCAATTCATAACGTTACCATTAAATAATTGTATTTACAAGAGTATACTATTTTTAATATTTAATATTACACAAAAAAGTCACAGCTATTTTAGTAAAAAAGATCATTTCCTTATGCTTGAGTGGAAAGATTCAGTGGGATGCTAGAGGAAATAACACATTGGGCTCTGTGTGGGAGCAGTGCTTGGCATAAATGGAGTGCACTCACTTTGTACCAGATGAACATGGTCTTGAAAGCATTCTCGTTGGAGCAGGAGCCACAGGCCATGGTCTGCACTCGAGTCATCCCACTTGGAGCAATCTAGGCAGGGAAAGTATGGCTATATAAAATGACCACAAATATGCCGGTTGCTAGCACAGTCAAAAGTAACTGCTCAGGCAACAAGCTACCACTACTTTTCTCATTCTCGAATAATGTATTAAACACAATTGCACATATCATGTAATTTTTTTTTAAATAAGGTAGCGAGGTAGTAAATTAACAAGGAAATAAAATAAAATTTGGGTGTGTAAGACAGCTTTGTACATCAACAGCCTTCTGTAGCCATGTTTTCCCCAAGCCACCACATCCCTTGAAGCATAAGCTGGCTTTTCACAATTCTCAAAAATTACTCACTGACAGGAGACTCTCTGTCAATCTTTCTGGAAAGTTTTCAGGAGGTAAAATACCAAGAGCCGGTCGGTTAACAAATGCACTCTGGGAAATAGAAAAATTTCATACAGATTACAGCCAAATAATCACAGGAAACCAGACTGTTTCCATCCAGTTTAATCACTTCACACCAAAAACTGATGTCTTACCAGATTGTTGGGATTGGCAACAGCTTTCATCAAAGCTGGATGATTATAACCTGAAAAGATAAATAATATAAATATATGAATAATATTTGCAAATAATGTCTATGTTTAAAACTGTTCACACTTTAACAAACACTGTCTAGCAACCACATTCATAACCAAGTTTGGCCAGGAGAAACAAAAGATATTAAGAATGATAATGTATACAAAACTTCAAACTTCTTCTTTACAATGCTGTTAAACACGACAATGAACACTAAGTCCGAATTTTTTTAACCAATATCCAACAGCAATTCACATATAGGGTCAATTCTGCCTTAATATTATCCAGTTAAGATATTTGTATCTACAGTAATGCAACCTTGAAGGGTTTGCAAGTTTTGGTTCAGGGCCAGTTATATGTTACCGTGGCTTACTGTGCACACAAGGCAAAAATATTTAACTGTGATAGGCTTTTGTTTTCTTTTTTGTAAACTTATTTTTATTAAACTTTTTGCACATAAACAGTAACCATTTTGAAATAACATAAATAAAAGAAACAAATTTCAAATAGAAGAGAAAAAAACAGACACCTATCCCCAACCTTGTTGCCATCTCAGATATTCGTATGAATGAAAAAAGGAAAAGGAAAAAAAAAAATAAATCAAGTTAGTACAGCACAAATACACAGATACAAACATAAACTTAAAATTAGGATCTACATAAAATAACATCTAAGTCAGCAAGAGGTGTCTTTTTGTAATAAAATAATAATAATAATAATAATAATAATAATAATAAAAACAGTCCCCAGATCTTGTGAAAAGCATTACTTTTCTTTTTGATTGTATACGTTATCCTTTCAAAAGCCAAACATGAACACAATTCTTTTAACTAAGAATTCAAGACAGGGCATGATATGTTCTTCCAGTGCATAGCGATCAAGTGTTTTGCATGTAATAAACATAATTTCTCTAGTTTGAATTCATAACTTCTTGAAGACAGTGTTTCTGGATAACACAAACAATGCAAAGTTTAGGATAGAATGGAATTTCCTTACCAATAATTTTGGATCATGAACAAACAACTTCTCTCCAAAAACGTCCCATATACAGGGTAACAAGAGCTCCTTTGACTGTTCTACATTTTACACAGACATCTAAAAATAAATATGTAAAGTATGTACTCATAATCTATTTATATTGAATATGTTTTTATTATATAATAAATGAAACTGTTTGTGTTGGAAACCAAAAAAAAATGAAATAAGATCCTGTTCTGTAATATTCATTTGGAGGTCTTGACTCCATGCTTGGCTTCTATAATATGAGGGTTTATATAGGAGTGATTTTTCTTTTGGAGAAGGGATTTTTTTCCAATAGTAGTTAAAGGGGCACATTGTAATGAGTGCATTTTCAAGCTTATAAAACTGTACAGAGGTCAGATACCTTACGTAAGCACTTCTGTGCACATAATTTGAATGTAGGGTCAGATTTGACAAAGGTAAACACTGTATTGCCCCAAAAGGGCATAAAACTTAGGGCTTATGCACTTCTCAAATTTTGGTAATCAAAGAATAGAAAGGTCTACAGAGAACAGCCAGACTGGGTCGACAGAAAGGCTACAGTAACTATAAGAATATACCGGTAGCTTAGAATATGTTCTCTGACTCTTATGTTCTCTATTTACAATATAAACCTTTTTTTGCTAAATATATAATCTATTTCATTTATTATATTATATTATATTATATTATATTACATTATATTATATTATATATTAACATAAATGTATTTATTTTATTTATTATAAGGAATTGTTTTATTATTATTATTATTATTATTATTATTATTATTATTATTATATAATTTTATTTATTTATTATACTTTCATTTTTGATATATCATCTAATACATCATCTAAGCTGACTAAGGAAGTTGGGTCCCTTTTTGAGGCTGGCTCCTCCCAGCGTTTCTTCCTCATCACACTGAAGGTGTTCTTTGCCACTGCTGGCCTAGGCTTGTGCAATTGGGGTGCTGAGCCTAGATATATGTAAAGCTGCTTTGAGCTGCTTTTATACAATAATGCTCTATTGTAAAAGTGCTATATAAATAGCAGATACGCATCAAGAATGCATAACACATCAATTCTTGACACCAATTGGCTATGACAGCAGAAGAGCACACCGTGTTGCACTTCTGTCAGTCTAGAACAGAAAGCTGCAGTGGGCACAGGCAGATTGACAGATGAAGATTGGAAAAACATCTTGATTTTTGCTAAGGCACACAGATAGTATAGTCATTTGGTTTGGCATCAACAATATTAATCCATGGACTCAGTCTGCCTTTTGTCAGCAGTCCAGGCTGGTGGAGGTGATCTAAAGGTGTGGAAAACGTTTTCCTGGTACAATTTGGGCCTGTCACTACCAATCATCAGTCATCTCTTGAATGTCACAGCTTATCTGAGTATTACTGCTGATCATGTGCATCCCTTTGTTATCACACGATAAATGCACCGTGTCACAAAGCAAGTCATCTTAAATTGGTTTTATAAACTTGAAAGCGAGTTCAGCCTTCTTCAGTGGCCAGTCTATTGCAGGAGGAAGACCCACTCCCCATGCCCTGCCTGCCCTTCCTCAGACATAGCCAATTATGCCTGTGTGATTCCCGACCCAGCTTAAAGGCACCAACAGGACTAGAATCCAGGTCCTGATGGTGATGTGCTAGTGAATTGCCAAACCACAATCTGAGCTTTGGTGTTTAAAATGCAATATTATTATTATTTTTTTTTAGAATATATATATTTTTAATTAATTTATATTAAATCAATAATTTATTATTGAACATGATGCCATATTCTTAGTGTAACAGTATATAGACATAAAAATTAACTCTATAGTCTACAGCCATAAAACCTTAACCTTATGATGGTTCAGCTACAATAAGCAGAATGGACAGCAAAAGTTCAAATGAAACCATCACGTTGATACAGAATCTAGTATATGTTTACATACACTAACATATCTTTAAAGCTGCTCTGTATTGAGAAGCAGACTTGGGAATAGCTGAGGTAATGTGATCCCCAGCACAAGACCTTGCATAGAGTCAGACCTCTTTGTGCTTGGCAGCCCAGACAAGAGCCTCAGGGTAAGAGAAGCGCTCTCTTGCTCTCATAATGAATACAGTTAGGTGCACAGGCCACAGAGCAATAACTCCACACATGAAGCTAAAAGGCAAACTGAAATACTGTATCTATCAGTGTTGTCTCTCAAACAGACATCTATGCATATGCTCTGACCCTGTAGTTCACTCGTTTTATCCATGTGTCATTTGCATAACAAACACGACAGTATGTGAATAAATGTGTGACAGTGGTGTCACCGAGGCTAAGGTACTGGACTATGGACCAAAAGGTCCTAGATTCAAGCCCCAGCACTGCCAAGCTGCTACTGTTGGCCCGTTAAGCAAGGCACTTAACCCACACTTGGATTGTAACTTGTAAAACTGTATCAACATCTGACTCGCTTATTTTCTCCATTTCATTATATCTATTTCATAACTTTTTATTTTACTTACAGATTATCTATTTTATGTATCATATTCTCTATTTTATATTTATATAATACATTCTAACCTTTGTATATTTAACCTATTATTAGAAAAGTATTATTTAGGTAATTTACTTTATTTCTTACATATAACATCTAGGCTGCCCAATGAGTCTAAGAAGTAGTAGTTACCGAGTTTTTCCTTGCCTCTGTTGTCCTAGGCTTGCTCAGCTGGGGCTGTGGGCCTACAGCATTGCCTCAAAGCTGCTTTGAGACAATGATCTATTGTAAAATTTTATCAGTTGTTAGGATAAGATTATCTGCCAAATGACTTAATGCAAATGTAATACAAGGACTGCAGCATAATAACATAACTAGACTACACCATGAGTTTTTGTCCACTATTGTTGCACCGATACCAATACCGTATTGGTATTGGTGCCGATACTGACACATACACACAGTATCGGTATCGGCAAGAATGAGCACCAATACCAAGAAGCGATTACTGACACACATGTATGTCACTAGAGGAAGCTTAACCGAAGACAGCAGCATGTCTGTGGTTGTTATTTCTCGCTTGAGACGAGTAGTAGCAAAATTCCTCCTGCGAAATCTGTAATGCCAGTATTTTGAGGGGTGGCTGAAATGTAAATATAACCAACAATTAAAAAGCTTAGTACGATTGTTTCCCTACTTGTGCCTGTTACTGCATTACGAGAAAATTTATTTTTGAATGTCTCTAAAACTTTTCCAACTCAATCAGTAAATACTATTATTTCAAGCTTATTATATCTTATTTGAGAAATAAGAGAAATAAATTAAATCAAATGAGCACTACTGCCTCTAGTTTTCAAAAAGTAGACTTCTGTTGCATGTGTAACACAAGATCATCCATTCAGAACAACCATGAGCCGACCCAGGACAGTCTAAACACGTCATCTGACCTACCTCTGTTTTATGGCTATTTTTGTTGAGAAGTGTTTGGCGACCTATCAAAGTTACAAAAAACTAGACAAAGGCAGTTTCATTCATACAGTGGGGCAAAAAAGTCAGCCACTCATTGTGCAAGTTCTCCTACTTAGAAAGATGAAAGAGGTATGTAATTTTCATCATAGGTACAATTCAACTATGAGAGACAAAATGAGAAAAAAAACAGGAAATCACATTGTAGAATTAAAAAGAAATGTAATTGTAAATCATGGTGGAAAATAATTATTTGGTCACCCACAACCAAGCAAGATTTCTGGCTATCACAGACCTGTAACAACTTCTTTAAGATGCTCTTCTACACCAGGTTGGGAAGAGTGAATCTACAATAGCTAAGCAGGTTGGTGTGAATAAAGCAACTGTGGGAGCAATTGTAAGACATACAAGACCATTGATAATCTCCCTCGATCTGGGGCTCCATGCAAGATCTTGTCCCGTGGGGACAAAATGATCATGAGAACGGTGAGCAAAAATCCCAGAACTACATGGAGGGACCTGATAAATGACCTGCAGAGAGCTGGGACCAAAGTAACAAGGCTACCATCAGTAACACATTACACCGAGAGGGACTCAGATCACTACAGTGCCAGGCGTGCCCCCCTGCTTAAGCCAGTACATGTCCAGGCCCGTCTGAAGTTTGCCAGAGAGCATATGGATGGTCCAGAAGAGGATTGGGAGACTATCATGTGGTCAGATGAAACCAAAATAGAACTTTTTGGTAAAAACAGCGGAAAAATGATGCTGAGTCACATCCCAAGAACACACTACCTACTGTGAAGCATGGGGTTGGAAACATCATGCTTTGGAGCTGTTTCTGCATAGGGGACAGGACGACTGATCTGTGTTAAGGGAAGAATGAACGGGGCCATGTATCATGTGATTTTAAGCCAAAACCTCCTTCCATCAGGGAAAGCATTAAAGATGGAACGTGGCTGGACCTTCCAATGTGACAATGATCCGAAACACACCGCTCGGGCAACGAAGGAGTGGCTCCGTAAAAACCACTTCAAGTTCCTGGAGTGGCCTAGCCAGTCTCCAGACCTCAACCCCATAGAAAATGTGTGGAGGGAGTTGAAAGTCCGTGTTGCCCCAAAACATCACTGCTCTAGAGGAGATCTGCATGGAGGAATGGGCCAAAATACCAGCTACAGTGTGTGCAAACCTGATGAAGACTTACAGGAAACGTTTGACCTCTGTCATTGCCAACAAAGAAAGGTTGTTACAAAGTATTGAGTTGAACCAAATTTATTGACCAAATACTTATTTTCCACCATAAATTCTTTAAAAATCCTATAATGTGATTTTTTTTTTCATTTTGTCTCTCATAGTTGAAGTGTACCTATAATGAAAATTACAGACCTCTGTCATCTTTCTAAGTAGGAGAACTTGCACAATCAGTGGCTGACTAAATACTTTTTTGCCCTACTGTATTTCTATTCATTTATGCAAATTGGAGAAATAATCAGTGATTGATGATTATTTCTGTGAACGCGAAGAGCATGAAGTCCAGTATGCGATGACTAACAGACAGGGGCTGTACATCATCCAGTGTTACAAGTTGCAAGCTGATTGTTCAAAATAGCTCATCAGCATTTAAACAACTAAAAGACTAATGATGACATTACCACATCAAGAGGGTAATAACAATTAGCAGTGAGGCAACAGCAGAGTGTACTGGGTCAAGGTGAACTGCCAGCTGAGGAGAGAGCAGGGAAGGCAACCCTGTCAATATGATTAATGTATCACCTACGACTGATCTGAAAACTTGGCGGTTTAGGTTAGACAGTAATTAACTGGTTATTGACCAGAGTGTTTGAGTTGAAGGCAACTGGACTTCTTGGTTTTTGACATTTCAAAAGACATTTCCCCTCCCATCCAAAAGACTTCTTTCGAATGAGAGAAACTAATATGGAGTCCCAGGTAGTAATGAATGGTCCTGAGAGTCCTACTTGGGTGGTCCTACTTGGGTTGTCTTGAGAGTCCTTGACCCACTCCGTCAATACATGAGTTGTTAGGATCGCAGGTGCCAAGGTGTGATCCGTTTGCAAGTCATTGCTCCACCCTGCCATCATGTGAGTCGTTAGGGTTAGATGTGGTGTGAATGGGGTTTATATCGCCTAGGAAGGGATATCAAGACTGCCTCCCTGTGTCCATGTTTAATCCAGGTACTCCAGTTTCCTCCCACATTCCAAAGATTTGCTCCAGGGTAACTGGTTGCTCTAAATTGGCCCTGTTTATCGATGTAACCTGGCTCCTGTTCTACGACATTAAATAAACAAATAACCAAAAAACAGTTCCCTGTCCATGGTTTGCAACGTGTGCTGCCAGTTAGGTCCTCACCTGAATTAAGCAAGTATGAAAAATGAATGAATAAGTGACTATATGCAATAGTCAAGAAACATTTGTTGTTTTTTGTAAAGTTTGAGCACCCTTTTTGTAACATATTCCTTGTAATGCCTTGTAAATTGACTTACCAAGGGGAACAGAAGATATCTGTGTGTAGAGATCCAACATTCTATTACCATCAGCATCCACCAGGTAGTTCCCCCGGCTCTCCTCATAGTTACAGAAGAAATTGATGGCACCTACATTCTGTCAAGCAAAAAGAAAGTAGATAAGAATCGTGTACATTTATATAGATTATCTGTCTTATTTTTGGTAATTTCATGTATTAAGACTTTATAACAAGACAGTATTTGTATTTGTTATAAAGGTAAGGCACGAGCACACACTCCACACAGTATGCAGACTGACACTGTCTGCCAAGCCACTGCTGACTGCCTGTGCAAGCTGCGGCTAGATGTGTCATACTTCTACTGCAGAGAAAGCAGACCTCTAATTCAGTCATGCCCTGCTCACCCTCGGGGTAATTTGGCTCATCAGTCTGGAGAGCACCATGCTAACGCGGTAAATGGCGCTCTCCTAAATATATTTACTCACATGTTCTACATCCCAGTGTTCCTGCATACTCCCAGTCTGTTCTTTCTGTTCTACTTCTGACGGGTTCGAGATCCAAGGTGAACACTGCACTAGTCACCAGAGCAATGATTTTGGTGGAGAAGCTGTCCCATGCCATAGTGTCTCAGCTGTGGTTGTTGCACCTCACAACCAGCACCTTCCACCATGAGATGACTTCCATTGACATTCTATGTTCTCTGTCTTTTCCCATTATTTTGTGCCTCACCCGGTTAAAGCTGCACAATCCAGTGATTTTTCTGGCCGATCTACAACAACATGTGGGTCCCAGCTTTCTTTTACCTGCTCACTGCATCCTCCCCACCCAGCTGGTCTTGCCCTGATTCCCACTGCATCCCAATATTCTGCAGGTTTACGCAGACATTGTACATAATTTTATAAAGAAATGCAACATTATTCACTAAAACACATTTTATACAGCAAACAGTGGCCAGTGGTGCCATAGGCTAGGACTGGCAAAACCAGTGAGCTCCCACCAAAAACAACTGAGCTCAGACCACTTTAGCCTTAAGACTGGCACAATTCCACCAAAGTCCCTCACCCCCACAGAGGATTGAGCGATGAATGGCCTCTGGTTCCTGCAGCCATTGGACAGCTCAACCAAGCTCAGTTTCACCCCAAGTTAGATCTATGGAACACTTACAATCCTGGTTTGTATCCAGGAGTGGGATGAATCAGTGACTGTCTGCATTTTTAATACTGGTCACTATGTATATGCCACTCAACCTCACAAATGCCCCTTCAGTGTGTCAGTTAATTTTTAACGATATAAAACAACTCTTGACTTCTGGTCATGTTCTATCTACCTTCAAGAGTGCAAGAGTAATTCCCATCTTGAAAAAGCCTACACTCAATGCCTCAGACATCAACAACTACAGACCGGTATTTCTCCTCTCCTTTCTCTCAAAAATACTTGAACGTGTTGTCTAGAATCAGTTTTCTCTTCTCTTACAGAATGACCTACAGGACAAAAAGCAATCTGGCTTTAAAGCAGCTCATTCCACAGAAATTGCCCTGATGGCTGTTTCTGAGAAGCTTCATGTTACCAGAGCATTCGAACTTTCAACGGTTTTTATCCTTCTAGACCTTTCAGTTTCCTTTGACACAGTCAACAACAAGATTCTCCTTTCTGTCCTCTCCAGTCTTGGAATCACAAGCTCAGCCTTGTTTCTTACCTGGAAGGATGATCTTATCAGGCATCTTGGCAAGGATGCCGCTTTACATTTCTGGAGAGAGGTCCCCTTGTCAAAGTTCTTGGCAGGTAAACTCCTCCATCACACAAGAGAAAGTGAGAAACCGTGGAGTAATCTCTGATAACCAGTTGGGTTTCTCTGCTCATAGTGCCAAACTGACCCAGTTATGCAGGTTTATGCATTTTATCCTTTATCCCCAGAGAAGCCACCCATGTGCTTGGTCCAGTCTCTTGTTGTATCAAAACTAGATTATTGCAATGCTCTTCTGCCTGGTCTTCCCATGCAAACAATCAATGTCCTGAATCTGATTCAGAATCTAGGAACATGTCTGGTTTTTAATTTACCCAAGTTTTTTCATGCCATCCTACTACTGCATTCTCTTCATTGGCTCTCTGTCGCTGCCCACATCAGGTTTAAAACCCTGATGGAATGATGATGGAAAAGCCAAACTGGATCATCCAACAGAATGATGCCGACCTGCAGTCAGTGAAGGTAGTGCAACGATTTTATATTTCTACCATTGTTTCTTCTCCTGTGTCTATCAACAATATGTTGTGGGGCAAGGTGCACACTCTGCACTGGACACGTGAAGCAGAGCAGGCCTTCCTACTCAGCCTTTATCAGTGCCACAGTCCTGGTCCATCCTAACCTAAACCCCATTCATGGTGAAAGTTGATGCTTGGAAAGCTGGTGTTGTGGCAGTGTTGTGTCAGTGCCAAGGTAGCCAATCCAAGTGCCATCCTATTGCACTTCTATCCCACAAATTCACCACACATGAGCGCAATTACAATACTGGTGATCAAATTAGCCCTGAAGGGGGTGAACATCCAGCTGTGGTGCACGTATAAGAACTCTAAAACCAATGCTCTGTCCCCCATTCATACTTCTGAGCCCAATGCATCTGTTGACCCTGAACTTGTTCTGCCTGCAGACTGCTTTGCCAACACTATCTGCTGAGATTCTGATAAGGTTATCTGGGTGAAAAGAGAACCTAGCAGCTGCTAGCCTGACATTACTTATGAGAGTCAATGCACCATGATAAATATGCCTTTGGGACAACCTGAGTGGCGTGTTTAGGATACTCTCACACCTCGTGCATCCTCACCCAGCCTCCAGACTCATTCCCATGCTTCTCTGATTACTCGTTCCCCTATTCCGATTCACCCTGTCCCTCGTTCACCTCACTACTTCACACATTTCGTTACCTGTTTCTTGTTGTTCCTCTAAAGAGTGTTCTTCTTTACTATTTCATAACTGATTACTTGGCCTTGACCCTCGCTCTGCTTATTTGTTCCGCCTGTTTGTCTCTTTCTCCAGACTCATCACCTGATCTCCCTTCCTGCACACCTCTGACACATGAATGGACTTTGATTATGTTTTGGATCTGCACTGAACCATCTGATTTTATTTTAAATAAATAACTGTTTGACTGACTTTGTGAATGTGTCTAACCTGCTGTGCCTGACCTGACATGCCCATTGTAGCTACTGCAATTGTCATGTTTGTACACAAATGAAGGTCTTTACTGAAACAGTGCGTTCAATTAGCAAAATTATATATTTTTTGTTTTTTCACAAAGAGTCAGCGTGATATCACTGTTATTTTAAACACAATCACAGTATGGTTATACTGATTATATTCATTTGCTTACAAAAACAGTGGTGCTGAATCAGGGCAGAGATGCAATGTGCACCTTTGCTTGGCACACACTAGTTCAAACCACTCTGAAACATTACATAACCTATACTACTAAACTAGGGCTGCCTTCTGTACTTCCCAATTCTCTTTAATTTGCAGCTTAATGATTCACACAGCAGAAGACTGAGATCTCATACACACTCTGGGCAAAAACCAAAGGGTGCTTCCACACAGTACAGCACGTTTTACCATAGTTTTAAATGTTAAGTGATCAATAAGCCCCCAGTTTGTTCCTAATGTCATCAGGATGGTCAATGTTGTAGTCAAGCTAGAATTCTTCAAGCTGGGAATCATTATTAGTTTAATTCCTATTTTTGTTGTTTCATTCAACAAACACATGCAATCTCCTAGACCTTCTGAAGCCCCAGCACAATTTATCATATCCATAACTCAAAAATATCAATCAAATGCCAT
Source organism: Ancistrus triradiatus (assembly GCA_025084515.1). Taxonomy (NCBI): domain Eukaryota; kingdom Metazoa; phylum Chordata; class Actinopteri; order Siluriformes; family Loricariidae; genus Ancistrus; species Ancistrus triradiatus. The sequence goes on along the minus strand of JAJAGP010000553.1, from coordinate 330,012 downwards.
TAAGCATCCTCAGCAGCTGCAGCACCATGAAGCTTGGTCACTGTTTAAAACTAAAAAAAATTTCTCTTGAACAAAAGACCTGGCAACACTGAACCAAAGTGTCAAGCTGTGAGTTAATATATGCCTACCCCAATAACTGATTTTATTTTAGAGGGAATTTTTATAAACAACAGTCAATATTGCTGATTTTTCAACTTAATCCGACACCCATCAACAGTGTACAGTAGTAATGGCCACATGTTTACATGCTTAAGTTCTCAATGCTTTATTTGGTTCAGCCAAGTTTTAACTGAAATCCTCCTCTAGCTTACCTGAATTTCTCCAAGTTGTCTTGTTAGCTCCTGGAAGAGTAAGAAAAAACACTGTTAGGTACACTGTTCTGCAACGCTTTATGAGGATTTTAAAAGTAACTATGAATTTACAATGTACATATGAAGTACAATAAAATTATTTTCATATGCAATGGAAAATACAGTGGGGCAAGAAAGTATTTAGTCAGCCACTGATTGTGCAAGTTCTCCTACTTAGAAAGATGAGAGAGGTCTGAAATTTTCATCATAGGTACACTTCAACTATGAGAGACAAAATGAGGAAAAAAATCACATTATAGGATTTTTTAAAGAATTGAATTGTAAATCATTGTGGAAAATAAATATTTGGTCACCCACAACAAGCAAAATTGCTGGCTCTCACAGACCTGTATCATTAAGAAGCTCTTATGTCCTTCACTTGTTACCTGTATTAATGGCACCCGTTTGACCTTGTTATCTGTATAAAAGACACCTGTCCACAGCCTCAAACAGTCAGACTCCAAACTCAACCATGGGCAAGACCAAAGAGCTGTCGAAGGACACCAGGAAGAAAATTGTAGACCTGCAGCAGGCTGGGAAGAGTGAATCTACAATAGGCAAGCAGGTTGGTGTGAATAAATCAACTGTGGGAGCAACTGTAAGAAAATGGAAGACATACAAGACCATTGATAATCTTCGTCGATCTGGGGCCCCATGCAAGATATCATCCCATGGGGTCAAAGTGATCATGAGAACAGTGAGCAAATATCCCAGAACTACACGGAAGGACCTGATGAATGACCTGCAGAGAGCTGGGACCAAAGTAAAAAGGCTACCATCAGTAACACACTACGCCGAGAGGGACTCAGATCCTGTGTCCCCCTGCTTAAGCCAGTACATGTCCAGACCCATCTGAAGTTTGCCAGAGAGCATATGGATGATCCAGAAGAGGATTGGGAGAATATCATGTGGTCAGATGAAACCAAAATAGAACTTTTTGGTAAAAACTCAACTCGTCGTTTTTGGAGGAAGAAGAATGCTGAGTTGCATCCCAAAAACACCATACATACTGTGAAGCATGGGGGTGGAAACATCATGCTTTGGGGCTGTTTTCTGCAAAGGGGACAGCTGATCTGTGTTAAGGGAAGAATGAACGGGGCCATGTATCGTGAGATTTTAAGCCAAAACCTCCTTCCATCAGTGAGAGCATTTAAGATGGAACGTGGCTGGATCTTCCAGCATGACAATGACCCCAAACACACCGCTCGTGCAACGAAGGAGTGGCTCTGTAAAAAGTTTTTTCTCTCATAGTTGAAGTGTACCTATGATGAAACTTGTTGCACCCCATAGAACAATAAACAATTACTATTAAGCAGTGTGATCAGACCTTTGACTTGGGCCCTGGAACAGGAGTCTTCATGGAGGGGCCATCATATTCAAACTCAGCTAAAGTCTTTGTTGCTGTTTTGCTTACATATCTGTAACCTGAAACAAAAGATCAGCTTATGGGATGCACTTTGCTTTTTTACAGTGACTGACTGTAGGCTATCTGCTACTATTCACAATTTGTCAGGCATCTTACATCTATCCATCAATGGAAAGAATCTATGATAAGACCACTGATCAGAATTTATTTGGGCGGTGGCACAGCTAGGACGCTGACGTGGTAGTGGATGTATTCTTGCACTGGGTAGTATGACCAAAAATGTGGATCACGGTATTTTAAGGATTCTACCACTTTCACGGTATTCTCACCATATTTTTGGTGCGTGGGACAACAGTCTTTTATTACAGTCAGCGATTGTAGGTTCAATTGGCCTCATTCATGAAAAAAGACGAGCAAACTGCGAGTAAATTGTGATTAAAATAAACATTCCTGAAAACTCTCTGCCAGATTCATGAATGCAGCATAAACACCAGATTTGTTAGTAGAACGTGTGTATCAATACCAATTGTTTGCAAATTGGTTCACGGCAGCAGGTGAAACCTCTTTTTCATTAGTCCTGGTGGTGACAATCATTTGCTAAATTAGAAAAGTGAGCTTTGCCTAAACGAATAGAACTATCAAAATGAACAGTTGGCAGTTGATTTGTCAGTCATTCATAATTTTTAAACTGTATTTTTAAAATTTATTTCTCAGGTGAATTTTCATTTCAGCGGTAGAGATTACTTATCAACAGTAGTAACTGAGAGAAGTTTTGTTTTCCTAGATCATCGTTTGAGTACATTAAGCTATGTAAAGCATCTTCTGCTAATGCTACAGTAGAGTGTACCAAAACAAAACCGCATGATGACGTACGTGATCACATGACACACTGGTCCTGGCAAATAGACATCTCCTTAATACGGTGTTACAGTTCGTCTAGCGAGCCGTGAAACCAGGGGAAGATAGGACCGAAAGAGCAAGATCTCCCCAGCGAAGGGCTAACTATGAAACAAATATCCCCCAGAAAGGGGGAAAAAATTACGGGAACAAACGACAGGGGAAGTAGAAACATGTGTAGTGCCTGGAATCAAACCCCAGATGCTGGCGCATCGGCTATGACGATCACCACGTGCCACCCGGTGGCTGATGTAATGCAGCACCAGGGAGCCTTATTAGGTGAAAGGAAGGCTCGCTAATCAACTGATCCCTCCGAAAAATCAGCGATATAAGACACGGACACAGAGAGGGAAGGGCCATGTCTATGTAGTTTTAGTCTGGGGCAGAAAGTAGGTTTCGGCGTACGCATGAAGTGTTTTGTTTCTGGAACGAGGATGGAGCGCGGAACGCGGAAGTGATCGCGTGCGGCGAACGCAAAAAGGGGAGCACAATAGGGATTAAAGATAGCCGAAATAGGGAATAAACTGATCCTACACTAGCGGCTAATCCCCATCTTACCTCAGGTCTCCGAATCCTACCTGGCCAACCTCCTTCAGAGATCGGTCTACCTCTGAACCTAATCGGGCCTGAAAGAATGAGAAAACCAAACTTGTGAAAGAAACAGAATTCTAACTGAAGCAGACAATTTATGAAGCAGCGCATATAAATGATTATTTGAAAGAAATAAATACCACACTCAGAGAAATATGCAATGCAATCAAAATTCCAACACAATCAAATAAAATAATAATGCACTGGTTCAGGTGGTCTGGTGTTTGTTTGTTTCACTTGAGTACTTCAGAAATGTCCAGGTTTCTCTGAATAACAGGCTGTATTAGGAAACAGAGTGTTTGTCGAGTGTATTTTCTTATTTATTTATTATATGATTCTTTAGTCACTACTTGAATTAAAGTGCAGTCATGTCTAATTACACTTTTGGTGTTTTTCGGACCTTACACACTCTTTATGAGTGATTAGGACCAGGTACAAATTTTGTTCGTACTTGAATGTGGCTATTTGTGTTTTACAAATGATGTACATGCAAATTTGTTCTGCTTGCTTTTCATGAATGACGCCCAACGAGTGTGTAATTTCAGTGCACAAGCACACATGAGAGCCTGGCTTGCAACCATGATTATACTTTTATCACACACACACACACACACACACACACACACACACACACACACACATTTCGTTCACCTTCGTTGCGCAGGGGGTACAGGAATTCTTTTAGTTCCTAGAAGTAATTAAAAAAGTCACAGCAGGGGGACTCTCTGAGGCTTCCTCATACATGGGCCCACCAAACTATGGAATAAAACTTCCCACTTTCGTTCGAGGATTCCAGACACTCTCCAAAGTTTTACGTCTCGGCTAACGACATACCTATTTACACAGGCTTTTTTGACGAGATTTAGGACTGGGATGCATGGCTTGTGCCACTGGGGGGCCGGAGTCTGGAGTCATTGTCGGCTCTTCTGCCTGCCTTGTCCGTTAGCCTGGGAGGAGTTGTCGAGTGGGAGGTCTGGACTGGAACTGGGCTTAGGTCCTCGTGATCTGACTCGGCATCCTTGCCTTAGAATAAGCGGCAGGAGCTGGGGTTCATAGTCAAAAAGCCTTATGGTGGATCAGAGACGTTGGGTTTGATGTATTCTGCCTCCAGTGGGGTTGCCAAATGTCCTCATGGGATCCCTCTTGGCTGTGTTTGCCTACCAGTTCTCCTCTTTCTAGCTATGCTGCTACAGCTAATGCTGCCGGGGTCTCACACTACACATGGCATCAGTGATTGTTAATAGACACTGTGCTCTTAATCAATAACTAATTGCATTTTCTGTTTTCTCTCCGAGCTGTGTTCCGGTGCCGGTTCCAGCCCCACACATGATGTTCATCCGCTGCAGCTCCACTCAAGCTGCTTCCGTCATCAGCTCCAGCCCCACCATACCCGGGCCACTTAATGCCGATGTGCATACTTCACATTTTATTAGAACTTTGACTCCATGACTTTAGTTTCGTTCTTAGATTTATCATCTACGCCGTCCAAGGAGGTTGGGTCCCTTTTTGAGTCTTGGTCCTCCCAAGGTTTCTTCCTATAACACTCAGGGAGTTTTTCCTTTCCACTGTCGACCTAGGCGTGCTCAATTTGGGATTGGACGAAGTTATTAGGAGATAATCTAAACTTGTTAAGCTGCTTTGAGACAATGCTCCATTGTAAAAAGCGCTATATAAATAGATCTGACTTGACTTGACATACACATATACACACACTCATGCACACACCAACCTCATCGCTACACAGAAAGGAATAACAGCTGTTAATAATAAGTTACTTATTTGCACGTTAAACTTCAACCCTGAACTTTGCACTCATGGCTTTAGTCAAATCATTCACTAGAAAGTGTAGGCTTGCCAAAATGGGATCTCTGTTGCCTTAACAGATTATTCAACACAAAAAATGATTATTGAAAGTGCAATATATGATTTATGATTCTTCTATCTCTCTGAGCTTTCTAAACTTTTTACCCTCAACTCTTACCTGGAGCCACATGACGCAGGTTACGCTGAAGGGAAAGTGTCACGTGACATCTAAAGAGCGCCATTCTGACTTCTAATAGAAGGAGAACCAGAAAAGGAGATAAGAAGGAGACAGGAGTCCACAGCACCTGCCTTTCACACCACCTGAAAAAAATTAAAGAGATGCAATTTCAGGAAAGTCACATAGATCTACAGTTGTAAGTGTCTACCAGAATGTAATAATGCGTCTTGATGCATGCTCAATAATCCATGTAAGAAAATCTCAGAAGTTGAATCTGCTCATCTGGACATAGATTTTGTCGGAGAAACGTTTCGTCACTCATCTAAGTGACTTCTTCAGTCTCAGCAGCTGGAAAACGTCCCCAATCTTTGTACTACTTTCTGAAGTTTGGCAAAGGCCTAATGTGCAAGAGTAGCATAGAGCTGAAGATCACCAGTTAACATTAAATGTGATCTGAGGTAAATCTGTGATGATTTTGCAATGCAACTTGCATGATGCTAAATGGCAATCATAGGCTTCCATCACAGCTGCATTAGGGTTGTTGTCCCAGTAAGAGGAGCTTAGATGAGGTTGATTTTTTGCTCCCTTACATCCATCAATAACTTTAAAAGCAGCACTATATGCTCCAAATTAGATAACCCCTTGTAGAACTTGATACAATAAACAATGGAATAAAGTCTGTCATGCATGTAAGTCAACTGACCCTTGCTTTAGACAATAGTGGGCAAGGCCTCTTGGATTGACCATGCAACCACAGTTCATTTAAATATATGAAAATGGCTGGACAAAGAACATAAAGAAACCAAAATTAAATATCTCTCATTTCTCTGAGTGAGGCATAGTCATCTGATGTTACCCAGCTAACAAAGTCTATGCCAGCTCCAAGTGGCAGCAGGAGTTTGGACAGTTTTCAAAACAACAGTTCCAATTTACTGCTAGAGATTGATTATAAAAATGCAAAGCCCAACTGATTCAGGTGACTTTTGAAAGGTAATTCTCAAATTTTGCAGATGAATGAAGAACTCTTAAGGAGGTTCCACTCACCCATGAGAATTAACTGGTTGTCAGAGATGGCAAGATGGGACCATGGCAAATTTGCTTAGCTAGTTAGTGGTCATATATCAGGGTAAAGGTTTACTTTTAAGTTTACTTGCACATGTGTGATATTTTACTTGATAATTTGTTTCACTGGCTTGTGTGTTTTGTTGTGTGTTGTTAGCATTGCTGTTCTGCTTTCAGTGTACATATAGTTGATCATGCTAACAGCAACTACTGCTATCAGTGACAGGACTTTAGCACTGTTTTGTAGCATCTTTCAATCTGTGCTGTGTTGCTTTGGGTGGTGGCACAATACATGTCACTTGAATTACCACTATCCCCTTGAATATTTCAGATGCCTCCTCACTGATTCCGCCCTCCATCCCTGAATGTGTTCGCTGAATGTGCCAGCTACACAAATATCTGGCAACTTGTTTGGGGAATATTTAGCTAAAAATGTATTTCCTACAAGGCAAAAAAAAATCAAATGTGCTAAATAAATTTAAAAGTGGGTGTAAGAATACAGCTGCTAATGTCAGAAACTGCCATGCCTAAGCATGCCTACTATGTGTTTTGTTTTGCTAAATTGTTTGTAATGGTGGCATCGCATGCAACTACTATGTGGGTTTGCAATCATTTTCAAATTACCACAGTTTTCCTTTGAGCTTCACCGTATTCCCTTTATTTTATTACATTTAAATAAATAAATAAAGTTCACGCCTCAACCTTTTTTCAGCCAACATTGAAACCCCCCGTATCTCAAGTTTCTCCAGACATGTATTCTCATGCCTGGTCCCTGGCGATTTTTTTTGCCAAACATCACTGATTCATCCCGCAAGGTGCGCTAAATCTCTCAGCAGGACTTCAGACATTGGAATGCCACCAAGAATCCTGACAAATACAGTGGAGCAAAAAAGTGTATTTAGTCAGTCACTGATGGTTCAGTTTTCCAACTTAAAAGGGATGAAGAAGTCTAAATTTTCATCAAGTACACTTCAACTATGAAAGACAAATGAGAACAAAAATCCGAAATCACACTGTAGGAATTTTAAAAAAATTTAATTGTAAAGTAATGGTGAATAAGTATTTTGGTCAAAATTTGGTTCACTCAATACTTTTGTAACATAGACCTTTGTTGCAATGACCAGAGGTCAAACTTTCCTGTAAGTCTTCACCAAGTTTTGTGCACACACTGGAGCCGGTTTTTGGGGGCCCATTCCCTTCCTTCCATGCAGATTCTCCTCTAGAGCATTGATTGTTTGGGGCAAACAACGGAGTTTTCAACTCCCTCATCACAAATTTTCTATGGGCCTGAGGTCCTGGAGACTGGCTAGGCCACTCCAGTACCTTGAAATGTTTTTTAATAATGGGCCACTCCTTCCGTTGCCGCGAGTGGTGTGTTTGGAATCATTGTCATGCTGGAAGACCCCGCCACGTTCCATCTTCAATGCTCTCACTGATGGAATTAAGTTTTGGGCTAACATCTCCCCACGATACATGGCAACGTTCCATTCTTCCCTTAACACAGATCAGTTCATCCGTTTCCCCTTTGCAGAAAGACAGCCTCAAGCAATGATGTTTTCCACCCCCATGCTTCACCCAGTATGGCCATGTGTTTTTGGGATCAACTCAGCATTCTTCGCCCTCCAAACATGAATTAACATTTTTCACCCCCATGCTTCACAGTATGTATTGCACAACTCAGATCTTCTTTCCTCCAAACACCGACGAGTTGACTTTTTAAACCAAAAGTCATTTAGTTTCATCTGACCACATGCTATTCTCCCATCTCTGCTGATCATCCATATTCTCTCTGGAACTTCAGAGGGCGTGGACAAATGTACTGGCTTAAGCAGGGAAAACACAGCTGGCACGGCAGCATCCGAGTCCCCTCTCGGGCGTAGTGTGTTACTATGGTAGCCTTTTTTACTTTGGTCCCCAGCTCTCTGCATGTCCATTCATCATATTCTCTGGTAGTTTTCTGAAGATTTTTTGCTTCACCGTTCGCATGATCACCTTGACCCCATGGATTGATATCTTTGTATGGAGCCCCAGATCGTGGAGATTATCAGTGGTCTTGATGTCTTACAAATGGCTCCCAAGTTGATTTATTTCCCCAACCTACCTGCTTATTGTAATTCACTTTTCCCAGCCTCCTGCTGGCAGATCTACAATTTTTCTTCCGACAATTGTAGACAGGTGGTCTTTTAATACAGATACCGAGGTCAAACAGGTGGCCATTAATACAGGTAACGAGTGGAGGGTCAAAGAGCTTCTTAAAAAGAAGTTACAGGTCTGTGAGAGCCTGAAATCTTACTTGTTTGTCTCTCATCTTTCTAAGTCGGAGAACTTGCACAATCAGTGACTGACTAAATACTTTTTTGCCCCACTGTACTATATCTACAATATGCTTACGGATTTGGCATGCAAACTGAGTGGAGTATGAACTTTTCACATTTCTAACAGAGGAACTGGGGTCAATTCTAACTCCTAGGCTGCAGTTTTAGAATTGAGTTAGTTCCTACTACAGAGAAGGTATTCTATTTGAACCAGGACATACTGTGGTAAAGCCTGCACTGCTGACTTCTCATAAACGGTAGAATAACCCAGTATTACCTGGCAGTTTATATTTAGCTAATTTATAGGTAGAGTTTTGTTTTTAGTGTCATATTTGGTGGCATAGTGGTTAAGGTACTATGGACCAGAAGGTCCATGGTTCAAATCCCACCTCTGCCAAGTTGCCACTGTTGGCTTGAGCAAGGCCCTTCACCCACAATTGCTTGTAGTGTAAGAATGTATCAACTGCAAGTTGCTCTGGATAAGAGCGTCTGCTAAGTGATATAAATTTGCATTTATATTTATAATACCACAGTTTCACAAGCCATAATTAAAAATCTTTAACAAGGTATCTGCTTTCATCACTGAAAATGCAACGTACATGACAAAGTCCTACAAATCTTTACTGCAAGGTCTCATGCCAAATTCATTGCATAACACTCTGACTAGCGAGCTGTGGAAAGGACAGTTTTCAAGAGTCGAAAAGTTGGTGAGCTATGTAAAAAAAGGCTTCAAGCATTGCCCAACCGCAAACTAGGCAAACCAACAAACCATCACAGAAAAGACTGGGCAAAGCGTGCACTGCCACCTGAACCAGTGATTACACGGTGGAACTGTACATGGTCTCGAGCTGTACAGTACCACACAGCTCATCTGGAAGTTTACACAGAGTTTTGGGATCAAGAGCTTGCACTGACACCCCAAACACAGTTATCGACGGAACTATTATACCTCCAACACGATCCTTGCCTTAATGACTAGGTCCAGTTGATTACTTGGTTCGAATCTCGACATGTTTTGATTCACGAGGCATACAACAAAGTCATTGATCTGCTCTTTTCAGCAGAAGCACAACTAAACGAAACCCACTCTTATTGACCAGAGTTAAACACCAGTGCCCATCAGTTGTTTTCTTGCATTATTCAGAAGATTAGGCAGAATTACTGCTAAGGAGATGAGTCAGATGAGAGCAAAAAGCAAAGTAGTCGAATTCCTGAAAGCAGTGCGGGTTTTTGACCCTGCTCAAGTTCTTCTTTTGAGTAGAGACTTGCATATCTTGCAAAACGAGCATGGCGCTGCCTGTCGATCCAAAAAAATTCTGTGGATGCAGGGACGGCTGTGTCAAGACACGGTGTCAAAACAAGTATTTTCGTGTCTGAGACAGAGCATGAAGCCTAGCACCGTCGCTGGATGTCCGAGGCTTGCGTTCAAACATTAAGGTAGGCGATACTATTGTAGCTTTCCTTGCAATTTCCAATTGTTATTTAATAACTGCTATGAAATGTGGCACTTTCCTTGAAAAAAATCTGTTAAATTTGTGTTTTTGTAAAACAATGTCAGTAAAATTAAGCAGATTTTCCCTTGAATTAGTTAGGGCACTAGTTACTGTTATTCCTCCTATGATACACACTTTATAAATATTCCCCATAATGTAAAGTCAAAAACATGTCTCCTGCCAGAATGCATCTTTATTTATCAATCAGAAACAGGAGTAGAGGCATCATGTGTGTTTATCCTCTGCTTAAGATCTGGGAGAAGTGCTTATGTTACTAGAGCAGCACAAGCAGAAACATTTCAGACACTTGCCTCACTTGCCTCTTCAGAATCAGTTACACTGTGGCTTGACTGGATAAAACTGGTTCTTGACGGGTTACACAAGCCTCAGTAAAAAATGCAGCTCAGTATGCAGCGAGTGAACTGAACTGGTTCTAAGGACACAGTAAGAAAAAAAGCAGTCCTGTCCATAAAGGAAAGTCTGAGAATAGGGGTGAATTTCATTGCTGATTTTAAATGTAATATTATTATTATATTCTTATTATAAAATTGTTTCATATCATGTTTAACAGGACTGACATGGCAGACATAAATAATATCAACCCTAAATAGTACCAGCAAAGGCTCTTCACATTAGTCTTCACTGGAGGGATTTGTACTCAAATACTTGCTGTGTTTTGTTCAATGTTTCCATTTCTGTTCTTTTTCCATAAAGGGTTTCTTGAAAACAGCTCAATTACTGCCACCTCATCAAACACTGGAAATACAGATATTATAGGTGCCATTGAACTTTTCTGTTCATTTGCAGTGCTAAATGAATTGTACTGCAGATATTTTTACTTGTTTAACCGCAAGCAATAATATATTCTTGAACATTTACTTGAATCTTTTCGTTTTGACAAATCAAATGAGATGATTCACTACTGCTGGTCTGTTATATGTGACCTGTATAAACAGAGGGCAATCAATCAAAACAAGCAAATCAAGCAGAAAGGACTGGAAAAGGATCACGGCAAATATGAACACCAATCCTAGAAAACAGACTGAATGTGCCTGATACCAATGCTTCAGACAAAATAATTAAATCTCTATTCCTTTTGTAAACATGTTAATATAGAGCCATTAAATTGATCTCTAAATACACAGTAGCAGCATAGACAGAGAATTATTTAAACATGACTATACAAGCACTTGTACCTAAACAAACCAATACTAAACCTAAAATATTTCCACTGCACAAACACTTGCCAACTATTTTTCCTTACAATGGTCCAGCTCTTCTACATATTTCCACTGCACCACGATAACATTTAATGGCAAAAAAGTTGCTCAACAATTGCTGATTAATCCAATTTTGGACTGGTCTTACAAACACGGCACAGAGCTGGCTGGCACAGATGGAAGCAGCTCTCCACATGGGTAGACAGCAGCAGCATCTAAACAAGCATTCTTTCCCAGTGAAGCCATTGCCGAGTGCCATTAAGATGCTAATGACTCCTGTATTACACAACCAGACTTTATTTGTTCACTGGAAGTGGAGCAATGGAGGCATGTGACTTTAAAACACCTGCATTATTATCAAAATAATTCTAATATACTAAGCCTACTTTGAAGAAATCAGGTTTTCATTTTGAACAATCATGTGCAACTTAATAACACTTATGGGCTAGGAATGTGACCATATAGAAAAGTTTTCTTTCCATGTTACAGCGAAACATTTTGCAAACTGATGAAAGAACCTATGCTACCCAATGTCACCCATCAAATGAAGTACAATACATTTATCTGGGAAGATACTGGAGAGTCTATACAATATTCCACTGAAGGAACTAGTAGTGTAGTGTTCCACTAACTATACTTTTTAAAAACATAAACTGAATTTTCAAGGTCTGAGCAGATACTGTTTGTGTCATATTCTGTATGAAAGGTTATAATCCACTAAGCATAGGATTCATAAACCATGAGTAAATTACCCAAAAAAAAAATCTTAAAACAAAAAAAATCTGAAAGAAATATTGGCTTAACTGTATACATTGGTACATGTTAACTTATGAATGCACTTTCCCTTTCCCTGCACTGCATACACCATTTTTTTCTCAGCACTGATCCAGTGTATTAGAGAAGATATAATGCTATATGTCCAGGACAAGGAACTACTGTTCTAGAAGACAGCTGTCCTTACAATGCACTAAAATGGAAAACATGAATTGTGACAACAGAGATGATAACAACAATTACCCTATACATCATTTTTCAGCAACCTGCTTTATCCTTTTATGGGTTGCATTGGTACTGACTCTATTTTGGATGTATTGGGTTTGAAGCTTAACATACTCAATCACACATTCATTCATTCATTCATTCATTCATTCATTTTCATATCCACTTAATCCAGCTCCTAATTGGCAGCAAGGGGCACAAGCCAGGAACCCAGACAAGGTGCCAATCCTTCACAGTTCACATGCACACAAGCTTACTAACTCATGCTAGGACATGGCAGACATGCCAACTGACCTAATGTTTGTCTTTGCAATGTGCAATGTGGGAGGAAACCGGAGTACCCAGAGGAAACCTATGCCGACACAGGAAGAACGTGAAAACTCTACACAGCGAATAGAACTAGGACCTTTGCAGATGTGGGGTGACAGCACTAATCACTGCGCCACAATTCCGCCCTATCTCTGCACCCTTTCCTAAAACGATTTATTGAAAATAGACGCACATTTTTCCTTTGCACACTTGTACTAAGAGCATTTGTATGGCTGGGTAAATCAGACAGATTCATAGAATACACAGTAATCCAAATGAGCATTATTATGATAAGCAAGACAACAAAACAACAAGCAGATGTCCATCCAACTAAACATTTAAATTCATTATGATTATGGGTTTAACAAGGCTCTAAGGCTGTTTTGTATGACAAATAAATTGCACACTCAAGTGTCCTAAATGGCATAAAATGACCTAAAATGAAAAGAGGCTTAAAATAATCCATATTCTAACATTAAAATGTATGCAATATCAGTTGCACTACACAACTGTATGAGGGAAAACTAGCCTAACCCCTACAAACTTTATACTTTGATTGAATCATCTTGAATGATAATAATAAGAAGCAGTGTTACTGTAAGATAGTCAAAGCAATACCATGTCAGCTGTAGTCATGAAAATTCACACACATTATACACTGTACGTAATGCTATTTTTAATAGCAATTTTAGCATATATTCAGTGTAAACATAAAACCATAAGTTCAAACCAAACAGTAGGCTTAGTTAATTTATGTTCTTTTAAAGGAATAATTCAGCATTTTCCAATATACCACATTGGCAGTTCACGGGAATTTACCACAGATCATGTCAACACAGTTGCTATACAAAAGTTTCTGTTTTTTTATTTCCTAAAACTATATTGTCAGTATTGGGATATTGCTATTGTGTTACATTGTCTTTTGATATTTTTAACACCCATACATTTTATATAAAATCATGAATGGAATTTGTGCTGAAATATAGTATCATGTAACTGTTAGATTTGTACGAATAAAATAATCAGCAATGATTGTTTGTGATTTATTAATTCGAAGTCTTGGAAATTCTGGTTAACTTAATGTGGAAGACACAACCTGATGAATTCTGAACCCTACCAAGTTAAACAGTATCAACACTGTTGATGTCATACTCATTTGAAACTGACTATGACATGGCAGTTTGTAAAACAACCTAGTCAGATCACTGCACCCCTCCAGGGGAGATGAAGAGTAACGTGCTGTTCACATAAGTGGTTGGTGTTAATACTATCTTGTGATTTCTTGCCCTCCTGATAGGTTAAAACCACCAGTCATAGACTATAACTGACATATTAACTCGATGATCAGTAATTAATGTGTACGCTCATTTGGGAAAAAATGTGCTGTTTTGCACCGCAAGAAAATTCTTCAGTTCACACTGTCACAACTAATTTCAGAGTGGAGTTGCAGTTGTGACCAGTAGGGCTGCAACATCGAATCGATAAAATCGATAATAATCGATTATTAAAAGTGTCGAGAATGAATTTCATTAGCGATTCGTTGTGTCGCATGATTTATGTTTCCCCCGCCTTATCATATCTTCTTACGTTACTTGCGGCACTTTGTCAACGCTGGGAAAAAAAAAATACGAGCGATTGAACGGAGCGAGGCGGAGCCGGTGCGGACGCGGAATCTTCAAAACAAGTTTGCGTTAAGGATTGACGCTTCACACAACTAAAAAATGTGTAACATGCAAACTTTGCAAAAGTGATTCAGCCCGGTACGGGCATGGTGCTGATACAGCCCTCGAAACAAAAACATCTTTCCTCACTTCAAAATGGAACAAACCCGGAACACCGCGGCGACCCACGCTGCCGCTGCGATGACCGATGAGGATGAAGGGAGCTCAACAACAGCGCAAGTCACCACAACATCCCGAGTCTGCTCCGAAGCGGAGTGAGGACACGTAACGGCGCACTCACACTATGTGAATGGACATAGCACGGCTGATGCTTGTTAGCTGGATAATGACAGTGATGGCGTTAAGAGACAGATATCCTTTATTGGCCAGGCTAGCCAAGTCCTATTTATGCATTCCTGCTACTTCAACACTGTCTGAGCGTCTATCTTCTGCGGCAGGAAATATAGTCTCTAAAAACAGAGCCAGCTTTAGCCAGGAGCATGTTGCCATGCTAACATTTTTGGCTTGCAATGCAAAGTTCCTAAAGAAAGGGAGTGAATGAGTTTGTATGTAGGGTTTGCATCAGAGATGCACTTATTTTTCTTTATTATTTAATTTGTTATTTTAAATTATTAATACATTTAATTTATTATTATTAATTTATTGTAAGCACTTATTTGCTGTGTTATTTAATGTTATATTTCTGAATAAAGACATGGAAAGGTTTTTTTTTTTAACCCGATTCATCAATTAATCGAAAAAAATAATCGACCGATTAATCGATTATTAAAATAATCGTTAGTTGCAGCCCTAGTGACCAGCAACTGTTACAAAAAGTAACACAAATGAAATTAGAATTACAGAAAAAAAACTACATAGATGTACAGCAGATTCAAACCCTGCCACCCAATCCTGTGCTATTCCTACTTGTACAGTGTAATTTAACAGCAGTCCCAATTGAATGGCATTCCAAAATGAATTCTCATCAATTCAATGAATTTTGAAATTACTTCCCCTACCCCACTTTATGCCAATTGGAGGTCCAGGGGGTGAGAGGTAAACCTATCCCAGCATTGATGTGGTACTGTAAATTGTGTACTAAATTTGCCACTGTTGCAGTGCCAGGAGATGCCCCCTTTCTGCCTTCTCCTCCCTCAGTCAATTATTTGCCTATGTGATGTCCGACCTGGCCAGAGGGATCTGCCAGGACTCAAACCCAAGTCACGAGGATGGAGAGATTAACATCATGGTGTTTACTACTACAGTTTACCACTGAAGTCAATATTATGTTCAGATTATAAACAAAACAACCTGACCCTGCACTACCTAGAACAATCAACAATCCAAAGAGCCTTTGAATGGCTGGGCACAATTATGTCCACAAAAAGATAGACAACATTATTCACAATTAGCTTGTGTGACTGCATGTCTCGAGTTGCACTTGCTTGCACTTGTTTCTTGGTATTCAGACAGCTGGCGGTGGTATCAGGTGTAGCAACTGCTTGGCTGGAATATAATCATCCAGCCACAACAGCTCTTTGCGGATAATGTTGACCAACCAAGGTGTATAACTGGGAATGCACTGTCATTAAATCGTCAAGACTTTGATTCTAAATTAAATGCAGCCTGAAAATGTTCAGTGATCTGGCCTGTGCTTGCTGTGAGCTCCACTTGCATGGGTTCCTCTTCTCTTGTTTACTTTCAGGCAACATCTGTTCAACCCGCAGAAAATATGCAATACACATGCAGGTTTTTATTAAAGACCCGTTGACATTCATCACGTGTAAGGATTAGTTTATATTCCTGCTGTAAATAAAGACGCATTGTTTCGTTTCTAAACGACAACAGAAAGCAGCTTGGAAAAAGACGCGGCAATCCGGATCCGACCGGATTCAGCCTGGCAGTTTGTTAACTGTACTGTAAATAAAATACAAAGCAATAATAAAGAGGGTCTAGAAAGTGTCATTAGAATTTCCCTTTTTTATCGTGGAACACGCACACAGAACTATCTTGTGTGTACACTGCTGAGTTACAAAACACCGCTGCCATTTAGACCTAAACATATTCAAGTAAACAAACATAAAACAATCATCCTGTTAGCCGGAACAGTTACGCTGGATTTCTCGGAACGATCTGCACCATACAAGAGCTTAAATGAGGGTGAAAGGCGTTAATGAATTCGGTAGTAAAAATAAAAGCGCTCACCAGTAAGACTTGAATCCAGTTCGCTCTTGTGTGGCTCAGGTTCCTGAACTCATAGATGACAGAAGATCCAAAGAACAGACGGATGAAGTCTAGTACGTCGCTAGGAGACTAGCTTCTGTCCGAGAGGAGGAGGGTCGCACCAATCATTGCCTCCCGTCAACGAATAGAAATACAGCTGGCCAGACGAGAACGCCAATAGAACGCAGGAAAAACACGATCACCGCCCTCGATGGGCCAACAATTCGTGGGACAGGTCTCCAGAAAGCGCCGTTTTACCGCTTGTTCTCAGTGTTAACGGCGAAATGACATGTAATCTGGCTTGTACAGACAGATTCAGTTCACAGGTATCTGTGGTTTCAGTTCAAGTAAAAACAGATATCTGGTGACTCACTATATCTCAAATGTAGCCCAAACCGACACTTAACACAAATATATATTTGTTATGATCAGATGAACAGGCAAAATGGCACCTGACATTTTGAAGTAAGACTTGGTTCACTTTAATCTGACATGTAGCTGAGGTAACATCAGACCTGACTTCATGTACTTTACATAAGTCCAACCATTTTTCTATATTGCTGCCTGCGTGTATTAGGGCTGTCAGACTTAACAAATGGCAGTAAAGCTACATGATACATTAATGAGCCAAAACATTATGATCAGCTGGTCTACAAAAAATATTAGGTAGGTTGCTTGTGTCAAATTGACGTAGAGTAGAGGTTAAAATAATACTTAGATTTAAAAAGGAGCCCAACAGCATCAACTATAACCCTGAAAAAGATAGGACAAGTAGAAATGGCTAAGACCCAGAAATACACAAACAAATCGTTCAGTGTTGACCGTGAACAAATGAATTAGATCTCTTAGAATTTCAAAACTCGATATTCCCAGATAAGACAGTATTTGTGATTTCCCCAGTCAGGCCTTATATTCCTCCTCTAATTAGGTGTTACAAATGCCAGAGATAAAGGCATATATGGTTTGCAAAGGAAAATTGGGGACCCAAGGAAAAGGACATTTTCCCGTGCCTCCCGTGGGGTTGCCGATGTCTCATGTGATCACTCTTACCTTCTGGTTCTCCTCTTTCTAGCTATGCTGCTATAGCTAATGCTGCCAGAGTCTCATGCTACACATGGCATCAGTGATCTTAATCAATAACTAATTACATTTTCTCTTTTCACTTCGAGCTTGTGTTCCTGCAGCAGTTCCTGCCCCACACATGAAGATGTTCATTCACTTTAGCTTCAGTCAAGTAGTTTCCGTCATCAGCTCCAGCCCCACCATACCCGGGTCACACCAAAGGACAGTAACTCTCTTCCACCTCCGGTTGGCTGGGGACGAAGTGCTGCCAAGGACTTTCTTGTTTAGACTCAAGATTCTAGAGTGACTCTATGTATCGGCTACAAAATGGCTACACTTAAGCCTGCACTGTTTGAGGTGTATTGCCTTTTTTGCATATAACAATCTGTCAAGATTTCACTTCATGTTACATAAAATAAAGGTGCTCACTTTTTAAGCGTTTTCTTTGTTTCTTTTGGCCATAGCTTGTTTTATAGTTGAAGTATGCCTATTGTAAAAGAAAAAAGACATTTATGCTGGGAATGAATGCTGTGTCCAACTTTGGATCTTCAGTAAGGGCATCTGAGCAAGTGTCGGAAGGGGAACAAAGAGTAGAACAAGATGTGATGGAGATATGTTCCAATACCTAACAAAAACCTAACACCATGTAGTTTTAAAGCATTCGTGTTTGCAGGCCGTCAACAAGAAAGAATCCACCACCATACTCAGCAGGATGCAATGAACTGCATTTCATGCCTCATTCTTCTGTAAATTGCTGTGACTTGTGCCAGAGTAGCTCTTCTGTTGATTTGGACCATGATGTGATAGACTTCCTTTGTTTTGTTTGTTGGTTTGGTTTATTTAACGTCACTATCAGCATTAGTGGTAACACACAAGGTTACATCAAGACCAATCATATATATATATATATATATATATATATATATATATATATATATATATATATATATATATATATATATATATATATATTGGTATTGACTTTAGTGTATATATATATATAATATAATATATATATATAATATATATATATCATATATATATGGAATATGACGTTTTGCAGACCCCACAAAGAACAGAAAGGGGACCCCCAGGCCAACTCCACCCTTAGTATTGAACCTTTCTTGCTGTGAGGTGGCAGTGCTAGCCACTGAGCCACCATGCCACCCGGATATCCTTCAAGCCAAGACAATGAAAGCCATGGGTACCCAGTACCCCTGTAACTGGTTTGCTTTCTAGATTTGTTTTTTATGTGTTTACCAGTAGTAACGATTGATTTTTATTTAAAAGCTTACATTTAATTGGTTACTTTGTATCCCCTGGAATATAAATTTAAAATTAAAACATAAATATAAATAAAATAAAACTGGCCCCAAACAAAAATTCCTGCATCTCAAAAATGACTTTCTATTTGCCTATTTTAATTAAAAAAATTTCTCCCCAATACCTCAGTCTCTTGACATTTCCCACTACTTGCATAACCCCTCCACCGAGTGATGGGGATCAGAAGCCAGCAAGTGCCTCCATTTAGCTTGTGGCAAGTGACTGCTTATTTGCACCTTCTGGCACTATAATGAGTCCACACTGAGAAACATGCTCTGCGCCCCATATCCTAGAGGGACATTTGCTAGTGGGTTCGTTTTTTCTGCAGCGGAGAGATTATCCCTTGTCTCGCTTTCCCTCTGCTGGGCGTGACTACTTGTGTCAGTGCAGTACCCACAAAGTACCCACATCAAGACATGAATTTAGGTCTCTGCATTGGTGCACTAACATACTGAAACCTACAACTTGCTTAATACGCCCAAAGATTCAGGCACTGAGTACTAGAAATTACTTCCACATAAAAGTCCATTATATCACATACATTTAATTGTCAGAGTTGTAGTTAGTTTGTGTTCGCATGTTATAAAATACTTTTTCTGCTAATTTCTATTACAAAGCACTGTAACTGTAAATGCTACAGATGTGAGTGTCAGTACTTAATCAGAAAATGTATAAAACAATTTCACGTGAAAATATTTAGAAAATGACATTTAAACCATGTTGCTTTAAAACTTTTAGATTTTTCATAATCATTAAGTATTTAAATATACAGTGGTGCTTGAAAGTTTGTGAACCTTTAGAATTTTCCATATTTTTGTGGACGGATGAAATCAAAATAGAACTTTTTGGTGTAAAAGAAAGGCATTATGTTTAAAGAAAGAAAAACACTGCATTCCAGCATAAGAACCTTATCCAATCTGTGCAACATGGTGGTGGTAGTAGTATCTTGGCCCGGGCAGCTTGCCATCATTTATGGAACAATGAATTCTGACTTATATCAGCGAATTCTAAAAAAAAATGTCAGAACATCTGTCTATGAACTGAATCTTAATAGAAGGTGGGTCATGCAGCAAGACCACGAGCCTAAGCACACAAGTTGTTCTACCAAAGAATGGTTAAAGAAGAATAAAATGAATGTTTTGAAATGTCCAAGTTAAAGTGCTAACCTTAATCCAATCGAAATGTTGTGGAAGGACCTGAAGCAAGCAGTTAATGTGAGGAAACCCACCAACATCCCAAAGTTGAAGCTGTTCTGTATGGAGGAATGGGCTAAAGTTCCTCCAAGCCGGTGTGCAGGACTGATCAACAGTTATAGGAAACGTTTAGTTATTGCTGCACAGAGGGGTCACACCAGATACTGAAAGAAAAGTTCACATACTTTTGCCACTCACTAATATGTAATATTGGATCATTTTCCTCAAAGAATAAATGACCAAGTATAATATTTTTGTCTCATTTGTTTAACTGGGTTCTCTTTATCTACTTTTAGGACTTGTGTGAAAATCTGATGATGTTTTAGGTCATATTTATGCTGAAATATAGAAAATTCTAAAGGGTTCGCAAACTTTCAAGCACCACTGTGAATAGTCATGGTAACAGCAGGCATGCCTGTCCTGCGTAGTGTGAAGCAGGTTAAAATGAGATAACTTGCTGCCAACATTTCACAACATGTTACATTGTGCGCAAGGGCAAGGTTCAGTAACTTTACTTGTCATAGATAACTACTGAGTAGTACGTAAATAAAGGTGGGTCACCCTTTCCACCCTTTCCACCAGAAACCGCATAGACAAGGTCAAGGCAATTTTTGTAATTTTAATAGTTTGGATTATGCTAATCAGAGGATTCAAAAAGCAAATACAATCAGGCCTGGCTGATTAACCACATTTTAGGATTGTTTTCTACTCTCTTACAACAGGGAAAGGCTCATTTGCTTTCTCTATTAAGGTACTCTAAACATTGCATTAAAATACAACACATTCAGAAACACATTCACTTTTTTTCACATTCTGTTATGTTGCAGCCCTGTGCTCAAACAAAAAACCAAAAAACTCACCAATCAGTCTGCATTCAATACTCCATAATGAGAAAGTGAAAACAGAATTTTAGATGAAGGTCTGCCTGGAGTTTGCAAAAAATGCACCTAAAGGACTCTCAGATTGTGAGAAACAAGATGGAACACCATGCCATATATCCCAGATTGGTAGAGTGCTGCAGTGATGGTTGACCTTCTGGAAATTTCTCCTATCTGCACACAGGGTCTTTGGAGCTCAGCCAGAGTGACCATTGTGTTCTTGGTCACCTCACTTACCAAGGCCATTCTCTCCCGATTACTTAGTTTCATGGAGCGGCCAGCTCTAAGAAGAGTTCTGACTTCTTCCAATTAAGAATTATGGAGGACACTGTGCTCTTGGGAACTTTCAGTGCAGCAGAATTTTTTTGTAGCCTTCTCCAGATCTGTGCTTCCAAACAGTCCTCTCTATGAACTCTACAGGCAGTTCTTTCTTCCTCGTGGCTTTTTTTTTGCTCTAATATACCAAACATTTCATTTTGAATATGAATATATTTTTACTATGAGTATATTTTAAGCAAACGTTTTCACATTAGAACTGTTTACATTCATAATGCAGTATCATGATACTCTTGTAATTGGCTTCTTTATTAATTGACCTCGTTTTTAATTGTATGCTAAAAGAACACAGAATACATTCCCCAAGTGTCAGACACACATGAAGACATAAAGACATACTGGAAAACCAAACTCAGAGATGCACACCACAGCAAGTCAACCAAAAGTGCTTTATTTACACAGCGCACTAATCCTATCTAGACACTCCCAATCACAATCTCTCTTACAGCTCTCACTCTGTGGCTGGGAGGCTAGCATCCTCACGCGTTCTGGTGAGAGCTGTGCATTTATGCTAATTGTGATCCCCTAAGAATCAGCAGGAGCTGTCTGTGATTAGGGG
Organism: Ancistrus triradiatus; assembly: GCA_025084515.1. NCBI lineage: Eukaryota > Metazoa > Chordata > Actinopteri > Siluriformes > Loricariidae > Ancistrus > Ancistrus triradiatus. The sequence goes on along the minus strand of JAJAGP010000553.1, from coordinate 308,194 downwards.
AGCACCCAGTATGAACTGGCAGGAAAATCAGCTTGCCATCATTGATGGAACAATGAATTCTGAATTATATCAGAGAATTCTAAAGGAAAATGTCAGGACATCTGTCCATGACCTGAATTTCAAGAGGCGGTGGGTCATGCAGCAAGACAAGTGGGGGGTTGAGTCACACCAGATACTGAAAGCAAAGGTTCACATACTTTTCCCACTCACTAATATGTAATATTGGATCATTTTCCTCAATAAATAAATGACCAAGTATAATATTTTTGTCTCATTTGTTTAACTGGGTTCTCTTTATCTACTTTTAGGACTTGTGTGAAAATCTTATGAAGTTTTAGGTTATATTTATGAAGAAATATAAAAAATGCTAAAGGGTTCACAAACTCTCACTGTAAAGGCCTAAAAATGAATACATGCATAAATCAGCAAAATACAGTGTCAATTTCTTTTCAATCAAATCTGCATTCAGAGTTTCCCTACAATTACAATAAACACACTGAATTCCTCACACTGAAAGTAATTTAAAACAAGGCATAATATAATCAAGTGATAATGTAAAACTGCATTATTCATTATAAATGTTGGAATAGACATGCAGCATAATACATAGATATGGAAACAAAAAGCAATATCTAAAAAATTCAAGTTTACGGTTGATGGACATCATATACACCACTTGCATCATACTCAATAACACCTTCTTAAATTATTGATATTGTATAACATATGGGACTTGTTTGTACAATTTTCCCTTTAATACAAATGTAATTAATTAGCTAAGACAAGTTGCTTCTTTACCTTTGTATCAGACCTATAGGGCTAAAGCACATAACTAAGATGTCAGTGTCTTTTGAAATCTCATTTACATGCATCTGATTACCCAAGGTCCAACAACTTGTAATTAATTAGTAAAAGTAAAAAATCAACATTTGTTACATCCCGTACTATGGTTGAGATGCAAGAATATTAAAAGGGATAAAAGGAAAAGGACAAGAACACACAAAAGCTATATACAACCAGTGTCTTAAATCGAATTAGTGAAAGTGAATAGTCATAATCAGAACGAGTGAAAGTCCGTTACCAGAATGACTTGTATCAAGTACAATATTACATAAGCCTACAAGAGCAGCAGCAAAAATAAGCAACTGTCCACAGCAAGGATGAAAACAAGTGAGCATTCAAATGAAGTCAGCCTTCAAATCAAGAATCACTATGAGTATCAAAACAAATCTCAAGCCATCTTCAAACAGGTATGTAGCGCCAACATGGAGCATCAAGCACACCACCGCTGACATGCTCAGGCTCACGTGACATGCGGGCACACACACAAAAACACAATAATTCAAACATAGGCCACCCACTAAAGTGAACCACAATGAAGAGGACAGACCCTAGAAATCAGCAACCACATTTTCAAAAACCCACCAAAATAAAGCCTTGGATAATCAATGACCAACACAATACATGCTGGATAACTTCCTTCATGGGGGCTAGGAATACTTGTGAGCTGTAGTCTATTAAAACAATGGGGGGTGCCACAATGTTTTCTACATATAGCTCAGTGTTGCATTGCCAGAAATACGGCTAGAACTTCCTTCTCCATGGTATTATAGGCAAGCTTCAAACAAATTTCTTAGAGAAGTAACATACAGGATTGATCCTTCCTGCTGTCATCTTCTTGCAATACCACTGACATCGATGTCCAGTTCAAATGTTCTATGAAGGTCAGGTGCAGCAAGAACAAGAAAACTACTCATCAGCAACTTAGGGGCATCAAAGACAGACTGGCATGAATGAAACCACTCGATTGGATTATTCTGCTACAATGGATTTGTGATGTGTAAGACTACATCTGAGAATCTCTTACAAAAGCATCAATAATATCCTGCTAATATTGTGTGATAAGCTAACAGTTTGCCTAAACAATCAGACACTGGCTGGTTCTGGGAGGATGGCTCGGGTGTTATCAGCTGTTCCTGCAGTGCCTGATGGGGCCTTCCTGAACAGTAAAAGGCACAAGTACTCCCTCATTCTAATCCTTCCTGTTATTGAAGCAATTTGTCAACAGCATGCTTCTGAGTGTGTGATGGAACCGGGCCAAAGGTAAACACTGAAAACCTGATATTCAATGTTAAGCTCATATATAACCTGCGAGAAATGGCGGGGCATGCTTAGGAGAAATGGTGGTCATACTTAGGGAGCCCAATCATTGTGAAGAAATTTAGGAGAGCTTTAATGTCTGCCTTAGTTTTGAATCTAAATAAAAAAAATTCCACCAAAAAGTGAGTGGCTCACGGTTAGGATAGCACTTTCCTGAGGGGTCTAAGGTAATGGACCAACACAATCCACCAAAATGAATTGAAACGGCACTTCTAAAATTGTAATTGGTCTGAGTGGGGACGACTGAATAACCTGGTTGGGGTGCTCCATATCCTGACACACATGGCACCATACTGAGACCACATAGGACAGTAACTCTGTCCCTCCTCCCATCAAATGAGGATGCCATGCCACCAAGACTTTCCCACCAAGGACACAAGATCCTACAGTCACTTTGTGTACTTGACAAAATAATGCCTAAATGCATATTTTTATGTTATTCTATGCAATATTTCCCTTCACTATTGGCTTATATGCTATAGCTTTGATATTGCTCTTCATAATATTTCATTTTAAAGGTAACTTGGTTAATTCTTACATATAACATCTAGCCACCAAAGGTTGGGTCCCTTGTTGAGTCTTGGTCCTCCCAAGGTTTCTTCCTTATCACGTTTAGGGAGTTTTTCCCTTGCCCGTCACCCTAGGCTTGCTCAATTTGGGATTGACCTTATAATTTAGAAGATAATCTAAAATTGTAAAGCTGAATTGAGACAATGCTCCATTGTAAAAAGCGCTGTAGAAATAACGCTGACTTGACTTGAGGTGTGACAGAAACGAGTGATGTATGTCTTCATAGCTGGCTGAACGAAGTATTTCCTATAGGCTACATGCATGTATGTCTTACAAATTCCAGTATGACCAGAACAAGGGTGGTCATGAGCGAGAGCCAGTACATAGTTGTGGCATGGACGCAGTCTCACAACTTGGAATGTCACCTTCCAAGCCTCAGATGAAATGGATGGTAAACCATTTCCTCACCAATACTCCAGGTTCGATACAGTAAACCACAAAATGTTTCTCCAAGGCTAATTTAACCACCACAGACTGGAAACACCAAGTCAAGGAGGAATATACTTACTGAGCTGAAATGAGGTTCTCAAGATTAAAGGGTAAAGTATAATTAGCCTCATCATTCCGGGTGCATTCTACCTTCCAGACAGGATGGCCCATCACAGCTTGTTTTTCCAAGTACTAGGTTGTATGCACAAAAGAAGGACTCAGACAGATCGACCAATTCCATTAATGTATTTTATGTACACATCAGCACACAAGCAGGGAATCGAAAGAGGCTGTCTCACAAAAGCCACATTTAGAGACACAAAGCCAGTAAAAACAAAAGGTTAGAACACTGAATCAATAGCAAGTTGCAGCGGTGAGCTTTCATTTATACAACTCTCAGTGACCTTCTTAATGGAAATCAGCTATCTACAACCTCAAATCAGAAAAAGTTGGGACAGTATGAAAAATGAAGAGAAAAAACGTTGTGTGTTCAACGTCATTTCTTATATTAATATACATACATTTCTGCATTTCGGGCCTGCAGCACATTCCAAAAACAGTTGGGTCCAGTGATGTCAACAGGTGATTGTAATCATGATTTGGTAGAAAAGCAGTATCCATCAAAGCCTAAGTCTTTGGGGAGCAAAGATGGGAAGAGGAGCTCTAATTTGTTACCAAATGCATGAGAAAATTAAATGTATAAGATATTGTATATTAATATATAAAGGGATTTACATATTCTCTTCCTCTTCCTTCATGCATAATACCATGGAACGATTCAAGAAATCTGGATGAATTTCAGTGTGTGCTTGGGCGCAAGCCTAAGATGAACTCCCATAATCTCTAACACCTCAGATGGCACTGCATCAAGAACCATCATTCATCAATAGCAGATAGAACCGCAGATGCAAGGGATTAACTTATCAAACCTTTATCAATCACTACAATACGGAGTTACATTCACAAATGCCACTCAATCCTTCAGTGTGCAAAAAGGAAGCCTTATGTTAACCATGCCCAGAAGTGACGTCGACTTTTCTGGGCTAATCCAGATCTTTTTTGGAAGGAATGGACAAAAGGTGGACAAAAGGTGAAAAGGACATCCAGACTATTATCAGCTACAAGTCTAAAAGCCAGGCAACCATCTTTTAAGTGTTGTGAGAAGGAATGCCATCATTACAAAGTGATACATGCTTTTTTTTTAAATGTGTTGCCGGCCTAAAATGCAGGAAGTGATGTATAAAATCAAAAAACAATATGAACTTAGATAGACTCAAAAAGGGTTTCCACATTCGCTCACTACTTTCTTGTAATTGATGTTTCTGCACAAAGCCAAGTGTCCACTACAGGCTGGTCATCAACAATGCAGCCTTCTCAAAACATTCTCTTGATATTTTTAAGCAGGTTGAGAGAGCTGTAGATTAAAGAGTAGATGCAGAAATCTTCCACAGCTCCTGCAAGACATTAAAGGCAAAAACAACAAAAGTGAAACGAATCATAACACATCTCCTTGTACCACTACATATGATAATCCTTTTCAACTGAAACAGGGCGGGTGCTGTGACAACACCAAAAAAAACCAAACAAACCACAAGTTAAACTTCTTACGGATCAACCCATGATTACACTTGTCAGAAAAATGAATAGTTATGTAACTGCAGTTGATGCAGCCTCAAAGATTGCAAATAGGGCACTCTGTCCCGGCATCTGACTGGTTTATAGGGCTGCAACAAATGACTATTTTGATAGTCAAATAATCCATCTATTATTAGAATGCATAATCGATTATTCGGATTATGAACTGCTCAGTTGCTAAATTACTCTAGCTATCAGCATTTTTGTGCGTTTGCTCACTAACAATGAAGACAAAGACAAATACCTTTCCTGTATAAAATTAAAACCAATGATTTGCAAAGTAGCAGCAATGAAATTTAACAAAATCAGTAAATCAGTGTCTCCAGCCTTAAACTCGAGGTGTGTTCAAATTTGGCAAACAATGTTGAATGTTTGTGGCAAACCTGTTCTCTATGAACAGTTATAGCTGCATGATTTTATTTAGGAGGACTGCATGTGAAACTGTTTGTAGGAGTTGGAGAACTCAAGGCAAACCAAAAACTGCAAGCGTTTTCCTGTGTTCACCAAATTTGAATGCACCTGTGGCCTCTTATTATCTGGAATGTGAACAGGTTCGTTGTGAATAACAGCTACTTGCTATAATAGAACATGCATTTAGAAGGACAAAATGTTACAGCCCATACCATGAACTAGGACGCCTTGTAACATTAGCTAACTAGCTAGCATAAATAACTTACCGAGACGAACTGTCTTCCCTTAGTGAGCTGACATGTTGGCTCTTGTGACACTCCAACTTGGAGGATGTTCTCCCATGCCAACTTAAGTTGGATTTCCAAACGATACAACTGACAACCTTTTTTCCGGAGCCAAGCGTGAAATGCTCCAACACTACAGAGGATTTCTTCTTGAACCTGCTATTGCGTTTTTTTAAACTTTCCAGTAACATTCCTTGTGAGAAGCAAACCTGATGACATCACTGACTAATCGACTATTAAATTAGTCGCCAACTAATAATCGCTGCACCCCTAGTGGTTTCAGGGTTTTTTGATAGGTTATCGCAATGATTGCGGGCTAGGTAATGTCTAAAAACAGGTCTTAAAAATTGCAATAATGAATTACTTCGCCACCTAGGTAAAGAAACCTTAGTGTACAACAGCTATTTTATGCATACTGACTATAGGCAGCTTTAGCGAACCTGGTGTAACCAATGTAAGCTGACATCATAGCGCTACACAGTTCCTATAGGGAAACATCATACTCTGTCACAATCCTTACCTTTTGTCACATTACACTCTGAAGGTTAAAATAAATGAAATTTAACTTTTCTTAGCTGTATTTACACATTATAACCCTAAATACCATAGTGAAAATAACAACAAACAATAATGATAAGTTAGAATAAGTAATAAACTTGCTCAGGTAGAACCCATCACCTTCCAGATCACAAACACCAAACTAAGTGGCCCTCACCTGACTTCAGCCGATGTGGACTTGATTACTTCAGTACAAAAGCACTCAGTATTACACTACTAGTAGTGCATGGTAACACAGAGAGTACACCATGGCTGGAAAGGTGCTTTCAAATTAGTTTTTGAACCCTTATTTACAAACCTAGAAGTGTTCATAACTTTCCAATTAAATTTTTTGGCAAACAATTCCTTGTCAGAAAAGAAAATCATTACAAGAAGAGCTTTGCTCACCAGCTGGTCCACACGCTCGTACTGGAAGAACTGTGGAAATGAGCATGGTAGTTGTGATACTGTAAATCTCATTTTCCCATCACTCAGGTTCCCTAGCTGCTCTAGGCAGTGGCGGAAGTGATCATATGCCTCACAGGATATGTCCATTTGGCGCAAAGTGAAGTTCAGCCTGCAGAAACACCACAGACATGACCAAGCAACAAAGGAGAATGAAATCCCACACATTCTACACTAGTTTCAAGTCACTGCGTACATATAGCTCCTCAGGAATGATTATAGGTTTTCACAGTTATAATATATACACAGGGCTAAAGGATCAAGGGCCCAGCTGTGGCAGTTTGGTGGAGCCTGGGTTTGAATACCCAACCTTTCAGTCTGTAGCACAGCGTCCTAACCACTGAGCCACCACTGCATGTGTAGATAATAACAACAAATAATAAATTATGTGAGGTTTCAAGCCCTCCAGGGTGTTAACAAAACAAGAGAAGATGATAAAAGGCATATGTAAATGTTAATCCTGGACTTAGCAGTGCATGAAATGCAAGTCAAAACACCTTCAAGGGGTATTCAAGGATGCATTTCCAAACTGCACACAATAAACAGCTGTCAGTGAATTAACAGCTAAACTAGTGACCTGTCTGTTTGATAGTGTGATGTGATATGTGGTTTGGGACAGAGAACAAGTATTCCAGACTCAAGTGATATAATTAACTGATGCTGTTGTTCAAGTTCCTTCAGCTTTACACAGATGGAGTGTTAATAAAATCTATGTTAAAATCAATGTGTCAGTCAGTACTGCATGACGTAATGAGTTCATGTGTTCAATTCCCTCAAGGTGCTGCTTACACTCAACAGACATGGGCTTTTCTAATCAATAAATAAGTAGTCACAAAACAGGAGAAGGTGATAAAAGGGATATGTACAACCCCAAATAAGAAAAAGTTGGGACAGTATGGAAAATGCAAATATAAAAAATGCAGTGTTCCTTACATTTCCTTTGACTTTTATTTCATTGCAGACAGTATGAACCCAAGATATTTCATGCTTTTTTTCTGATTAACTTCATTTCATTTGTTAATAATCATCCATTCCTGCATTTCAGGCCTGTAACACATTCCAAAAAAGTTGGGTCAGGGCAATTTCGGGCTAGTAATGTAGAAATAAAAATAAATAAATAATGATGTAATTTCAAACAGGTGATGTCAACAGGTGATTATAATCATAATTTGGTACATCATCAGTATCCATGAAAGGCTGAGTCTTTGATGAGCAAAGTTGGCCAGAGGGTCTCCAGTTTGTCAACAAATTAGTGAGAAAACTATTGAAATTTTTTAAAACAATGTTCCTCACATAAATATTGGAAGGTGCATAATAACATTAAACAATTCGAGGAATCTGGAAGAATCTCAGTGTGAAAAGGGCAAGGGCACAAGCCTAAACTGAAGAGCCGTGATCTCCAATCCATCATTCATCAATGGCTGATAGAACCACATGGGCAAGGGATATTTCATCAAACCTTTATCAAGCTCTACAATACATAGTTACATTCACAAATGAAACTTAAAACGTTACTGGGCAAAAAAAGAAGCCTTATGTTAACCATGTCCAGAAGTGGCATCAAGACAATGTAAAACAATGAAAAATTTAAGACTGAAATATGCAAATCCCTTTCAGTCTTTCTTTCAGGAACATTGATTTTAAACATTTCAATACTTTTCTCAGTTGATAAACTGTAGATCCTCTGCCCATCTTTGCTCTTCAAAAACTCAGCCTTTCATATACTGTTTTTGTACCAAATCATGATTATAATCACCTGCTGACATCATCTATTTGCAAATCACATCATTATTATTTTTTTTTCTACCTCATTACTAGCTGAAACTGTCCCTGCCCTAATTTGTTTTGGAATGTATTGCAGGCCTGAAATGCAGGAATAATGTAGATGTTTATTAATGAATGAAATGAAGTTGACCAGAAACAACATTAAATATATTGGGTTCATACTGTCTGTAATTAAACAAAAGTCAAAGTAAATGTAAGAAACACTGCATATTTTTTTATTTGCATTTTCCATACTGTCCCAACTTTTGCGCATCGTCGAGTTGGATCAGTTTGCATATGCGTTCTTGTTTATTGCTAAAATAATTGTACTTTTAAACACCAGTCATAAGTCAATAATGCAGTGGGGCAAAAAGGTATTTAGTCAGCCACTGACTGTGCAAGTTCTCCGACTTAGAAAGATGAGAGAGGTCTGTAATTTTCATCCTAGGTACACTTCAACTATGAGAGACAAAATGAGAAAAAAAAATCCAGGAACTCACATTGTAGGATTTTTAAAGAATTTTTCTCATTTTGTCTCTCATAGTTGAAGTGTACCTAGGATGAAAATTACAGACCTCTCTCATCTTTCTAAGTCGGAGAACTTGCACAGTCAGTGGCTGACTAAATACTTTTTTGCCCCACTGTATGTCATGCACGCATGCATACCCTGCTTTCAGTGGGTCTCCTAATTTCTTTTGAATGCAGGGATCTAAATGTTCCTTTGGTTTCATACAAGAAAAATGCACATTATTTTGCATGGTTATTCTTCAGAAATAATAAAGAAATGTATTCACTAAATTATTTATTTATTTATTATTTATGTGGTGAAGCTAAAATAGAGAATTTTGTTTACAATTTAAAACTTCTGTTTCTACTAAGTTCTGTTTCTTCTTTTACATTTACAGCCCTTATCCAGAGCAACTTACAATCGATACAGTCTTACAATCCAAGCAATTGTGGGTTAAGGGTCTTGCTCAAGGACCCAACAGTGGCAACTTGGCAGAGATGGGATTTCAACCCTTGACCTTCTGGTACAGAGTCCAGTACCTTAACCGCCAGGCTACCACAGACCCTTTTAATTGCATGGCACTAGTTTTTTTGTTTAGAAACTTATACAAGAAAAGATGCATTGTTTTGCATTGTTTGCACTTCAGAAATAAAAAAGGAATGTCATTTATTGAATGTAAAATCGATAAGAGTGAGAAAATCAAATCGTGAACTCAGTATCGCAAATCGAACCATGGACAGAGTGTATCGTTACACCCTTAACACACAGACAGTCAGACAGACTGAAACACTTTTGGGGTAGCAAAAGTCAATGACATTAGATAGAAACAAGTAATAACAACTTAAGTACTGATCTGACTTTTTAATAGTGTTATATATTATATTCAGTCTCGCCTCTCTATCAACAACATGAAAAGAAGCAGACCGTGTCCACAAGTACTACAGAGGGCCTCTTTGGTCTATGGCACTCTTTCTTCGGAGGACAGGGAGGCTGAGGAATTGGGCAGACGAAAATTGGACAAAAAAAGGGAAATTCACCATCCGCCGTAAAAAACAAACAACAAAAAACCTAACCATTGGCCAAATCCATACCGGATAGCTCTGAGTGTCAAAAGCTATCACAGGCTTTTCAGGCTGACCGTCAGCAATAATGATACTTATTCAGAGGTCTAATGTAGCATTACAATGGGGAATATTAACCAATTTGTACAGCTACTGGTGGCAAATGAGTGTATGGTTACCTATGCAGACTGTTTTTCTCATTAACCTTTTTCTTCTCAATACAAGAGATGTAGGCAGTACTGGGGTGATGTAGGTTACACGACAATTCTGTACAGAGTTTCGAAACAGGGCATCCGTAATGTCCATCGTCATAACACACTAGAAAACAACAGAAAAACTCTATCAATCACAAACTGAAGAGTGTCCATTTTCTGACACAAAAAATAGTGGACTTTTAATCCATTACATAATTGACTGCAGGTTCATACCAGTTTAATTCTAAAAGCAACTCGAGGATGATGAATGACAAGCCTAGTTATTTTTTCAAGTTTACATTACTCACCATCTGCTGCTGTGATAAAAGTGGCATTGTCCCATGTAGGTCTGATATCTCCTCCTCACTCCAACTAAAATTCTGAGTCAGTGTCTGATGAGTGATTAACACAAGATAACACATACCATTAACTTACCACATTAGAGACCTAGATAGCTAATGGATGTCATTTTTAATACCACAGAATTTGTAGAATTCAATAAAATATTTCATTTCATTAATAACATAATGAGAAAGTTACACTTAAAAATGTTGGCTGTTAAACACCACCTCTTGATTTGGGCTGCCATAAAATATTATGCAAAAGCAAAACAGCAATGAACTAAAAACTATTATTTGGACATGCCCTTAGTAGAATTATAGAGATGCACCCATCGATTGGCCAGTGAGTGAAATTAACCATAACCGGTGACCGATCAGATACATATAAATGATTCTGTTTCCGGTCACATTTACACTTTTGCACATCAGGTGATTGCCGACAGCAGCACCAACAAAGCCCACACAACACAAACAGCACAGTGCTTTTACTAACTTTTAATTCAGATTTCAGTTCATGTGTGTAAGAAACTTTAAAACACAGCTCAGCCTCTCATTGGGTTTGTTTTATGAGACGCAAGTTGCACGATGAGGGATTGTTCAATTTTTAGTTATGCTTTGGACTGCTACATAGTAAAACTAGATGTCCCTATATGGCACCAATTACTGATGAGGCATTAGGGGATCTAGGGGTTATTTCACACACAGCCAGTTCTTCAGCATGGAAGTTCTTCAGAGCATGCTGGTTGTGGTACATGCATAGTGAAAGTAAGCAGAGGAGGAATAACTCTGAAAACGTTCAGAACAACAAATTTAGAGACATTTAAAACAGCATCACTCCACTGAATATACAGAATTTGACAAAAACAAAGGCAAAGAGGTTAAAGCCAAAGCTATTGAGAGCACAGAGCCAGGCTCAAGCCAGCATTCCCTGCTATCATTCTTCACATTGAAGAAGCTTCCATTAAAAGAAAAGTTGAACAAAAATCTTTCAGTATGTTGTCATTTATAATTCTTAGACAGAAAGAAAATAGGAATTGGCCAATCATATGTTAAAAAAAGGATAGCTGTCTGTTTAAGTTCCTGTCTGTCATATTGTCATCAATGTTATAAAAATAAAAAAACTATTGCATCAACCTAACTGCCACAGTTACATAGCTCAAAGTCAACATGAGTTTTAGTTGCTGTTGTTGGCCATGTGATCTGAGCACTGATGCACAGCACTGTGTAAAAGTGTCTGCAATTTTCCCCCCATTTCCCCCCCATATGTTGTTAGTTAATCTGCGTATTTTGTTGATCCAATGCAATGCGTCCCCTTCTCTGTCTTGGCTAGAAAGCCAACATTAGCTTGATTTTCTTTTAGGTTTGTGTGGTGTTCTGAGTGGTGTTCTGAGTGGTGTTCTGAGTGGTGTTCTGAGTGGTGTTCTGAAGCCAAAGAGCCACATGACAAGTACAGTTCAACTTGGGTGTCGGTGACCAGCCAAGCATGAAGTCACAAATTTAGACTGGAGCATGATGGCATATAATGTAACCTGACAACGTACAACATAAACAACCAAATCTTTAGGGAACACTTAAAATAAAAAATTATTATTCCCTGCTCGTTAGATATCTCGTGCTTAGGAGCACCCTGTATTTTTAACTATTTATTGCCTCCTTATATACAGTACATTTTAATCAAAAACTCTTGCACGGTAACAGTACAGCTACAATGGTGCTGAAAAGGTGAGGTCTTCGAACTTTCTACATTTCTGCATACATACGACCTATAGCCTGCATTATCTCTTAAGAAATAGGTCATACTGAAACATATAAATTGTGTGGCTTTAATGTCTTATACGCTGTTAAATGAGTTCTTACACTAAGCCAAAAACTAGCATGTATCAATACATTAAGCCGTAATCAACACAATAAAACAGACAGCTGTAAAAAGGTGTGAAATTGCACATTTCCTCACTTTATAGTTCTTTTTTTCTTAATTTACTTATATCAGCTGGTTGATATGGAAGAAATACTTATATTTCAATACAAATTTTTAGTAAAATGACGAGGATTATGATTCTGATGATGATCTGGAGGAACAGGAAATGTTTGGTAGGTAATAGTGCTAAACATTCCTTAGAAAGAAGAACAAAATCTCATAAAGCGAAACTGGAACTCTAATAGTAGCCCAAGGCAAAGGCAGGAACCAGCCCAAGACAGGGAGCCATTCAACTGCAGGGCACATACACACATACATACTCAGACTGGGACAATTCAGAGAGATCAACTGACCGGTATTTGTAATGCGAAAGGAAAGTAAACTATTGAATAAAACACAGTCATGGGTAGAACATGCAAACATCAAAGCTATCATCCACTGTTTACTGAACCATGTGCATTTTTTGTATGCATTAGTCAGTCGGCGCTATTGAATCATATTAGTACTCCACATAAAACATGCAACATATCCATGACAAAATTTTTAATTAGGTAAGAAAAGCACACATATTTTAGTAGTAGTATTCCATGCTTAGTAATTAAATGAAATGGGTAATTTCAAGTGACTTCCTACCTGTGAGGAAATCACCTGCAGTCCAGTCCAGCTGCCTTACTTTTATATCATGTCCTGCTAGAATAAAAATGTTTTGAAAAAAGAAATAAACAAATTTTCTGCTTTCTGAAACATTTTTTGCTTTCACATTTTAACCCTGCATTTTCAGGGAGCACTGGCATCTATTTACAGAAAACAGACGTAAGCATGCACTGGAGGGGTTGCCAGCACATTGCAGAGCAGGGTAAGAGCTGATCAAGTGACTTGCCTTCCCTCACGGAGACACAGCCAAAAGTGTCTGCATGGGAGAAGTGACCCGACTGGAAGGTGCAAACCCCCACCCCCCACATTTAAATTTGCCAAAGGAATAAATGGTGCACAATAGTTTACAAAACACCATAAGAATGTATGGAGTTTAACCAGGGATGCCCAAACTTGTACATCTTGCACAATCATGATGTGCTTATAATGTTTACCTGAAGTGTTAATATATTGTCTATTCAACTGCGCATTTCTTTGACACATGCTCAGCAGGTCATCACCAACATCTGCAAACACACAAAGACACCGCTGAAAGATTGTAATCAATAAGAATATACTTTACCTTTATATTATCAAACCCTGATAACAAAAGCAATTAACAGAAGGACAAAGGTCTTCATTTTTCTCACATAAAATGTCTTATGCAAGACAGCTAGAGTAAAACTGAATTTTATTTGCACACTTAAAACAATAAAACAGTTATTTAAATCATTCTCCATGGACAGCTTAAGAGGAGTTATCAAATTTCAAATGGTATATGGAGCTTCACTTAAGGCAATGACACCAATATCTTACTGCTCAAACATTAACGTTTGACAGATTTAAAAGCAGTTTAAAAGGAGAAAACGCTATGTAAATTCGGTGCTTTTAAAAACTTCATTTTTTATCCTCAACCCTAGTATGAGGAAACCAGCCTACTGATGATGTTAGTGTCAGTATTGACCAAGGAAGAATTCAACTTCCAAGAACAAATAACATGTGGATTGTATTGTTGTAGATAAGGCACAACACAAAGTCATAAGGGTGTAACTTTAACAAATTAGGGATGCACCAATTCTCTTTTTTAATTTCAAATAAATTACTATCCAATGGTAACTGCTCATACATTACAGATGTGAAGAACATAGGCGTATAATTCATCAAAGACAGTTCATTACAATTAAATAAAAAAGATTGTTGGGTTAGTGCACTCGACTGCCACCAACTTTTTGGACAACTATAGGTGAACCAGAGGTGTGGGTGCTATTAAAATGATCCAAAGTGGATATGTAGCTGGTTAATACACTTGTTAGCTAAAAACAAGTCTTACCAAATAAGTAAAATAAGCCTGCAAGCACACACACGCACGCGCGCACACACACAAAGCTATGTCAAAAGGAAAACGTATAAATATGCAAATTGTGTGTCAAATAAATTATTTTAAGATCATTCCCTTCATTTCCTAGATGTGTTTACTCAGTCTGAGCAATCGTATCTTGTATAATTTGCTCACTATTGGAAGATAAATATTTCTAAGATCTTCATTAGATTTCTAAGATTGGCAGATAAATATTTCAAATCTTCATTAGTAGGCTTAATTAGGCTAAAATAATTATGTCATAATCCTAAACATTTGATAGGAAAGACCTGTTATACACAACAAGGCATATCACAAACCCTAAAACAAAAGATGAGATGGAATCAGTGTTGCAGTAACTTGAGTTTGTTAGCTGCTGCTTCTTGGGTAGCATGGTGGCTCGGTGGATAAAACTGTCACTTTCCAGCGAAAAGGTCCTGAGTTTGATCCCAGATGGAGTGGTCTGGGTCCTTTCTGTGTGGAGTTTGCATGTCCTCCCTGTGCCCATATGGATTTACTCCAGTTTCTTCCCACATTCCATAGCCTTTAGGTTAACTGATTATGCTAAAGTGGCCCTAGTGTAAAAGTGTGTGCCCTACAATTTCTTGGTGCCCTGTCTAGGGTTGTTCCTGCCTTGTGCCCTATGCTGCCGGCTAGGCACTCCCGCAACACTGTCCAGGATTAAGCTGATCAGAAAGTGAATGAATGAATGAGCTGCTGCTTCTCTCTATTGTATTCTGGTTTTGGGGTGGTTCCCATAGACCTGCTGACTTTGCAGCAATATGTATATATTTACCTGTGCAGTAAACTGTTCTGGCCACGCTTGCCATAACGATGCTTGATAGCCCAGTTCCTGCTCCCAGTTCGAGCACTGTCGCTCCACAGAACGCAGAGGGGTTTGAGAGAATGAAATCAGACAGCAGGAACGCTCCTCGCCAGATCTAATAAGCAAGAGCCTACATTAGTAGAAAAGATAACATTTTCATTCTATTGTTATTATACGTGTAATAGCAGTGCACTTACTTGTTTTCCAACATCTTCCAGTGGTGTAGCCATTGTGTGTTCTGCATAAAGCACATCAGTGACGGGGTAAGTATTTATGATCACAAACCACATTGATGCAACAAGTGTTTACAAAAAAAACCCTACACCTATTTTTCCCTGGTAAAACTACAATGCATTCAGAAAGTCTTCAGAACCTTTCACTTTTTGTTATGTTGCAGCCATGTGGTAAAATAATAAAAAAATCATAATTTCATCATCATTCTGCACTCAATACCTCATGTCCAATCAACTGAATTTATCACAGGTGGACTCCAATCAAGGTGTAGAAACATCTCAAAGACGATAAAAGATGATGGACTTCCAATCAAGGTGTAGAAACATCTCACAAAGACGAAAAGATGAGAGTCCCCCATGATTGCTAAATTTAATGAGTGTCTATAGTCAAAGGGTCATGGAATACTTATGTCCATGCGAAAAAAAAAAAAAAGTTTTATGTTAGCACAAGGCCTCAACATAACAAAATGTTACAAAAGTGAAAGGGTCTGATTGCATTGTAAATATCCGTATGACATCTAGCTGTGAACTAAATTAATTTATAGTTTATAAATTAATTTATAGTTTTTGGACTGTGGGAGGAAACCGGAGTACCCGGAGTAAACCCACAAAGACATGGGAAGAACATGCAGACTCCATACAGACCGCTACCCACCAACCCACTGTGCCACCCACAGACATTTCAACAGAATCATATTCATGACCACAATATTAGCTTTTTTAGACAATAGGCCTTTTGTCCAAAGACTTGCTAAACTATGAGAGAATTTTTCCATTTTCAGGTTAGATCAGCTTCTCAGCTGTCATTGTAAAACAAAAACAAAACAAAATTTTAAAATTAAGCAGAATCGCACACCAATCTTTATGATGTCCTTTGAGTCATCTTCCTCCCATGCCTCCTCTTCATCACTGATTGACCTTTCTGCCTGGCTGAGAATGACTGGGTGAACAGTGTCACGGTTTGGCAAGGTGTCATGGGACTTCCTCTCCACATCCAAGTCTCCATCTTCATCCAGCAGAGAGCTTGACTGCTGCTCAGATGGAGAATGCTTCACCTTCTGTAATTCGACTTGCAAGAGCAAGAATCTAGACAAAAACACTACACACAGAAAAAAAATCACTGATAAAGTCTTATCACAGTTGTGATGCAATAATCAGCTTTATTCAGCAGCTGGTAGGCACTGACAGACAGAATTCAGATTTCTAGATTTTTAACTTGATTATAATTATGCAAGTCCCTAGATAGACAGCATCAGACTTGTAAAACCATGCCAAGTGATGAAAGACTAATGTACAGTGGTACCATGGTTCTCGTCATTAATTCATTCCAGAAGGATGGTTGAGAATTTTTTTCCCATAAGGAAGAATGTAAATTGAATTAATTTGTTCATGACCCCCAGAAAATCCACACTGCATAGGGCATTATATGCATTGATGGAGTTGTATTGTACAGGTGTTCCCTGATTTATGATCTGGATAGGTTCCAATAAATCCATCATAAGTTACTTGTACAATGAACCAGAGAGTTTAATATAGTCTATACCGTATCATAGAGCAGCCCATTACACAATAACGCTTACATTAACCTACAGTTGGCCAACTTCATTAACACAAAGTTCATTTTATAATTAAGTGAATATAATTGAAACACCTCATGTAATTTAGTGAGGAATGGATTAAAAGGAAACTGCTCAGCCTGAAAGCAAAGAACATTCAGTTCCTTTTCCATTGGCTGTCATTACTACCCCTTTTAGGACCCATAAGGACTTATTTGCACTGAATGAGTTCCGAGGTGGTCGAGAACCATGGTACCACTGTACCCACAAAATGTATGATCAGGTTGTTATCTATAGTTTTACATGATTATGGGGTCAACATTATGGAATTTTTATTAGCAAGGGAATTCTTGAAATATTACATACATTTTTCTTGTCACTCAAAGTATTAAAAAACAGCATCTAAAAACAAATGCAGTAATTTACTTCTTGGTGACCTTCCTCCCACACTTAATCAGACAAAAATGTGTGTACATTTTTGTAGACAGCATTTTTAGATATCAGTTTGTGTTCCAACTAGGAAATACTTATATATTTTCCAAGAAAATGGTGTGAGACTGTGAAAGGCCTTCTGGAAAAACCTAAAACTCTTAAATTAAGTACAACACACACTAATTGTACACTTCATGTCTTTACTGAACACAATCATTTAGTAAGATTTTATTTTGACAACCTGCAAGATCATCTGGAAAATCAAGCTCCAGCTCTCTAGTGTGTCCAAGTGGTTTATCCATTTTCAAACCAGACACAAAAAAATGTCCTAATTCATCCACTACTGCTGAAGAAATGGAGAGAGATTGGTAGAGATTGTGGTAAATAAACATGCCTGGCAGAGTGGCCAGACCTCTTCTTAATAGAAGACACATGAAAGCCTGTCTGGAGTTTGAAATAACAAGCACCTAAAGTAGGGCTGCAACTAACGATTATTTTAATAATCGATTAATCGGTCGATTATTTTTACGATTAATCGATGAATCGGATTAAAAAATAAATAAATTCCCATGTCTTTATTCAGAAATATAACATTGAATAACAGAGCACATAAGTGATAATTGAATAATAATAAATTTAATTTATTAATAAATTAAAATAACAAATTAAATAATAGTGTGTATATTTGTATTTTTGTCTGTTTCTTCCTTCTTGGTGCCGTAACAAGATAATTTTCCCCTGTGGGATAATAAAAGGCTATCTTATCTTATCTTAATAAAGAAAAATAAATGCTCTGATGCAAACACTACATACAAACTCATTCACTCCCTTTCTTTAGGAACTTTGCATTGCAATGCAAAAATGTTAGCATGTCAACATGCTCCTGGCTAAAAAAAAAAAAAAAAAATATATATATATATATATATATATATATATATATATATATATATATTTTTTTTTTTTTCTATAATATTTATTAATTTTACGTATTTTCAGTAAATGAATTGTGAAAGCCTTCACAAATCTGAAAATGCCTAAAAGTCATAAATATTATATTATGCCTAAAAAATATTAAAATAACATCATAAATATTTATTAGACAAATTATATATGTGAAAGTTTTTAACAAATCAGATTATGAATAAAAGTAATAAATAATATCATTACAACAATTTATAAGACAAAAGTTATATCTGTGAAAGCTTTCACAAATCAGAAAATGCCTACACATAATACATAGTACGTAAATAACTGCCTATTAGACAGAATGATATCTGTGATAGTTTTCAAAACTGATGGAGGGTAACTTTAACCTGTGCTGACTCTCTATATTATCAGTTTTTGAAGTTCTATGGCTGCTTGGACGCTTTGATGGCGAGTTCAATTAAAGGCTTAATTATTTCGCGTGTTATCATTTTCCGTCCTCGCACTTTATACGAGCCACATACAGACAGAATTAAGACTGTGAAAAGTTTCACAAATCAGCCTGGTCACTTTACTGCAGGTGTCAGTAATCTAATGGTCACCTTTAGAAGTTATAAGCTTTTGAAAATAAAGCCCTAAAATGTAATACCGAATGATTTCGGCTTAGATGATGACGTCACCTGAATTCGCAAATCAAGACGAGCCAAATGTAGCATTAATCACAGTTTAAGGTGACTTCATCACGGAATGCAAGACGAAAAAAGCTGAAAAAACGCAACCGCAAGCCAGGTTTACTGCGGTACCCGCTCTTTTTTATAGTTGCAAAGTCTTCTTTCTTTACAGGTTCACTGCTCATTCTGACAGCATAAGGCTCCGCTCACAGCACACACATACACACTGGTCTATCACTAACGTAGCTACTACACCCGGGAGTTTGTATCAGTTTTGTTATTGGCCAATGAGGCTGTGATTGGAATCCGGGACTGGAGCTGAAGGGACAAGTCAAAATTGCCCATAAATCGTGATGTCCCGGACAATACGGGACGGTTGGCAACCCTATTCCTAATGCTAACTTACTTTTAATGTTCCGCCTCCGCGCCGGCTCCGAATCGCTACGTTCAATCGCTCGTATTTTCTTCCCGCGTTGACGAAGTGCCGCAAGTAACGTAAGCGGATATGACAAGGGGAGGGACACATAAATCATGTGACACAACGAATCGATAATGAAATTCGTTGTCAACACTTTTAATAATCGATTATTATCGATTTTATCGATTCGTTGTTGCAGCCCTAACCTAAAAGACTCTCAGTGTGAGGAACAAGGTTCTCTGATTTGATGAAGCCACTCTGCCATAAAGCCCAGATTGGTGGAGTGCTGCAGTGATGGTTAACCTTCTGGAAGTTTCTCCCATCTGAACACAGGATCTTTGGAGTTCAGCCAGAGTGACCATTGGGTTCTTGGTCACTTCTCTTACTAGGGCCTTTCTCTCAAGAATACTTAGTTTGGTGGGGCAGCCAGCACTAGGACGAGTTCCTGTAGCTTTCTAAAGATCTGTGCCCGCACACAATTCTGTCTCTGAGCTCTACAGGCAGTTCTTTCTTTCCTCATGGCTTGGTTTTTGCTCCTATACCTCCATCAAGGTGTAGAAACATCTCAAAGATGATCAAGGGAAATGGGAGGTCCGCAACGCTAAATTTCAAGAGTCACAGCAAAGGGTCTGATTACTTATGTGTGTGTAAAAAACATATGAACATAGATGTGGTCATTTAAAAAAAGAAATAAAAAAGAAACATGACATTACAGAAACATATAGTATAGCAGTATAGCATTGTTGAACAGTTAACTTCAACAATAAGCTGCCAGATGCTGCTATTGCTCAAAGTGTAATGGGAGGTCACACTAAATACTTGCCAATTTTTAATACTGGTTGCATTCAAATAAAGAGAATGAGAAATATTTAAATCTATGGTGCGATATGGGCTGGTTTGAGTATTTCAGAAACTGGGATTTTCACACACAGCCATCTCTAGGGTTTACAGATAACGGTCAGAAAAGAGAAAATACCCTTTAACTGCCAGTTTTCTGGGCAAAAAGCACCTTGTTGATGCCAGAGGTCAGAGGAGAATGACAAGACTGGTTTGATCTGATAAAAGGGCAACAGTAACTCAAATAACCACTCATTACAACCGAGGTATGCAAAAGAGCATCTCTAAATGAATAACATGTCGAACCTTGAAGCAGATGGACTACTGGAGCAGAACACCACACCGGATGCCACTTCTGTCAGCTAAGAACATGCAACTGAGACTACAAGGAGACTACAGCCTCACCAAAATTGAACTACAGAAGATTGGAAAAACGCTGCCTGGTCGACATTCAGATGGTAGAGTTGGAAATTGACACAAATTTAAAGCATGGATTCATCTCGTCGGTTCAGGCTGGTGTTGGTGGTGTAATGGGGATATTTTCATGGCACACTTTGGGCCCCTTAATAGCAGCTGAGCATGAGTTATAATGCCGAAGCGTACCTGAGTATTGTTGCTAACCATGTCCTTGACCACAGTGTACCCCGGTTCTATGTGCCATATCTCAATGCTCAAGTCATCTCAAACTGGTTTCTTGAACATGACAAGGAGTTCAGTGTACCCCAGTGGCATCCACAGTCACCAGATCTCATTCAAATAAAGCACGTAAGGGATGTGGTAGAATGGGATTTTCAGATCATGGATGTGCAGGCAACAAATCTGCAGCAACTGCATGTAATATGGAACAAATGTCTGAGAAATTTATCCAGCATCTTGATCATTCTATGACATGAACAATTAAGGGAGTTCTCAAGGCAAAACAGGGTTAAACCCAGTACTATGAAGGGGTAGCTAATAAAATGGTCGATGATTGTAACACACACACACACACACACACACACTTGGCTGCCAAGTGTTCCCTGTTCATGGTTTGTCCCTCTTCGGACCAATGTTTTAAGGTACTCACCCCTGCTGCCTTTGTGCACCCAACAAGCCTTCAGAATTGTGTGAGGAGGGACACATGATCTGTACACAAACCACTGCACCCCTCACCTGGCTGTCCTACAGTATTGAGGCGGCTCATGAGGTGACGAGCATTAGGGAGCAGCAAGTGCACATCTGAGAGAACAGTGTCACTTCGGAAAATGACTTCATCCATGGCCGATGCTTCATTTCCCCCGTCAGGATGCTGCTATTGGAAACAATGCAAAACAACAGCACACTGGCATTACAGATACACAGTATGATTGGTCTCTGCTGAGCTGCATGCAATTCTAATTTAGACAACATTGTAAAAAGTGTGGTAAAAGTTAACAAAGAGCCAAACCTGTAACGTTTTGTCCACTGCACTGGCCAGGGAACATTCCCCAGCTTCCATTTTCAATATTATACAAGTATTTTAATAGCAATTCCTACTGAGACAAGTGGACCCTAAGCAGGCTTACTGTGAAGAAATCCTAAATCTCACAAACAAATTCTTTATGCAAACTTAAATTGTATAGCCATCAAGCCAACTCTCTGTCTCTCTCTCTCTCTCTATATATATATCACTATATTGCCTAGAATGTGATATTCTGACCTCCTCGTAACTTGTGTCCCATTTAGCTTTATAACGGTTATGCTGTGCACTACAGAGTGTTCATGCCATTACTTTATACCCTATGTAGTGCACTTATGTACTGGCTAATGCGCGATTTGAGCTTCTACCTCAAGTCAAGCAATCATTCTATTGCACAGAAAACTTTATTTAATGTTTAAAATAATGAAACTGTTACTTTTCAGTTTACACACGATTAACGTGCTATTAAGGAGGATATACAAATTTATTCAACAAACGTTAGCTAATAACAATACCTCTGAATGATCTCGATATTACGTCGAGGTTAAAACAGGGCTACCTAACTAGCATAGCCAGAGTTGACTGTAACAGCAATAAATGACCGTTACGTACTGTGTCTGAAGAATAGTTCCGGATTGTTTTTCGTATTCGACGTAGTACTTTCCAGATTGTTTTCATTGCTGTAAATATTCTTGAGCATGCTAACAAATGCATTTATTCTTAACGAAATAGAAAAAATAACCAATGTGCATGTACTACTAATAATGCATATTTCCTTTGCAAATATACTTTGGGTGATTCTTCAGTTATAAATTCAGGTTAGAAATACTTTATTACAAAATAGCATAGGAATTAAACTATCATTTTTTTTGCATCACCCATAAAAAAACTAAAAACTTTAAAACATTAAAGAATTAAAAATTAAAACATCCTTAATTTGCTGTCTTGATCTTGTCCCCAGCCCAGAATTTAAAAACCCTCTGCTCCAATAAAATGCTAAAAGTAATCACTTAATCAATTCCCCACCTCAAACTCTGCCTGTGTGGAGTTTGCATGTCCTCCCCATGTCCCTGTGGGATTTCTCAGCGTACTCCAGTTTCCTCCCACATTCCAAAGACATGCGTTAGTTGGGTCGCTCTAAATTGGTCCAGTATTTATGTATGGGATTGGCAGGATCCGAAAGGCAGAGGGGTTGGGCATTGAGCTAGCAACTCGTCTCCATAAATTTCATAATCGCTACAGGAACAGCAAGAATACTTGCTGCCAAATATGCCAGTGGCATGGGAGGAACTAAAACTAAAACTAGTCGAGTAGGTTTATTCAACAATTCATACACCCAATACATCATGAATATGGATAAAGTGAGCATGACTCATGCATGCGATAATGCAGGAGCAAAATATTAATTTATGTCATAATTAAGATAGAACATGAATGTTCAGCATTACTACAGCTTTACTTACTTGTAATGTTTTGGAACCTCCAATTTAATTGAATTAACATCCCAGTAAATCCCATAGAAATGTTGTGGATGAAGTGAGTACTTCATGTCAGTAAACCCACCAACATCCCATGAGAGTGACAGACGGCAACAAACACAACAAACTGATCAGCAAAGCTGGTGATGTTGTGGGAGTGGAGCTGGATTCACTGAGTCTGAAAGGCGGAGAGCCGTCTGTGTCTGAGAGGAGGATGCTGTCTAAGCTGCAGGCCATTATGGACAATGGAAACCAGCCACTTTACAATGAGGTGATGAGACACAGGAGCACATTCAGTACAAGGCTTATCCCACCAAAATGCACCACAGTGCACCACAGGAAGTCATTCCTACCTGTGGCCATCAAACTCTATAACTCCTCCCTCAAAGGGTGACACAATGTTCCGTCTGTGGGAGGCAGATAATTAGATAATTACACAGTTCTCGTGAAATAATTCTGAGATACAACAAACCAGAGGTGCAATAATATGAGCTGCTTCTTTCAGTTTTTACTTGACATTCTTCAGTAACAGCTACTGTCACTTCACTTGTGTATATAAATGTGCATTTAGTACAATTTATATTTTTGTTTGCAAATTGTTATATTAGAATGTTTATTTTTTCTACAGAAATGGTGGATATTGGCCCTCAGGGATCAATAAAGTATTCTGATTCTGATTCTGATTTAAGTTGTTCTGCATTTCTAGGACTTGTGTGAAAATCTGATGATGTTATAGGTCAAAATTCTAAAGTGTTCAACTTATGTTTTAGTTTTATTATAATTTTATTCCTTACAGAAATATAAAGGCAAACCTGGAATTCCCACGGCTATGATCTGACAAGTCATTGAATCCATTACGAAGCCATCTCAGTCCTGCAACAACACATAATGATGAGTATTTTGCAATGTATCAAGGCCTATTAAATGTCATACAGGGCTATAAGGTTTTGACACAGCAGTTATTTATTTCATTGTAAAGTTATTTAGTCCTCTCACTCTTTGACTGTGCTGAACATTGACCTGCTGCTTCACAACTCTTTACATAGGGGATAAACAGCAACAGACACTCTATAGGTTGTTAATCCGAGGCGGAATCTGAGGTTCAATCCTAACCTTGGGTTACGTCTGTGTGGAGTTCACATGTCCTGCCTGTGTTTGTGTGGGTTTACTCTTGGTACTCCGGTTTCCTCCCACATTCCAAAGACGTGCATTAGGTTAACTGGTTACTCTAAACTGGACCATGACTAGTGTGTTGATGTAACCTTGTGTCTGTTGTCAATATAGGCATTGATGCTGAAATGACATTCAATAAAACTAATAAACAAACAAACCTTACTCTCTTTGTGTTCTTTGTCGCATTCTTTCTTTGGTCTTTGGTCCATTTTGGAAAATGAGCCAAATGAAATGAAGCTTTTGGTAAATTCTGGATGTGTGATCACTGTTAATTATATTGAATGTTTGTACTTTCTGAATGAGCCCGTGATGCAATCAGAACTTTAGAAATTGTATTTGTGTTTAAACTTCTGCTCAAATAGTGCAACAGATAACTGACATAACATGAGTGAAAATCAGTTATGGTTTATAATCCTGGGTATCATATTTTTGAGAACACAATTAAAGTTTGATTATATCTTGCGGACTGTTTCAGTTTTAGTATGAACTTCATGTTTCAAATCTTTGTGGAAAATATAAAATATGCATCAGGCGTCGTAAAAGTTTAAAGTACTAATATTTTCTGATTTATTTAGAGATGTTCCAATAATTGAATGCATATATAAAGTAAGTTAACATATTAATGGCATAAATAGATTAAGGTTAAGTTCATTCATATTATGATTATGTATAATTATTACTCCAGACTGTACCTCTGCTGAGAACTTTCATTTTAACAAAGTACAGTAGTTACTTGTGTTATACTGTCTGCCAGATCTGCTCTGTGTTTCTTAATAAAGTTCACTAAAAAATTCATTCACTAGTCACGTGGTTGTTGGTGAGTGCTGTGTGTTTATGAAATTTCTCTTTATCAGGCTTCCTCAGTTCTGTAACATCTATTAGATACACATGCACAGAGTGTTACAGCCTGAATGTGATGCCTTAAAATAGTTAAATCATCACAAGTCATGACTTCCTGCAGGGACCACAGTACCACTAGTCGAGGAGGGAGAGAGATAAAGGAGGTAGGCGTGGTAAAATTAATCCTTTTAGAATGTCTATATTTCTGTATAAATATGACCTAAAATCAAGTCATAATAGTATACAAAGACTATTTTGTGACAAAATATTACAATTGGTAATTTATTTACTGAGAAGATCATCCAATATTCCATGTCTGGAAGTGGCAAAAGTATGTGAACTTTTGCTTTCAGTATCTGCTTTGAACCTTTTATATAGCTAGCAATAACTGCAACTAACCAAATCCAATAACTGTTCACCAGCCATGCACATCAGCTTGAGGAATTTTATCGCGCTCCACAGCAGCTTCAACTATAGGAAGTTTTTGGGTTTCCTCACATAAACTGCTCACTTCAAGTCCTTAATCCAATTCTATTGGATTAAGGTCAAGACTTTGACTTTTTTCTTTTACCATTCTTTAGCCATTCTTTCGTGTGCTTATTGTCTTGCTGCATAACCAACTTTCTCAGATGCATGGAGATTCAGTTCATGGACAGAAGTTCTGGTGTTTTCCTTTAGAAATAGCCACTATAATTAGAATTCATTGTTCCAACCATGGTGGCGAGCAACCCTGGCCCAGATGCAGCAAAACAGGCCCAAACCATAATACTACCTCCAACAAGTTTCACATATAGGATAGGGTTCTTATGTTGGGATGCAGCCTTTTCCTTTCTCCAGACATAAATTCTCATGTAAAAGAAAAAGCTTCTATTTCATCTCATCAATTCCCTGAAATGTTTTTCCAGTATTCCTCTGGTTTGTCCACTTGATCTTTACCAAACTGCAGATTAAGTGATGACTTCTGTTCTGGAGCATTTGTATTCTCCTTGCAATCCTACCATCAAGTCAAGTCAAGTTAGGTCAGATTTATTTATTTAGCGCTTTTTACAATGGAGCATTGTCTGAAAGCAACTCTACAATTTTAGATTATCTTCTAATATCTATGTTATTGCACTCTGGTGTGTCCCGGGTATGGTGGGACTGGAGCTGAACATCATGTGTGGGGCTGGAAGTGGTACAGGAACACAGCTTTGACAGAAAACAGAAAATGTAATTAGTTATTGATTAAGAGCACAGTGTCTATTAACAATCACTAATGCCATGTGTAGCATGAGACCCCGGCAGCATTAGCTATAGCAGAATAGCTAGAAAGAGGAGATTCGGAAGGTAACACAGCCAAGAGGGATCACATGAGACATCGGCAACCCCACGGGAAGCAGAAGACAGCAACCCAATGTCCCTGATCACCTTAAGACTCTTTGACTATGAACCCCAGCTCTGCCCTTAGTCTAAGGCAAGGATGCACAATTCAAGATCAAGAGGACCGAGGCCCTGTTCAGCCAAACCCCCCACCAGACACTCCCGGCTAAAAGACAAGGCATGACAAGGCAGGTAGGACAGACATGACTTCAGACTCCGGCCCCAGTAACCCAAGCCATGCATCCCAGTCTAAATCTAGTCCAAAGCCTGTGTAAATAAGTATGTCTTTAGCCTGGACTTAAAAACTTGGAGAGTGTCTGAGTCTCGAACTAAAGTGGGTAGTTTATTCCATAGTTGTCGGTCTATGTATGAGAAAGCCTTTCCCCCTGCTGTGACTTTTTTAATTCTAGAAACTAAAAGAAGTCCTGTACCCTGCGAACGAAGTAGATGAGCTGGATTGTAAGACTCTAAGAGTTCACTCAGATAATGTGGGGCCAGACCATGTAGAGCTTTATAAGTTATAAGAAGTATTTTGTAATCAATGCGGAATTGAACTGGTAACCAGTGTAGTGATGATAGAACAGGACTGATATGATCTAATTTTCTAGTTTGAGTCCATCAACACTATTGTTTGTTCAGTGTGGTGGCCTCATTAGCCAACATGCAAGAGGCTTTTAGCTGCTTAGAAGTTATAGAAGTTACCTTGGGTGTCAAGGTTCATGAGCTCAAATGCATGTGAACATATAGGTTTTATGACTTGATTCCAACACTGACTGTGTTAACATCCACTTAAAAATCCGATAACTGCAGAAAATCAGATTTTGTCAATTATCTGATCAACGAGTATACATGCACTTGAGTAATCAGGTAATAGAAAACCTCCGGGTTTACATGACTCAGGCAATAATCCGAGTTCTACTTTGCAACCAGCCAATGATCTCATGAACTATGTGACATAAACATCACACTTTAATATTAAATAATCAAATTATTCATTTTCTCATTTATAAACTGTGTTTCAGAGTCTCCCCAAAGTGTTTGATAGCTGTTTCACTGCCTTTAATTCCATGGTGCATTTAATTTTGGGGTTGCCAGATCCAGAGAGAAAAAAACACTAAAGTCAATGAAAGAAGTGACCAGATAAAGCCAAGTCTTTAGAATACACAGATGTGGCAACCGTGGGGGAAGGCTCGTGCACATGTGCAGACTGAAAACACTGATTATAATCAGTAACTGGTATACATGCTACGAGTAATCTGATTACTGAAGTAAAATCCTTTAATGGATTTCTTGAGCTGATTTCCTCATTGGAGTATGCTGTATACATGACCAATTGAATAATAAGATTATGATCGGATTATTAAGTGCATGTAAACTCACTCATTCTCTCACAAACACAGACCAACCATGGGCTAGGAGATAGGAGACCGTGTGTGTGTGTGTGTGTGTGTGTGTGTGTGTGTGTGTGTGTGTGAGGGAGAGAGAGGGAGAGAGAGAGAGAGAGGGAGAGAGAGAGAGAGAGAGAGAACAAGGCAGTGGCAGACAGGCAGGACGGAAGCAGGTGAAGGAACAGGTGGCGCTCATGTGATCAACAGGCAGGTCAGATACAGGTCTCAAGGTCTGGAAATCCAAGGACACCTATATAGGAAACGAGTTCTCTCCAGGGAGAAGTCAGCCAATGTACTGCCTAGGCCTCAGGTCGGGTCCAGAGGCGGATCTTCCAGCTTGGTGCTCAACTGTGCAGGTAGTAAAGTGTTCAAGGTTTGGCAATGCACACTTGGAGAGTAGGTTTAAGGTAACAGATAGTTAGCATACTGATGGTGTCAAAAAACGAAAATGCAAAATCTCAAATGATCGCACAAGCAGGGCAAACTGAACTGATAATCCCACCCCTTGTGACCTCACAGACTATTACATGATTTGCTCTTGGAGTGATCTTTGTTGGTCGGCCACTCCTGGGGAGAGTAAAAATGGTCTTGAATTTTCTCATTTTGTACACAATCTGTCTTTATATTGGTGGAGTCCAAACTATTTAGAGATGGTTTTGTAGCTTTTCCATTCTTATAAGCATCTGCCACTCTTTTTCTGAGGTTATCAGAAATCTCCTTTGCTTGATATGATATGATATGATATGATAAGCGACCTGGGCAGCAGCAGTCATGAGTTGGCTGTTGTGTTTTTTTCATGATTCCTTCAGAGTGACAGTAAGATAGGGAAAACATAGGGAGAACATAGGGAAAGCTCAGATTAGTTAACATTAAAAAGAAAAAGCAATGTACAGGGTTTTGGAAGTAGATTAAGGAAGAATGTTATTGAAAAGGCTTGCTGAAAGCAAGAGAAAGAGATTTGCCATATATGAGAAATCATCAGCAGAAGAATAATATGATGATGAGTTGGTGGTTCTGGCTGATGTGAGCCTTTCTGAATGCACACCAGAGATCAGCGAAACTGTACTGGATCATAACTGACGTCACTGAAGCTGTAAAAGATCTAATAAAATAGGTACTGGATGAGATTGATGTAATCATCTGAAGATGATGCCATTTCAGAACTGATGAAAATTCTAGACAATGCTGAATCCAGCATCATATCTCAAAGTGAGTAAAGCATAGAAATAAGAAGGTGCTGATCCATGCTGAATATGGAAGCTCCACTTGCTTCTGAGTGAGTAAAGCAGATAAGAAGGTTTACATCCAAAATCTATCTAATTTCTCATTCCACCACATCCATGTCAGAAGATGGGTACACTGTAATCATAAAGGGATGGATATGGTCTGCAACAAGGATGCATTTAAATGATGCTCAATTGGTATTTAAGGGGCTCAAAATGGGACGTGGTGGCTTAGCAGTTAAGGTACTGTACTATGGACCAAAAGGTCCAGGATTCAAAACTCTGTCAAAGCTGCTGCGGTTGGGTCCTGAGCAAGGCCCTTAACCCACAGTTGGTTGGATTGTAAGATTGTATCAGTTGTATGTCTTTCTGGCTAAGGGCCTCTGCTAAATGACATAAATGTAATGTAAATGTAAATTGTATCAACAAAATACCGCAAACTCCATTACACCACCACCATCCTGAACCGTCAATACAAGGCAGGATGGATCTTATGCTTTTGTTTTGTTTATGCCAAATTCTGACCCTACCAGATGTACAGTGAAACCTGTTACCTGAGAAATCCTCACAGTAAATGTGACTGATGTTAAGGCCAAAGTCATTAACCAGCCAGTGCAAGCCACTAACCACCAAGGTGCTAAAAGCCTAAAGAGATACTGAAGCTGAATATATTTACTGAGGTGGAAAATATGTGATTGCATAAAAGTTCAAGGTGAACTCAGATCAAACAAAGGCCAGTTCAAAGCTGGTAATTGCTTCCTCCATGCTCTTTTTGTCGCCATTGTATGTTACCAAGTTGTTTATAACTACAAATATTTAAACTATAAACTTTTCAAGACCTTTAACACATTTGGCATGTATGTTGCCGTCCAGGTGGTGCTGTCCCTGCATGCCTCTGGTCTTACCACAGGTGTTGTGATGGACTCAGTGGTGATGGTGTCACTCAGACTGTGCACTTCGACATGACCTGATGAAGTGAATACTTGATGAAGATGATTGTGGGTACAACTTCAGCACCAGTGTCCGAGTGCAAGATTGCATGGCACTTCAAGGAGAAGCTGTGCTATGTGGCTCTCAACTTGAACTTTGACCAGGAGATTGGGGTCCGTATGCATAATTTATAGCGTTTATTTGCTTTCTTTTACTGACAGGTTATTTACAATGCTGGTATTTTTGTAGCCTACTTAATGTATTGAATAGCCTATGAACTGGAGAAATGTGGCTCCACTCTTTTCAGTTACTTGGATTGCTGCCATGTCTTTTTTGGAAGGGTTAATATGTAGCATTCAATTCAGGCTTTGTTGCACTAGGTGCATCTGGTGCAACAAGGTCAACCACATACATTGTTCCTGCGTGATCTAATTAGTAGCATTTGATTACCTCAATGTTATTCATTGTTTGGTGTCGACTTCTTCTAGGCTCAGAGACATCTGGGATGGACCATCACACAGTGGAAATGTATATTGTGGTAAGACGAATCAGTATTCCAGATCTCTGTTGGAAAAAATAGACGCTGTGTGTTCCAGACCAAAGACACAAAGGACCATCCAGACCTTTATCAGCAACAAGTCCAAAAGCCAGGGTGTGTCAGGGTTGGGTACAGTATCAGTGCCCTTGGCAAAGGTCATTTACACTTCTGTGATGCATTAATGCAGAAAAGTACATTGAGATTATAGAGCAACATAAGATGCCTTCAAGATGACTTCCATGCATTTTTTAACAAGACAATGCAAAACTATTATATGCATATTCCTTCCAATTTTTCTTTGAGAACAAGAACAATGTTTTTTATACATTTCAATAATTTTCTCACACATTTGTTGATAAACTTTACTCCTCAAAGACTCAGCCTTTCGAGGATACTGCTTTTGTACCAAATCATGATTATAATCACCTCTTCACATCACCTGTTTGAAATCGCATCATTATTTAGTTTTTTTAACCTCATTAGTAGCCGTAAATTGCCTGTCTCAATTTTTTTTATAATATATTGCAGGCCTGAAATGCAGGAATAGATGTTTATTAACAATGAAATGTAGTTGATGAGTTCATACTTGGGTTCATACTGTCTGCAATGAAATAAAAGGCAAAGTAAATGTAAGGAACATTGCATTTTTTAATCTGCATTTTCCATAGTGTTCCAACTTTTTCTGATTTGGGGTTGTATAGCTAATTATTTAGTTAGGCAATGTTAAAAAAATACAATGGACTGGTGCCCTGTGCAGAGTTGGATTCTGCCTTTGCCTTTGCCTTGTGCTGCTGGATGGGCAGTGGTCCCCCAAATCACTGACTTGGATTAAATGGGGATGAAAAATAAATTAATGTTTAAATGTAACAACAAAAATACAACATACCTTTGTTCTACAAAATATTTTATTTTTTGACATACTAGTAGGTAACCACATGTATATTATGGTGAATATACTTAATGAGTAATCAAATAATAATTTTCAGCACAATGTAATGGCTACTCCACTTCAATACTGCCTTTGCAGTGGAGTGACACATTGCAACAACTGCTGGTGTGATGATCTGGGGGACTCACCCATACACAGCAAGGGTTTCACAGGAATGTCACCGCCAGATTGCAACAATTAATTGGCCTGCTCATTCGCCAGATTTATTGCTAATTGAGCATTTATGGGATGCCAGCTTTGGCAACCTACGAATGTACAGGCCCAGCTACAACATTTGTGGACACATGTGTCACCATACAGAACCAGTTTGCCTCCATGCCCAACCGTATCTCATCTTGTATCCAAGCTAGAGGCAGCTTAACAGGGTACTGGAGCCTCCTTTCAATTGTACAGTTTTCCCTAGTAAAATTATCCTTTTGCTCTGATGTTGTAATGACTTACATATATCATCATTACATTCATACACATAAAGTCTCATTTGATTCCAACACCTCCTTGTTGGTGAGTTATTTCTTGTCAATGAGTCTATATTGTTCAAAAATATGCAGAATTTGTATAGATATGAACAAAATTTTTACATTATGTGTCTTTTTAAAAACACATTGTGATTTTTTAATGATTTGCTCACCTTTTATCATTTTAGTGGAGCAGAAAAGTTTTAAAGGCTCAGTTGGGGATAAGGCCAAAGTAGCAAAGTATTGATGTCTAAAACATACAAAAAATGGAAATTATAATGATTTTTATGAATATGTTTTGGTGATGCGAGAAATGATATTTTTAATACCTTGTTTTGTAATAAAGTATTTCTAACATGAATTTATCACTTGGGGACTTAAGATATCCTAATTGAAGAATCACCCTTCAGAAACCAACAATTAATTGGTTTCCTGTCCAGGGTGTGTCGATGCCAGCACCGATGAATTCCATGATCCTGACCATGATAAGTAAAACAGTAACAGGACAACATAAAAGGTAATAATTAAATACAGTGTAACATATGTGTTACTTTATTTTTCCTACTGAAACAACACTGTGCTATTAGGTTTAAGAAACTAATAGTGAGAAAATGACCTGGAAATGTTCTGCTGCTGGTGGTCTACAATGGCAGGTCTCCACCTGCAGCTGGCGCTCGGGCTCTGCAGCTGCATACTCGTTTCTGGTGCTTACCGTATGTACACAGTGCCCCCTGGCAGTAACGCGTGGTGTTGTTATAGAAGCGCCCCTGCCATGTGAGCACTCGCACACAGGATGCGTACGGAGTAGGAGGCTTTTTCAGCTCTAACATCAAATTAAATTCAGATTGTTAATTTAATGGTATGGTATCATGAAGCCCACCTTCCTCCGTCTCTCTGTTGTTGCTGCTTTTTTCGGCCTTCTCAGCTTTGTGTGCCTCATAGTGGCGATTGGAAGTGATTTTTGGTACATCATTGACACTTCGAAAAAGGATAGCAATTCCTCTGTTTCACTGAGTTCTCATTCGGGCCTTTGGCGGACTTGTAATTGTAAGTCATTTGCTATGTTATTAATGTGGCTCCAATCGGATGGTTTGTATTTAACACCGTGTTTGAGTAAATCGCTGTCTTTTTTACAGTTAATGACCAATGCCAGCCATTTATAAACCCTTTTAGAGATGGAAAGAACTTCACAGATTCACAGAGGCACCTTCTAAGTAAGTAGTTATAATTTTTATAAATTCTTTTTCAGTCCTGTGAAAAAGTTGCTAATAAAATTACTTGGCTTACTGTCTGTGATATATAATACGAAGTGTTATTTAGTAATTCAGTAATTTTTCAGACAAAATAATTAATCTAATAAATAATTAAGTAAAGAAATAAATGCAAAATTAAATACTTTGGGAAAAATGTTTACATAAGTGAATACTTATATGTTAACTTATGGTCACTACATTTTACTGACCAGCCATGTGCTTCTTCAGTGGAGCAGCAGATAGCTGTGTTGCCTAATACAAAGCCGTTTAACATAACAAAATATCTTGATTTCTATATTTGTATAACGTCGGTCATGTTCTCGATTCGCGATTTACTTTCAGAGGTTGACCAACAGAAGCCATGCTTCAGGGCAGGATAATAAAAATGTATTATCTAATTTATTTTATTTATTATTTGCACAATAAACATACTTTGCACGTAAATAATAAGTACTGATATACAGAGAAGACAGTAAATAAAACATAAAATAAACAAAGTAGTGCAGGGAAAGTACAAAAAGCCCAAAGGGCTTGTACTATGCACTTTCCCACTTAAGTTGATTTATAATGGATGCATTTTGGGTTTAGTCAAAGAGAACGGATATGAAGAAGGGGAATACAAAGTAAGGTGGCTGGGGTAGTCAAAACAGTA
Source organism: Ancistrus triradiatus (assembly GCA_025084515.1). Taxonomy (NCBI): domain Eukaryota; kingdom Metazoa; phylum Chordata; class Actinopteri; order Siluriformes; family Loricariidae; genus Ancistrus; species Ancistrus triradiatus. The sequence continues at coordinate 274,354 of JAJAGP010000553.1, read as the reverse complement.
CTGTACTGTTCTGTAAACACCTTATGTTAGTGCAAAATAAATCCGCCCACTCTCCATTCACTGTCAGTGAATCATGTGCATTAGTGCATGGCTCAAAACGAGGCATTCAAAGACATTTGTCCAATAAACGTTTACAACAGATCTTTTTAACATTTTCAGGGTTGCACCATAGACACTTAGTACAGGCTTCAATGATTGTCTATTGGTTCTGGTTTGGTAATGCAGGTTTCATTGTTCAGTGAATTGCAGTGAATGGTATTGCAGTGAGATATTTGATCTTCTGACTCGCCAATACCTGTATATGGAATTCCACCAACATTAATTAATAGTTGCGCTGGTAACCATTTCTTTACCCCATTTTCATGAAATTGATTGGAAGCCAGGCTTAAAGTAATTGCCTGTGGTATGTATATACTGAATTATTTGTTTCATGACGCAAACCATCATAACCCAAGAAAAAATGTACTGTGAAATTTGACAGTAGAACCATGAAGTGACCAAATTACCATCAAACATTCATAGTACAACTGTGAACTTCATGGTCAAACTGTTAAAGTTCACATTAAAACTGTCAAGCAATTCACAGTTTTACTATGAAAATTCACAGTACATTCTTTCCTGGGAAAATACACTGAAAACACATGAAACACACTGAGGGAGTGGGACCCAGTGCATACTTGTTTATGATTGGCTTATTGCTTTCCTTTGCTTGTTCATGCCTAATTCCATGTGGCTGTGCCTGAGTTAAACCCAATTTTTCAATAACTTAACAAAAAACATTTTTAGGGTTATCTCTAACGAGGGCAGCACGGTGGCGCAAGAGGTTAGCGTGGTCGCCTCACAGCTCCAGACATACCCGGCTCAATCTCAATCCTCAGGATCCTTTGCATGTTCTCCCTGTGTCCATATGGATGTACTGTGGGTACTCCAGTTTCATCCCACATTTAAAGACATGCATTAGGTTAATTGTTTGCTCAAAATTGGCCCAGTGTGAATGTGTCTGACTTATATTGATGTATTGATATGTCTAATAAGATGTAAGGGTTACATTTATATTGATTTATAGTTATATTTACACTGGAAAGATATATGCTATGTTTGTGTGATTATTCTTATTCTACATCAGTCTGTCCACTGATTAAAAATGCATACGTTTTCTTTCTTCTTTTGATTAACCCATTGAAAGTAGTAAGTCAATTATAAGCCACTATTTGCTAGGAAGTGGTGACACCAGGTAATTTTCTTGCTGGTACTTTGGTGGGGCTACATAGTGTTATAGGTGTGGTATAGTATGCATATATTCACTCAATGATCACTTTATTAGGTACACCTCCTTCTGCCCTCATTGTCCATTTTGTCAGTTCCATTTACCATATAGATGCACTTTGTAGTTCTACAATTACAAGCTGTAGTCCACATTTTTCTCTATGTACAGCAAATAATATGCAAATTATATGCAAACAATACTTAAATGCATCAGAGATACAGCTGAAAACATGAGAGGTTGATGAGAGATTGAAACGACTGATACTTTTGTTTGACGGAATACAAAAATGCATTGACAGACAACATTACGAACAACACAGAAGATCAGTCAGAGGAAACCGAGACTCAATGATTCAATGTGAACCAGTTTATATAGTTACAGGTTAGACAAAATATACAGGTAATATGGCACAAACAAATGAGTACTACTTACAATAGGACAGGCACAAACACTTACAAACATAATTTACAGCTAACAGTGGAAAGTCATACACACAAACATGAGTAACTTGCACAAAAATGTATCAAAATACATGAACCGAGTTAGAACAGTCTCTAGTCCAAACGTGAGTTTACGAGCAAGCGAGTACATGATCGGTAACGTTGTGAGCTTTCGAGTGAATGACAGGCTTCTGCTCTTTAACTGCCTCTCTGCTTGAGGATCTGCAGTGTTGACTGGCTGTTGAGGTGACTAGCTGTCCGGCTGAAAAATCAATTGCTATTACCAGAACATTATCTTTTGAAAGCAAAGTATTTTATGTAATTACTTACATAATTAAAAACAGCAGGTGCAAACTGTTGTCAAACCATGTGGTTGTAAATATCACTTACATTTGAATACAATACAGAGCGATATGACTACAACCCGGATTCTGGTGTTTAGACCATCCCAGTAACAGTAATAAAAGATGTAGTGTCATCATAGTTAAAAAGCTAATTGGAGTCCAAATACAGTACAGTGCTACTACTAATCTTTAATTTGTAGTTCACTTTATTTTATTATATAATCCCTTCACAACCATGGTCATTCCTTAATTACAATACTAAATGAACTTTCAGAAATGATGATCGGCAGGAAATATTGCTATAATGGATTGTGGAAGTAGACGATCTTCTAAATGCTAATGCTGTAGCAAGAATACAGGTAGTCCTCGACCTACGACGCAGATCCGTTCCTAGGTGGCGTCGTAAACCAATTTTCGGTGTAAGTCGGAACATATGTACATACTGTACGTAAATAACATACTGTAAGCACTTATCCTATCCTAACACCCATCCTAACAAATTAATTATCAAAAAACGAGCCACGTAACCGTGTATTCTTCTGCCGCGCACACCAAACACGAAGTTCGCGTTATGACGTTTACGACGCAAAACCACTTAAGTGCGAAACAAGGCTTTATACAGTAAATGGGAGATGTGTCGTAACCACAAAACGTCGTAACTCGAGACCGTCGTAACCCGAGGATTACCTGTACTTACTAGCATTAAGGACAGAGCCTAATTAGACGTAACATACCAACAAGAATAACGATTAGATGTGCTGGAATTGCACATGAGGATCTGCAGTGTTGAGGATCTGCAGTGTTGTCTATGGCATTTTTAATATAATTGTGATTTGAATTGATGAAAAAAAGTAAAATTACCTTCCGTGTAGTGCTGGGCAGTGTACCTGTTCAACCAGTTTACTGGTGTTCCCGTACAGTATGCATTGTTCATATATCGCCATACTGGTGCATAGCATTAACACAGCTCTATCGCTTCTATCGCTTGAGATTGGACGTAGTTATTAGGAGATAATCTAAACCTGTAAAGTTGCTTTGAGACAATGCTCCATTGTAAAAAGCGCTATATAAATAAATCTGACTTGACTTGACTTGGCTTCAAATGGGTAACAAATTACGTAACATTTTTCGCCGCTAGAAGCGCTGTTGAGCGCTGAATAGAACCATGTCGCCAAACAGCCTGCTGGGTAAAGCTTGCTAGCTAACCAGGGAGCATAACATACACCACAGCCTAGGCTAACAACAGTTTCTTAACTGCTGGGAAAGGCTGAATCAGATTAAAGAACAGAACACAGAAATGGATTATAAAGCAAATGAGATCGGAGATACAAAAGAAGAACCACATTACTGTAGTAACTCTCGAGACGGGTTCAGAGCAATTATTAACCCAGTGAATTCAGGATATGCCTTATCGGAGCGAGAATACTTCAGCCAAAAAATGGCATATCTTTTTTAAAGCTCTGTTATTAATACGTTGCAGATTGAACAATAAAAACTGTTTACATTCGGCAACTGTTTCATATATTCAGATTTGTGTAATTTTGTGGGACCAAGTAAATCTTATAGTAAACAAAGCGTTCATATATAACGGATTTAGCCGGTTTTAGCGTGATTGGCTTCAACCGGTGATCGGGTGTTTAATCTCATATAACCAATTCTATGCTGGTCAACCACACACGAACAGCACGTTTCTTTGACTAACTTAATTCATAATTCAGTTCAGGTGTGTAAAGTTTAGCCACTGGAGGGTTTGTTTAAGAGACATGTTTAACGGTTTGTTTGCTGATGAGAAGGAAGCGGTATAAGGTTCGGTTGTGTTTTGAGTCCTACTTAGTCTAGCTAGGTAGTGTCCCTAAATACCACATTATTGATGAGGCAGTATGGACATTAAAAAAGGGGCTAGTAATCCATTTTGAACACAACCATGTCTTTGACATGGAAGCTCTGTTTGGATAACATACCTGGAGAAAATAAGCCAGAAAGGAACAACTCCAAAAACGATTAGAACAATGAATTTAATTTTTAGGATTTTTAAAACAGCATCACCCCACTGAATATGCAGAATTTGACAAAGCAAACAAAGTCAAAGAGGCTAAAGCTAAAGCTAGCAAGTGCGCAGAGCCATGCACAAGCCAGCAGCCCCTATTATCTTTTTTTAACAATGGAAAAATTTATATATGTTGTTTCTCATTGAAGTGTACCTCTGATGGAAATTACATACCTCTCTCATCTTTCTAAGTAGGAGAACTTGCACAATCAGTGGCTAAATACTTTTTTGCCCCACTGTATATGTAATAGAATATAATACATATAATATGCATTATATTCTATGTACTCCTGACGACAGTAAACTACAAACCTATGTAAAAGCAAATCCCCATGATAATACCATGATAATACCATGATATACCATGATATACCATGAAATACCATGATAATTCCGTGAAACCGATAGAAATCCTTGAACATACCGTGATGCAAATTTTTGGTCATACCACCCAGCACTACTTCCGTGTATATTCTTTGAGTTTGCTCATGGTATCTGTGAAATCTAGCATGTGCTAATTCTAACAGCAAAGCTGCAGCCACTGCTTTCATCACAGGCCTCTCGAGTGTGTTTCCACTTACCATTGCTATTTTGTGTGTACTTGTGCCATTTGTGTTCCATTAACCTGTTGACCCAGACTTGCAAATGATATTGACAGTTATGCCCTTAATGTAGGCCTAAGTGTGAAAGTGAGTTTAGTTTCCACAGCATTGCGTGCTGATGTGTACTTTAGCTGGACTTGCACTCAGATGAAGAATACTGGAAAGATGTTTTACGATGCACAGTGCACCAGACTGAAGGTGACAATAACATTTACTACGTCTTTAGTAAGCTGCTTTTTACATTAGCAAGACAAAAGATGTGTGAAATTGTTTTAACGTAAATGAGAATATTTGGTTACTTTGTATTATCTTCATTTGTGAATCCTGTAAACAAGACATTAGATACATTTTAATGTGATTATTTAAAGCAATTCTGACTCAGAATTAGTAATCGTTCTTTATATTTGTGTACTGTCTGTCCCAAATTATCTCCTTTGCTCTTCATTTCCTTATATAACATGTTTCCGATAAGTAGTTAGTCTGTTAAATAACTGTAATTCCTAATTCATGTCTAGTTAAAACACTGTATTTTCTACTTTATTGTTACAATCTAAACAAAATGTAGTAGACAAGAGCTACCCGTTAGCTACATGGAATTTTGCTGGTAATGCATAATTGAAGCATGCAGTAGCTACATATACTAATATATGTACGTCGTGTTGACACTTTGTTGACAGATATGTAGGTACACCTGTGTAAATACATGATGTACACTGTAATTCTTTCATATTTGACGTAGCATAATTGCCTGTGTTTACTGAAGATATAGGTTAGATTGTAAAAGACTGGTACTTTCCAAAATTGAATTGTCATGTATTGACATGGTGTACGACATGTTATGACTTTGCAGAACCTGTTTGATTGACTAATTTCAGGTTATTTGAGATGAGATAGTATGTCAAAGGAAACAATATGGAGACAATACAGAGCTTTCAGAGCTTGTGTTCTCATTGTAAGATTCCTGGAAGGCTGTGGATGAGATGTAATTTAGTCATGTGCTATCGATTCCAAGCCAGCATCTGTGCATTTCAGCTGTGTAGCACATTATGGTTGCAAAAGCAAAGCAATATCCAAGTGTGTTCTTACATTTATGTTTGGACTATGGACTTCTGAGGTGCTGCATTAATACTCTTACAGTTTGCTCAGGGCCAAGGAATCGAAGAATAGCTAAGCATTTTACATTCATTGACAAAAAAAATAAAGCACCGCGATAGAAATGTTGGATTGCTGCAAAACTCGACATGCAGTTATGTCTCAGACAGATGCATAAATGATTACAGGTGTGGCATAAACGTTCTTCCCCCACTGCCCTATAAAAAGGCTCTTGCAGGCAACTTTTGGGTAGTGTACCTCATGGTGAGAGATTGTAGACTACTAGACATGCCTCTATGACACATTTACCGACACCTGGGCCTATGGATCCTCCACAATCATAGTTTGCTGAAGCTGGTGTCCCAGCTGGTCCCATAAAAGCTTGATTGACAATAAATCTGGCGACCGGGCAGGTCAAGGAAGTGTTGCAGTCTGGTGGTCACAAACCCTTGCTGTTCTTGTGTGAGCATTACCCTGCTGAAAAATGACAGCAAGTCTTGCCAAGAGAGGCCACACATGTGGTTGCAGGATGTCCTGCACATATCGCTGGGTTGTTAGTCCTTCTCATTTCGCTGCTGTGGTGACCGACTATCATATGCAACAACTCCCCAGATCATCACACTAGCGGTTGGGATAGTGTGTTGCTCCACAACAAAGGCGGAATTGAAGTGCTTACCATGAGGCCTCCATACTCTAACCGACTGTCATCGGATCCCAAACAGAACCTGGATTTGTCACTAAAGACAATATGGTTCCAATCCATAGCAGTCCCAAGGCTGTCAATGGCAGGACATGTAATAGGTGCCATGACAACAAATTTCCTTCTTCTAATCACCTGGAAATGGTCTGAGCAGAGACAGGGGTGTGTAGTGAAGGTGCCACCTGTGTCTGGATGGTGGACAACAAAACTGTGGGAGCTGCTCATGCTTGTCAGTGAATCAAACCTCTCTACTGGTGCTCTGTCTGGGTCATCCAAAACCTGTTCTCCATGTGTGCATGCTCTCATGGAACCACTGCTCCCAACACCGCCTAATAGCTAGGTCAGAATGGCCTAGATGGCAATTTGTCAAAACATCCATTCTGCTTCTGTCAGTCCCTTCTCAAGTCTGTCATCTGGGCAAAATGTCTTTGAGTGCATTGTAGAGGCGTCTAGTAGTCAATGATCTCTCACCAAGAGGTACACTAGCCAAAAGTAGCTTCTGAGAACCTTTTTTTAGACAGTGGGGAAGCACTTTTATGCCCTCTTGTGGCAAGACCCAGTCTCTAATCAGACTACACCTGTAACCGTTTACATATCTGCCTGCGACGTAACTGCATGCCGAGTTTTGCAGCAATCCAACATTTCTATCTGGGTGCTTTATTTTTTTCATCAGTGAGTGTACCTATTCAAATATATAAAATTATAATTCAGTGAGTCTGTCCAATTCTACTATTTAGGCTCAGCTAACTCTAATTAAAACTGCTTAGAATTAGTTGCAGCTGCATCATTCAAGAAGAGTGCAATTAAATTAAATTGGCAAAAAAAAAGTAAAGTCCAGCATATGTGGTGTTTTGAAGTTCAACAGCTTAACCAGCACCAGACCACCAAATTATACCAACTTGAACCAATATGAAACATGGAACTCATAGGCCGTTTCTCAATATGCGTACTTCTCTGTACTTGTGTACTTGTGAAACGTCATCAGTGGCAGCCCAAGCACTGTTCCATTTCCAAGTTCGCATCTAACCAAGTACGCTCCAAATCCCCGGATGTGTTCTCGATCCGCCCACATTACCGAGGATGCATCGAAGCAGACTTGTGAGTACTTGAACAGCGAAATGTCCCACAATGCATTGCCAGCTCAGTAATGCCGGATGAGAGAACTCCCAACTGGATGTATAATTTCTAAAGTAATTCCGTTGTTGTGTCACAAAATGAAGTTATAAGAGTTTTTTAGGCGAGAATGTAGTTGTTTAAAATTCAACTGTGCGGTCAGTTTATCAAGATAAAGCTTACATAAAAAAATGCTCAAACGATTTCAGAGATGTGACGGGAAGCTATTAACGTATTTATTATGCATTATATGTGTTATTTGTTCAGCCTGTATTCTAAATATGAACTGCCTGATATAAATTGAAATTCATAATTAAATTCCCTTCTAAAATCAGACTTGTTTAGTGCTGGCGTATGTTTGGGAAGGTTTCCATTTTATGCTTAAATGAAATCGGTCCGTTGTTACACGTAGATTAAACTGTTTAATGGAAAGTAAAAGAACTGAGCACTTCTTCCACCACTGACAGGTTTTATAAAACATGTTTTAGAATTTTATCTATGTGTACGCTGCTGTTCCAATTGTAGAATAACCGAACTGCGTTCTCCCGTCCTCGGGAGTATGTACTCGCAAGTCGAACTTCCTAGTACAGACTTAGGAAGTACGCGAGTCCGTACTTCGCGTACTTGGTATTGAGAAACGGCCATAGTGTAACTGACAAACATACCAGCATCCAAAACACAATGTACGCTTTTTTTTAATTAAAGCAATTTCTCAAGTCAAAAAGATTTGCGTATACAGGCCATATTAGAAGATTGAGTATATTGATATTAATGATGTTAGGGTTCTTAAGGAGGGATACATAAGACTACAGTACTGACTATAGTACCGGGAAAAAATGGTTGTCACGATCACGTCTGTTCCACACTTCAGTTTCCAGGATGCATCACTCCCGCCACATAATCCCCTACATCACGTAACCCGTCACTGAGTATGCATACAGGATTCCTGTTTGGTTATCAATATTTTGGTTATTTTGGCATCTGACGCTGGGGTAGGTACTGTTCACTCTCAGAGACAGACTGAATCACAAAGGTTGTTCCTGGTGGCTTTCTATTCCAACAGCTTACCCCTACCAAATGGAACTTAGATGTGGGACACTAGGAGAAATTAGCTATTAAGCTTGCTCTGGTGGAGTGGTACCACTGGATTGAGGGAGCCACACACCCCTTCATCATATATACAGACCACCACAAACTGGAATACGTAAAATCGGCAAAGAGGATAAACCCTTCCCAGGCCCGCTAGTCCCTGTTTTTTTCCTGGTTCCTTTTCAACAATCTCCTACTACCCCAGCTCCAAAAACGTCAATGCCCTGTGCCATCATCACTCCCACGAGGACGACCCATACTGCCTGGTCCCTGCTTCACCCATGCTGTCCAGTGAGCAGTTTTACCACTTTTAAATTTATCATTACTATTCTTAAAATTGTGTTCATTAGTGGCCCTGCGCTGATCCCTTTCTGCTCCTGGAAAGTTGGAGAGGGCTAACAAATATGCACAATGACAGATGGGCTATAGTCAGTTGTTGTGCAAATACTAAATGCAATGATAGGTCAGGTATGCTGACCTAAGTAGGTCAGGATGCTTAATTTATGGTAATTGCAGGTATTAAAATAATTATTTTGTTTTCATATTTACTGATATTTATTAACCCAGGGCAAGAGCTTTTCCAGAGCAGACACATAAAAACCAAAAAACATAACACAAAATAAATAATACAAAATTCCACACCAAAATTTCACAGGAGGGATGGTGCACACATCCTTAATGAGTGGTGCTTGAAAGTTTGTGAACCCATTAGAATTTTCGATTTTTCTGCATAAATATGATCTAATACATCATCAGAATTTCACATACCGTATTTTTCGGACCATAAGACGCACTTAAAATCCTTTAATTTTCTCAAAAATCGACAGTGCGCCTTTAAATGCGGTGCGTCTAATGTATGAATTAATTCTGGTTGAGCCTTCTGACCTAGAACCGATTGTAGATGGTACACGGCGCTCATAAATCTGTCAAAATGTTTTAGCACGGTCTTGGTAGGTTACGAAGCTCACGGCCACCGTAGTCAGGAAACTTTTCTCAAAAATCGACAGTGCGCCTTTAAATGCGGTGCGTCTAATGTATGAATTAATTCTGGTTGAGCCTTCTGACCTAGAACCGATTGTAGATGGTACACGGCGCTCATAAATCTGTCAAAATGTTTTAGCACGGTCTTGGTAGGTTACGAAGCTCACGGCCACCGTAGTCAGGAAACATTGCTGAGTAATATGGTATGTGCTTCAGCATTATGGTATGTGCATTCATTAATTTATTTTCGAAGCGGATTTCAAACTCAATGCTATCGGTCACGCAGTACAACACGGACATAGAGCAGCTGCGAGAGAATTCAACATTAACGAATCAATGATACGGAAGTGGAGGAAGCAAGAAGACGCCCTGCGCCAGGTAAAGACCAAACTGAGCTTCTGAGGGAACTTAAGAGTTTTGTTTCATTTCATGCGTCTTATAATCCGGTGCGCTTTATGTATGAAAATATACCCGTTAGCAGCTGATCGTTAATATTGCGTCTTATAATCCGGTGCGCTTTATGGTCCGGAAAATACGGTAAGTCGTAAAAATAGATAAAAGAGAACCCAGTTAAACAAATGAGACAAATGTGAGGAAAATTATCCAATATTACATATCTGTGAGTGGCAAAAGTATGTCATCTTTCAGTATCTGGTGTGACCCCTTATCACACATTAACTGCTATTAAAGGTTTCTGGTAATTGTTGATCAATCCTGCACATCAGCTTGGAGGAACTAGCCCATTCCTCTGTACAGAACAGTTTCAGCTCTGTTATGTTATTGGGTTGCCTCACATGAAGTGTTTGCTTCAAGACCTTCCACAATATTTCTGTTAGATAAAGGTCAGGACTTTGACTTGGCCATTCCAAAACACTAACTTTATTGTACTTTAACCACTCTTTGTTTTAAACGAACAAAGAATGTGCTCTTTAGCAAACTGCAGAACAGCAGCAACATTCTTCTGGAGAGCAGTGGCTTTCTCCTTGCCACCCTGCCATGCACATCATTATTGTTCAGTGTTCTCCTGGTAGTGAATGTGATAGGACAATGGGAGAGAGGCCTTTAGTTGCTTAAAAGTTACCCTGGGTTCGACCTGATGGTCTATTACACACCTTGCTCTTAAAGTGATCTTTGTTGGTTGACCACTCCTGGGAAGGTTAACAATGATCTGAAATTTTCTGAGTTAGTCTGACTGTGGATTGGTGATGTTCAAACTCTTTAGATATAGCTTTGCATGCTTTTCTAGCTGAGGAGCATCAGCATCTGTTTTTCTGATGTAGGCAGAAATTTGTTCACGCCATGACGCACTTCCGCAAACTTAAATGTTAATCCACAAGGTTCACATACTTTTGCCACTCTCAGATATGTTATATTGGTTCATTTATCTCAATAAATAAATGACAAAGTATTTTTGTGTCATTTGTTTAAATGGGTTATCATTATTTACATGTCTAAAGTCTGATGAAGTTTTAGGTCATATATACTGTGTATAGTGGTGCTTGAAAGTTTGTGAACCCTTGAGAATTTTCTATATTTCCGCATAAATATGACCTAAAACGTCATCAGATTTTCAAACAAGTCCTAAAAGTAGAAAAAGAGAACCCAGTTAAACAAATGAGACAAAAATATAATATTTTGTTATTTATATATTGAGGATCCAATGTTACATATTAGTGAGTGACAAAAGTATGTGAACCTCTAGGATTAGCAGTTGATTTGAAGGTGAAATTAGAGTCAGGTGTTTTCAATCAATGGGATGACAATGAGGTGTGAGTGGGCACCATGTTTTATTTATAGAACAGGGATCTATTAAAGTCTGCTTTTCACAACACATGTTTGTGGAAGTGTGTCATGGCATGAACAAAGGAGATTTCTGAGGACTTCAGAAAAAGAGTTGTTGATGCTCATCAGGCTGGAAAAGGTTACTATAAAGAGTCTGGAATCCACCAATCCACAGTCAGACAGATTGTGTACAAATGGAGGAAATTCAAGACCATAGTTACCCTCCCCAGGAGTGGTTGACCAACAAAGATCACTCCAAGAGCAAGGCATGTAAAAGTTGGTGAGGTCACAAAGGACCCCAGGGTAACTTTTAAGCAACTGAAGGCCTCTCTCACATTGGCTAATGTTAATGTTCATGAGTCCACCATCAGAAGAACTTTTTGGTATAAACTCAACAGGAGGAAAAAGTATGCTGAGTCGCATCCCAAGAACACCATACCTACTGTGAAGCATGGGGGTGGAAACATCATGGTTTGAAGCTGTTTTTCTGCAAAGGGGACAGGACGACTGATCCGTGTTAAGGGAAGAATGAACGGGGCCATGTATCTTATGTTACAAAGTATTGAGTTGAACCAAATTTATTGACCAAATACTTATTTTTCACCATAATTTACAATTAAATTCTTAAAAAATTATTTTTTTTCTCATTTTGTCTCTCATAGTTGAAGTGTATCTGTGATGAAAATTACAGACCCCCCTCTCATTTTTCTAAGTAGGATAACTTGCACAATCAGTGACTGACTAAATACTTTTTTGCTTTAATATATATATATATATATATAATATATATATATATATATATATATATATATATGATATATATATAGATATATATATATATATATATATATATATATATATATATATATATATATATATATGCCCACTCTCCAGTGACCACTCTCTTGCTCATCCTTGGGCAGCCAGGACTGTTTATACCTGCCCTTGTCTATGACCTTGTGTATTATGCAATAGCAGATGCAGAAGGGTGCGTTCATGTATGATGCGTGCAGGAACAGACATCAAAGCACACATAAATCTGAGCGCACAAAATTATTTTACACATGCGTATACCTTTATATGTTTGTTTTTTCCTCTCATTAACTTTATTGCGTGTACTATGGAATGAAGGTAGTTAGTAGTTGCTTTATTAGAAATCGTGCATAAGCTGTATTTCAGTACAAATCGCACATAGCCTGTGTTTTAATAGAATGCACATATGCAGTGTTTAATAGAAATTGTGCATATACATATTTAAATGCTTCAAGCAGGGATTGATGAAACATTCTCTGGATGTGGGGACTGGTGCTTCATTACCAAGGCAATAGGCACTAAACACATCACATCAGGGGGTCGGCCAGTGAGTGGGTTTTTAGGTGGCCCTAAGTGACATCTTGAGCATTGGGGGTCACCGTGGCAACGTCAGGAGTGACAGGAGAAACAATGGCAACATCAGGAGCAAGGGTTGTTGAACCTCGAACCTCAGAAGCCTCAAGGGGCTCAAGCGACAAACCAGGAACTTCAGGAGCCTTGAGCTTCCCAGGTTCCAAAGAACTCAAGATTCTGGGCGAACACCATGGATATGTCCAGAACGTTCTGCATGGACTTCTCAACCTCCAACCCTTCAGTGATTAGGAGTGCCATCTCCACCATCTCCCTGGTGGAGCATAGGTATACCTGGACCCTCTGGAGGGCCATCTAGGCTTTAGCCATAGCCAAAGATGCTAGTGTCGAAGGGGGGTGGGCAGGCATAGGCACCGATGTGGAACTGGCGAGTGATGGCACCAGTGTAGAGCTGGCAAGCAGTGGTACCGCCATGGAGGTGGTACTGGATGCACAATGCTTCATCCTACATGTCTTGGCAGCATCTGAGAACAGTGGGGCTACAATCATGGTGGTGATTGTGGGACAAAATACCTCCATGTCAAGTCCAGATGGCAAAGGGTTAGGAGAGGTTGATACAGGGTATTTGTTCTCTGAAAAGTCTGACAACCTACTTAGCACAGGATGAACACTCGCTGCACCATTATAGTGGTCTGATCTTCTATCATGTGCGGTATAAAGAAAGGAGATAGAGACTGATGCAAGAGCAAGTGTGAGTGATTTATTAAATAAACATTGTCGAAAATTACACAAATTCAAAGTGATGTGCAAGGTAAAAAGAGGCTAGGTGGCTAAGCTAATGAAGAGACCAGCGAAACAAATAAGCTAGGATGCTAAGCTAACAAGGAGGCTGTTGGTAAACAAAAAGATAACATACAGTGCTAATACAAAGGCAATATGCTAAGAGTAATATTACACAGGGACAGGGAGCTACAGAGCTACAAAGACAGATGCTAATACTAACAGAGACACTAATATACATTGCTAACAGTCAATACTGTAATACAAACAATGTGCTAAGAGAAACAGACAATATGCTAAGCCAAACAAAGGGGCAGCTAATGTTAACACAGATACATCAGATATGGCACAGGGCATGGAACAAGTACACACTGTGACAAGAAGCAGCAGAAGAAGAGGAAACAGGAGCAATGAAGAGACCCTCCAGCATCATTCGCGGTTCCTTACAAATAGCTGCTAAAAACTTTGGCTGCATTGATTAAATGTTATATTGGGCTAAAAGGGGAGTGAAATGTAAATGATCAGTTTGTTGTGAAGATATTAAATAACTAACAGTAGCCCATTTCACTATGGACTAAGTTAACAAGTTAATTTCCACCACTCACTTTACACCCATCTTTTTTTGTGCAAAAGTGGGTGACATATTGTTGCCCTTCTTTCTTTCTTTCTTTCTTTCTTTTTTTGCATTTCTGGTAACTGGATTTTTTCTTTTAAATACAACTTCATAATTCACTCTCAACTCACACTGAACATGCCCAAAGTACAATTTGCACCTGTTTTGAAGGTGAACTGAATCATTTCATGTAAATTGAAGGGTGGAAGGGAAATCTTGATTTTTAAGTTTTTACAAACAAGAACAATAAATTATATTTTTTTATGTTTTAAATATAATATTTAGGTTATTATTGATCAATAATGTACCATTAAACTTGCATTTAAACTGTAAAACTTAAAAAATATTATCAGTCTAACAGCAAATAGTGAAATCCATTGTATGCACAATGTTACATTTTCAGGGTTTGTGTGGCCTGGGGTGGTGGCCCAGGAAAAAAAATTTACTGTGAAATTTGACAGTAGAACCATGAAGTGGCCAAATTACCACCAAAGTTCATAGTACAACTGTGAAATAATTCATGGTCAGTTCATAGTCCACCAAGTTTACAGTTGTACTATGAAATTTTACAGTAGAACCATAAAGTGACCAAATTGCCATCAAAAATTCATAGTAGAACTGTGAAAGTTCACATTAAAACTGTCAAGGAATTCACAGTTTTACTATGAAAATTCACAGTACATTTTTTCCTGAGGGGCCCAGTGTAATATCTTTTCACGGGGATCAAAATACATGGTAGAGCCTGTACTCTGAACACTGTCTCGGTCTTTCCGTCAACACATCCACTATGAGAGATACTATATATAATACAATGTCTAACATGTAAATGAAAAGATATTTACAGTGCATGTATAAAATCATCATAACCTGACAAAATCCTTAAATTTTGTCACATTACACCTGTTAATGAAAATTAATTGAATCTAGATTTGCCAGCTGTATTTATACATTACAATCATCAAGATGAAAGTGATGATGATTGATTAAAGTGCAAATTCTGATCAGCATTTGAAATGTACTAAGTAAAATAGCTGGTTTGTTTAAGCGCTCAGCCCCTTTACAGTAACCATTATAAATGTTTCTCAGATGTAACTGATCACCTTCCAGACCACACACCAGGCTCACTGCCCTTCATCTGACATTGTAGTGGTTTTAATTGTTTAAGAATAAAAGTGGCTGTTCCTTGAAGATTCCCTTATTAGTAGTGCATGGGAAAAAATAGTTCACTATGCGTGGAAAGGCATTTTAAGAAGGGATCTGGGGTAGTAGGGAAATGCCAGAGTTAGAAGAAAGACATACAAAGATTCACAAGGCTTTAATAATTCTTTGGAAGACTTACCAATCTTTATGGTTGAGACAATCTCACAAACTTTCCATAAAGTTGGCTTGCGTTGTGGGTGTGACAAGAAAGAAGCCTCTTCTCAAAAAGTGAGAGTTTTGTCTGTGCATCTAATGGCATGTGATGAAAGGTTTTATGTTCAGATGAGACCACAATTGGATTTTTGGGACTGAACACCAAGGATTTGGATGATAGATGTTGCCAAATATATCCAGTTCCTGAGGAAAAATTGTGGCCCTCTACTAGGTAGCTGAAGATGAGCAGGAGTTTTATTTTATAGCACAACTTGAAACACAGTTGCCTTAAGGTTAGGATGGTGAATGTCTTTGACCATATCAGAGCTATGACCTAATCTGAAATTTGACTGAACATGAACAATTGTGCACGGAAGAATGAGCAAATATTCCCCAAGCTAGCCATGCAGTGCTAGTAGTGACCTATCAAACAGATTGAAGTAAAGCAAAAGACGGCAATACAAAGGATTAAGTCAGGGGCTAGTCCCTTTTCCTACTCTGTTATTCTAGGTTTTCATTTGAAAAGCTGTAGTACAAAAATGTATTATTTAAAAGGGGTATGATCATTTTCTATATTTCCTATATTGGCAGTAAGTCACTGCAGTTCTTAAACTGTACCTACATTTACTATGAGATCAAACACTGGGAGTCAATGTGAATGTAGCTTTTGCATATTTTAGACTACAACAAAGTCACAGTGTACACACCCTGACTTCTGACACACAGCATTTGAAAGATTGTAGAGCAGATAAACAAACCGTGGACCTTTTTAAAAGTAGATAGGAGGACACTTGTAGAGTGTGTGTTATTGCATTATAATACTGGACAATCTGTCAAGTCAAGCCAAGCCAGATTTATTTATATAGCGCTTTTTACAATGGAGCATTGTCTCAAAGCAACTTTACAATTTTAGATTATCTCCTAATATCTACGTCCAATCCCAAATTGAGCAAGCCTAGGGTGACAGTGGCAAGGAAAAACTCCCTAAGCGTTATGAGGAAGAAACCTTGGGAGGACCAAGACTCAAAAATGGACCCAACCTCCTTGGGCGGCGTAGATGATAAATCTAAGAATGAAACTAATTTATCTAAACTAATAAGTCTTGGAGTGATAGTTCAAATAAAATGTAAAATATGTACATCGGCATTAAATAGTCTGATACACAGAGTCACTCAAGGATCTCCAGTCTAAGCAGGAAAGTCCTTGGTGGCACTTGTCCCCAGTCAACCAGGGGAGGGAGAAAACCACTAAAAAGAAGTCTGTACCCTGCGAAAAAGTAGACGTGCTGGATTGTAAAACTCTAAAGAGTCACTCAGATAATGTGGGGCCAGGCCATGTAGAGCTTTATAAGTTATAAGAAGTATTTTGTAGCACTCGAGCAGCTGCATTCTGAACTAAGTGAAGTTTTATTTATAGATTTACTAGAGGACATTCCAGTAAGTTAAAAGCGTTAGTAAAGTAATCCAACTTTGAGGCTGTAAACGCATTAATCAGTTTCTATGCATCATTAAAAGAGAGGATATTCTCTAAAGTTTAGCGATATTACGTAATTGAAAGAAAGCAATTAGCGTGATGCTGCTAATGTGCGCATCAAAGGAGAGATCTGAATCAAATATGACACCTAAGTTTTTTACAGACGGACTGGGCAATACTGAACAGCCATCTAGATTTAGGATAGATGTAGCCAACCTGTCTCTCATAGCCTTGGGTCCCACTAATAGAACCTCAGTTTTATCTGAGTTAAGTAAGAGAAAATTAAATGACATCCAATCTTTTATTTCCTTTATACAACTCTCAATTTTGTTGATTGGACAGCTGTCATTTGGTTTGGCTGATATGTACAGCTGTGTATCGTCTGCATAGCAGTGGAAACTAATGCCATGTTTACGAACAACTGAGCCTAGTGGCAGCATGTACAGAGAGAATAAAAGCGGGCCAAGCACTGACCCCTGAGGCACACCATACTGCACTTTTGACAGTTTAGAACGTAGTGTATTTACATGAACAAACTGGTACCGGTCCTTCAAGTAGGATTTAAACCAAGAAAGTTTATTTAGTACCTTAATTAATGCTGTTTCAGTACTATAATGGGGCTTGAAGCCAGACTGAAATGTTTCATAAATACCATTCCTTTGGAGGAAACTACTTTTTCTAAGATTTGAGAGATTTGAAATTGGTCTATAATTAGATATCACACAAGGGTCAAGATTGACTTTTTTAATCAGTGGTTTGATAACGGCACACTTAAAGGATTTGGGCAGATAACCAAAGGTAAGGGATGAATTTAAAATAACTAACAGTGGCTCTATAATACTAGGTATTACTTTTTTGAGTATAGGAAATGGATCTAATAAACATGTTGATGAGTTAGATGAGCGGATCAGTGCGGATAGTTCAGTATTAGTAATTGGGGTAAAAGATTCTAGTCTTAATTTACAGTTAATTAAACAGATGTCTTCACTAGTGCTGCATCTGGAAGGTTGCTGAATAGTTTGGTGATGTAATGAGCTTCGAGTCTTAATCTGTGACCTCCCTTTGTGAGTCCTTAGAATTTTGACCATATTTCATCACACTCTATTACAGCCGTTTGATCAAATAATTGCAATAATTGATGACCATATCTATCTCCAAATTCTGTGTCCATGTTGGAGATGAATATTTCATTTATGAGTATTAAAAGTGCTCAGTTGGCAGCATCCTGTCTCTACAAGTTTTACTAGCTTTAATGAACAACACACTGACACGCGTATTTCTCTTACAGATCTGCAGGGGACATTCATCGTGCTGCTGCCTGTGAATTTGATTGTACTCTTTATTGGAGGGATGATTGGGATTGTGAGTGTTCTGGCTAAAGCACACCAGATGCTTCTTGCGACAGGATTGCTTCTGCTCTGTAGTGGTAAAACTCCTCATAAATTCCTAATGCTAACTCCAACTAATCTCACATGAAAGAACAAAAAAACTTTAAACCCTCTACAAAAAAGATCACTTTAATCTAAAAGTACTTTTTTCCAAGTTTAATGGTAAAGGGTTA
This sequence comes from Ancistrus triradiatus, assembly GCA_025084515.1. Classification (NCBI taxonomy): domain Eukaryota; kingdom Metazoa; phylum Chordata; class Actinopteri; order Siluriformes; family Loricariidae; genus Ancistrus; species Ancistrus triradiatus. The sequence continues at coordinate 255,773 of JAJAGP010000553.1, read as the reverse complement.
ATAAAAAATGTTAATGTGCATCAGTAGCATAGGTTTCATTTCAACTTTGGGAGAGACTGCTCACACTACCCAACCTACACATCAGCCTGCTCGAAAAATCGCTAAATGTCACTATAGTGGTTCTTGAAAGTTTGTGAACCCTTTAGAATTTTTCTACATTTCTGTATAAATTTTTGGTTGTTTGTTTTTTTTTATTTTCTTTGTTTTTTCTTATTATTTTCTCCAGTTCGTGCTTTTTTCTGTGTAACCTTATTTGTATGGACGTGTTTTCTCTTTCTCCTCGGTTGCCCGAAAACAATCGTCAGATTTTCACAAAAGTGCCTAAAAGTACATAAGAGAAACCCAGTTAAAACAAATGAGACAAAAATATTATACTTGGTCATTTATTAATTGAGGAAAATGATTCAATTATTAGATATTAGTGAGTGGCAAAAGTATGTGAACCTCTAGGATTATCAGTTATTTGAAGGTGAAGGAAAATTAGAGTCAGGTGTGTGGTCATCCCAATCAGTGGGATGACAATCAGATGTGAGGGGCACCCTGTTGTATTTAAAGAACAGGGATCTATCAAAGTCTTGCTATTCACACAACACGTGTTTGTGAAAGTCTATCATGGCACAAACAAAAGGAGATTTCTGAGGGGACTTCAGAAAAAAAAGAGTTGTTTGATGCTCATCAAGCTGGGAAAAGGTTACAAAACCATCTCTAAAGAGTTTTGGACTCCACCAATCCACAGTCAGACAGGACTGTGTACAAATGGAAGACATTCAAGACCATTGTTACCCTCCACAGGAGTGGTCGACCAACAAAGATCATTCCAAGAGCAAGGCGTGTTGTAATAGTTGGTGAGGTCACAAAGGACCCCAGGGTAACTTCTAAGCAACTGAAGGCCTCTCTCACATTGGCTAATATTAATGTTGATGAGTTCACCATCAGAAGAACACTGAACAACAGTGGTGTGCATGGCAGGGTTGCAAGGAGAAAGCCACTGCTCTCCTAAAAAGAAACATTGCTGCTCGTCTTGCAGTTTGGTAAAGATAATGTGGACAAGCCAGAAGGCTGTTGGGAAGAATGTGTTTTGTGGACGGATGTGACCAAAATAGAACTTTTTGGTTTAAAAGAAAAGCGTTATGTTTGGAGAAAGGAAAAAACACTGCATTCCAGCTTTAAGAACCTTATCCCATCTGTGAAACATGGTGGTGGTAGTATCATGGTTTGGGCCTGTTTTGCTGCATCTGGCCCAGGATGACTTGCTATTCTTGAGAAACAATGAATTCTGAATGATATCAGAGAATTCTAAAGGGAAAATGGCAGGACCAACCTGTCCATGACTGAATCTCAAGAAGAAGGTGGGTCATGCAGCAAGACAACGACCCTAAGCACCACAAGTTGTTATACCAAAGAATGTTTAAAGGAGAATAAAGTTTTTTAATGTTTTTTTGGAATGGCAGAGTGAAATAGTCCTGACCCTAATCCAATCGAAAATGTGTGGGGGGGACATGATGCCTAGTTTAGAGGAGATCACTCTGTTGGTACCTTGGTTCTCGTTAGTTTGGTAGTCATTAGTTCCAGAAGGCTAGTCGACAAACCCAAAATCACAAGTACAGAGCAAGTTTTTCCCATAAGGAATAATGTAAATTGAATTAATCCGTTCCCAGACGGATAGTTATAGAGCTCTATACTATATCATAGCGGAGTATGATAAGTAATAATTGATATGTTTAAAACACTTACATTAGCCTACAGTTGGCCAAAATCATTATGACAAAGCTTGTTTTACAATAAAGTGTTGAAAAACCTCATGTAATTTAGTGAGTAATGGATTAAAAGTGAAAAGAAAAAAGCAAAGTACTTACTCTATTCGTGAACTCTGTTTGTGAGCTACTATTGCTAACTGCAGCTTGTGTTCTGAAGCATTAATTTCCTGTTTCCCTTTCAGTTGGCAGTCAATACAACTCTTTTTATTACCCATGGAGACTTATTTGCACTAGAATACAATACTGTAGATGTGAAAAATAAAGAAAAACACGATTAAAATAACGGAGATCTTCACTGAGCAACAGCTTTTGTGAATCACTGTGTACTGAATCGCAAATCATGACTCATGAATCAAGTTTCAGCTCAAGTTTAAGCAAGTGCGGCAGTGCCAAGCAAACAACAAGAACCGAGACAAATTTTTCTTGTCAAAATGTGAATTCGACAAGTTCCGAGGTGGTTGAGAACCGAGCCGGGTGAGGGCTCCAATGGGCGGTGGTACCCTCATCACGGGTGATGGTGTGACACCGATAGAGCTCAGGATGGATCTTATATGCCTGAGTCAGCAGGTGTTGCCCATAATGTGATCAAGCAGCTTAATTGTGATCGCACAATAACGCGATCGCACAGCCTTAATCGTGCATGCACGTTCACGCTCACTGTCAGGGTCTCAACCTGAGAAAAAGCAAGCCAACGCTACCCCCTAGCGTCAGAAACAGGTAAGACCCATAACATTCCATGAGTCTCCCACCTGTTCAACCTGAGCCCATCCTACCAGCCTACTACTTTTTCTGAGCCATCCATTAGGACTTGATCTGGATCTGGACGCCACCCTCCGGCAGAATCCCTCTCCAGCTCAGCAGCCAAGCGGATCGAAAATTTGGCCTCTCCCCCATCTCCCAGGGATGCAGTCAGTTTACTTCAGAAGTCTGACAGGCAGTTATGGAAAGGTTGGACATCTTTGTCAGTTTAAGATCCGGATATCAACCCAGTCCAACAGCCAATATGAGCTCCCCAACCAGGAACTGGGAATCTTCTGTCTAAACAGTCAGGCAGACTGGATAGACTGGATTCCTCCCTTGTGGACAGAACTCCTCCACGGGTGCCTGTACATCCTAGGATACCAGCCCCGTTTTATGCCCTGGGATCATTCTCTCAACAATGCACCAGATGTGGACAACTTAGAGCAGTACAGCTAATACGTGTGTTAACAGGCCAAACAACAGGCTGACTTGAACAGGGGTCCCGAGGAACACTTTTGAGTCTTAGCCCACAACGTCCTGGACACAGGATTGTTCCAGCCTTTCCACTTAGAGAATCCAGATCATCTGGCTCCTCGGTCAAAACACGGTAGTTTGTGGAAGAGCTCGTCACATCCATTTGGAAGGCCTCCTCACTTGTCCGCCTCACATTGGCGTCTGTGGACTCATTGAGGGGGAGTGGATGTCACATCCCTGTTCCCAGCACTTCTGGACTCCCAAACACTTCACTCCCGCACCGTCAATAACTCGTTTGTTCTGTTTTGCCCACCTTCTGATCACATGCACTGGTTTCCACTCTTTATCAATCCCATGGACATTTAAGTCCCACGTGCACATTCGCTTCCTGCAAAGTTTCACTTTTGCTATACTTTGATACTCTGTTTGCTGATCCTGATTACAAACCCTGCTGTGTTTTCTGACTCCGCTCTCCATCTCACATTTTGGACTCTCTGCCTGGAAAGACTGATTCATTGGTTTTTACTCGATTTTTGCTCTGCCATTTTTGCTGCACTTGCCTCTATTTTCTGCCAGTAACAACAGTGTTAAACATAGGTACCCATGTCCCTATGTTTATTTAAACATGTTTCTGGCATCACATTTAAAATGGGCATGTATTTTTCAAAACGCATTCAAATTTTTCAGTTTCATTGTTGATGTCGATATGATTTGCACATTGTAGCATTCTGTTTTTATTTACATTTTGCACCGTGTCGCGACTTATTTGGAAACCAGTTTGTACTGTAAGTCAATCTGTTCTAGTAGAATTAGTGTTTCTAGTGGAGTATTTCTTTTGACAACTACATATTTAAAGTTTTTATCTCTTTCAAGCCATAAATCACAACATTAACATTTCTCCCATCATAAGCACATCATAATGAAACAGCTTAATATGCTAGTATAACATAGTTAAGCCATAATAATGTGAGGTTTTGCACAGCTCTGAGCTGACCTGTATGATTAGTACACAGAATTTTACTGTTTATAAGATTTGATTGCCAGCATGTACTTTTTGGTGTGTTATGTTGAACATCCCTCTCCAGCTGTGATCAGTCTGACTAAAATATTTTGACTATTTAAAAACAGTACTTATTCAGATAATACTCCAAATCTGGAAGTGGTTTTCATATAAGGCATATAAATTAATGACCATTTTCTTTTTACCAATTTCTTTTCTAGCTGTCCTCACATTGTCTGGTATCTGTGTCTATGTCGCCTACTCTGCAGCCGCCTTCAAAGCGGCAGTCTGCATCACTGGACGCAAGACTATGGAAAACATTGACATCTATTTTGGCTGGTCCCTGGTCCTTGCTGCTTTTTCCTTAATTAATGAGTTAATCACAGCCATTGCATTTCTGCTCGCTTCGGCCCGTTTGGGACAACACGCGCGACAAGATGTGAGCATTTAGTTAGAATGGAGACAAATGGGTGTAAAAAAATGGATCCAACTTTGCTAAATGACTCAGTTAAATTACCGAGATATTTAGCAACAGTACCACTTGCTGTTTAAACATGTAAATAGATAAAATCTCATCCACATACAAAGCTCTTGATGCTAAAAGTAACTGTTTTATGACTAAATTTTTGTGCCTTATTTTCTGTGTTTAAATATAGCTTTTATTGTACAAGTTACACGTGAAATTTCAATTATACAGAGTGGATTTTAAAACACAGCAGCAATTTTTTTTATAATCACACTGTTATGTTTCAGCAGATAGCTTCAGAGAATGGCAAAATTACTGTGCTGTAATGTAATTAAAGTCTGACAAATAAAATGTTCATGTAACTACATTAAATGTTGAGTTAATTACAGACCCAGGCCTGTAAATGACTTCCTCTGGGTTGTTACAAAGAGTATGCTTTTAATACATTCTGAATAAGGCTGCCATGAAACTGTGATAAGGAAGCCTTACATAGCTGTATCGTCACTGCTTTACTGTTGTAAATAGTGATGTCAAGAGTTACTCCAAATAAACTCCAAATAAACACCAGATAAACTGTGTGAAAATGATCCTGTATGGTGCTGATAAACTACAGAAGGCTGAGTGATCCTCTGAGGCATCAGGGTGGCACAGTAGCAATTAATGCACTGCGGTGATCCAGCTTCGAATACCGTCAATCATGCAGGCACGATTGGCTGTGCCTAAGGCAGACAATTTGTACTAACATGCTAATATTGCACAGAAAATCATTATGATATGAACATGCCAAGAGTTTCTGGAGCTTTGTATTTTCTGAAATTGAGACAGACAGTAAGAGATGAGTGTTTTATTGACTGCTGCAGTAAAAAATAGAAAAGTACAAAACAAACTTTATTATAGATGCTCCACATTATTTAATGTATACAAAGTAAAACTTCTGACGAGTAGTTATGTTATGCTACTGTTGCCTTTGGTTTAAACTGAATAAAGCATTCAGGTTGAACTTCTGTGTGGTTAACACAGCACACCATTCATATTATTGTCCTATAACAGCATGACACTAATCTTTATTAACATGAGAAATGGATATGGACTCCAAAAAATGTGTGAGAAGTGTTAATTGTGGAGTGTGTTGGTGCAGTGGCTCAGGTAAATGTAAATGTATAGAAAGTCAAGCATTCAGTAACATCAAGAGATACTCTTTGGAATATTGTGAAATTTCGAAAACTGTCTGCTGTCATTACAGCAAAGTGGTAACATACCAACTACTAATAAATTCTGAAAATGTATCAAAATTTTTCATACAAAGATTTAACATTTCACTGCAATTGTTATGCTGATTATATGGATTGTAATGAAAAACATTATATTAAATGAAACAAAATATAACCAAATTCACTAGTCACCTGTGGCCCCCACTAAATACACTCACTGACCAAAAAAAATTGTTGGAATCGAATGAAACTTTACATGTGTGAATGTAATGATGACATATGTAAGTGATTACAATATTAGAGTGAAATGATGTTTATTGGGAAAAACTGTACAATTGAAAGAAGGCTACAATTGTAGGCCGTCTCTAACCTGGATACAAGATGAGATACGGTTGGCAGCTGATCCTGTAAATCCTCATTAATCATACCAGCAGTTGTGGCAGTGTGTCGCTCCACAGCAAAGGCAGGATTGAAGCGGTCACCACGAGGCCTTCATACTCAAACCTGTCCATCGTCGGATCTCAAACAGAACCTGGATTTATTAACAATATGGTTCCAGTCCATAGCAATCCATGTTTCTTGTTCTTGACACAACTGTAAACAAAGGTGACAGTGCCTGGCTGTCAATGGCAGGACACGTAATGGGTGCCTAGAACATCCTAAAACAGAAAGACACATTTTGGATTGGGGTGGTTTAGCTGTTAAGGTACAGTGGTGCTTGAAAGTTTGTGAACCCTTTAGACCTTTCTATATTTCTGCATAAATATGATGTAAAACATCATCAGATTTTCACACAAGTCCTGAAAGTATATTATATATTATAGTATAGTGGTCAAGTATGCAGCATACTCCAATCTAGAAATCAGATTAAGTAATCTGATAAGAAAGCTGGATTTTAGCTTGGTAATCGGACTTCTCAGAGCAGAGCAGACCGGCTAGCAGAAAAAACACGGTTGCCAGGTCTGCCTATTCTTAAAGATTGTGCTTCTTTTTGACTTATTTGCATAGACGTGGTGTGGGATTATCTTGTGGGATCTGGCAACCCTGGAATTAAATGGCCTGTTAAACGGCTATTACAATTTTGTCGAGACCTTGAAACGCAATTATACAGTGGTGCTTGAACGTTTGTGAACCCTTCAGATTTTTCTATATTTCTGCCCATAAATATGACCTAAAACATCTTCACATTTTCACACCAGTCCTAAAAGTACATAAAGAGAACCCAGTGAAACAAATGAGACAAAAATATTATACTTGGTCATTTTATTTATTGAGGAAAATCATCCAATATTACATATTACTTACTGAGTGGCAAAAGTATGTGAACCTCTACGATTAGCAGCTAATTTGAGGTGAAATTAGAGTCAATTAGGTATTTTCCATCAATGGAATGACAATCAGGTGAGAGTGGGCACCCCTGTTTTATTTAAAGAAACAGGGAAATCTATCAAAGTTGCTCTTCACAACAAATGTTTGTGGACGTGCCACGAACAAAGGAGATTTCTGAGGACCTCAGAAAAAAGAGTTGTTGATGCTCACAAGGCTTTAAAAAAGGTTACAAAACATCTCTAAAGAGTTTGGACTTCCCCAATCAAACAGTCAGGATAGACTGTGTACAAAATAGAGGGAATTCAAGACCATTGTTTTACCCTCCCCAGGAGTGGTCGACCAGCAACGATCATTCCAAGAGCCAGGCGCCCGTGTAATATGCAAAGTCAAAGGACCCCAGATAACTTCTAAGCAACTGAAAGCCCTCTCTCAACATTGGCTAATGTTAATGTTCATGAGTCCACCATCAGAAGAACACTGAAAAACAATGGTGTGCATGGCAGGGTTGCAAGGAGAAAGTCACTGCTCTCCAAAAAGAACATTGTTGCTCATCTGCAGTTTGGTAAAGATCACCTGAACAAGCCATTTGGACGGATGAGACCAAAATAGAACATTTTGGTTTAAAAGAAAAGCGTTATGTTTGAAGCAAGGAAAACACTGCATTCCAGCATAAGAACCTTATCCCATCTGTGAAACATGGTGGTGGTAGTATCATGGTTTGGGCCTGTTTTGCTGCATCTGGGCCAGGACAGCTTGCCGTCATTGATGGAACAATGAATTCTGAATTATATGAGAGAATTTTAAAGGAAAATGTCAGGACATCTGTCCCTGAACTAAATCTCAATGGTTACAGAAGAATAAAGTTAATGTTTTGGAATGGCCAAGTGAAAGTCCTGACCTTAATTCAATCAAAATGTTGTGGAAGGACCTGAAGCAAGCAGTTAATGTGAGGAAACCCACCAACATCCCAAAGTTGAAGCTGTTCCGTACGGATGGACTAAAATTCCTCCAAGACGGTGTGCAGGACTGATCAACAGTTACAGGAAACGTTTAGTTGCAGTTATTGCTGCACAGGGGTCACAGCAGATACTGAAAGCAAAGGTTCACATATTTTTGACACTCAATTATATGTAATATTGGATCATTTCCCTCAATAAATAAATGACCAAGTATAATATTTTTGTCTCATTTGTTTAACTGGGTTCTCTTTATCTACTTTTAGGACTTGTGTGAAACTCTGATGATGTTTTAGGTCATATTTATGCAGAAATATAGAAAATTCTAAAGGGTTCACAAACTTTCAAGCACCACTGTACTATGAACCAGAAGGTCCAGGGTTCATATCCCAGCTCTCCAAAGCTGTCACTGTTGGGTTTTTGAGCAATACCCTTAACCCACAATTACTTGGATTCTAAGTCTGTATCAGTTGTCAAATGTAACTCAAATCGCTCTGGATAAGGGTGTCTGCCGGACGTCTTGCGGCCATGTGTTGCCTCTTATGGCAGGGTGTTCAGCTGGCATTTTTCAGCAGGATAGTGCTTGTCCACCCGCTACAAGGGTTTCCCAGGAATGTCTCACCAAATTGAAAATTTTTTTTTTGCTTGCCCATTCACCAGATTTATTGTCAACCGAAAATACATAGGACCAGCTGGGACACCAGCTTCAGGATCTACAGGGCCAGCTGCAACATACATGGGTAAATGTGCCACAGTATACCATACTGAACTTGTATGCCTTCCTGCCCAACCGTATCGCATCTTGTCTCCAAGCTAGAGACTGCCTAACAGGGTACTAAAGTACAGTTGTACAATAAACTTTGTCATTGAGTGTATTTAGGCTCTTGTTTTTTCAAATGAATGTTACAGGTTCTATGATGGCTTTGGCACCCTGTCTAGGGTTGTTCCTGAGCTCTGTGTTGCCGGCTAGGCACTGGCTCTCCCGTGACTCAGACAAGGGTGTGAGACATTGAATGAATGAAGTTACAGGTTTTGTAAAAAGGCAAAAGCAGTTTTTCTTATGAGGGCCAGCAAAATGTCCCCACATGGTAAAATGTATCAGATCTTTATATCCTTGTGGGATAGAAACACACACACACACACACACACACACACACACACACACACATAAACCAAGGGTCATTGTTAATCTTATTACATGGGGTAAATCAACTTTTTAATACCTAAGTGGTATATTATAAGTTGTTCCACACTGCACTCACGGAGGCAGATTTTACAGTAATAAGCATGGGCTCAAAGAGAATGGGTGTAGTTTGTTTAATGTTATTCTTAAGTGGTACATGACTCAGAAAGGCCATTTGCAGTGGTAAATTGAATTTTATGTAATTTAATGATAAATGTGCAAGTTCAATTCCTTGAACTTAATCCAACAGAAATGCTGTGGAAGCAGTTAATATGAAGAAATTCACCAATATGCCAATACCAATAAAGTTCCTCCAAGCTAATGTGCAGGACTGATCAACAGTTACTGGAAATGCTTAGTGGCAGTTATTCCTGCCACTCACAGATATGTAAACTCCTAAACATTGAAACTGGTGGATGAACGATCACAGGTGGATGATTTTACAGTGGTGATTGAAAGTTTGTGAACCCTTTAGAATTTGCTATAGTTCTGCATAAATAACAACTAAAACATAATCAGATTTTCAAACAAGTCCTAAAAGTAAATAAAAAGAACCCAGTTAAACAAATGAGACAAAATGTTAAACTTGGTCATTTATTTATTGAGGAAAATTATCCAATATTACATATTAGTGAGTGGCAAAAGTATGTGAACCTCTAGGTTTAGCAGTTAATTAGAAGGTGGAGTCAGGTGTTTTCAGTGAATGGGATGACAAGCAGGTGTGAGTGTGTTACGGCTCGCCATATACGACCGATGACGAACCGTAAAATACGGGGGGTCTTAGGACCCAAGGTGCAGTTAACTCCAGATGGAAAGGGTGAACCAAAAAGGGAAAAAAAGGGGAATGGAGAGGGAAGTGGTGGTGTGAGTAGCTGTAAATAAGCTCACACACACTCAACACAACACCACCCTGTGGCAGACGACAACAACGCACAAAAGAGTTTAGAGAGCTAGAAGAAACCAAAAGCAGCGCTGAGCGCTGCAAAAGAGGGAAGGAAGTTTTGAATGTGGGAAACCGCAAAAGTGAACCACGTGAACTCCCAGCACTTAAAGGTGTGTGGTACATACGCGAAATAGAATCCGCAAAGGCGACTCACGGTTCTCCTGAGATTACCGGGAGCATGAGGCCGAGCAGAACGTCCGCGAAACCATCTCACGGTTCTCTCAAGATCTCAGGGAGCATGAGACTGACATGGGAATGAAAAGGGCAAGACTATAATTAAGCTCAGGGTCCTTTTCTACGCTTGATCGCGAGAGGAAAGTTAAATCCCTGTGGTTGCGAAGGAGGAAGGGGAACGGCGCGAGAGAGAGGCGGGGCGTGCCTCGCCGCAGTGAGCGAGCCTAAAAAACAGCCAAGGAAGTCCAGCGTTATTAAGCGCGAAAAAACAGCTTTTTCTATTGCTACGCCCTAATTTACCGGAACAACCTCCTGACTGCCCATTACTGGCGATCTTCGACCTACCTTCTCTCCCTCACAAACAAATGCGCTCGGGCGCGAGAATACCACCTAATTAAACACCGTAACGGAAAGGCAGCAAGAAAGTTCAATGGTGCAACACCTGCCAAGCTCAAAAGCGGTCTTAAATACCTAACCTGGCAGGTGTTGCACATTTGCGATCGCGCCTGATTAAACAGTTTTGGAACCCAAGATGCAAGTCCAAGACAGACTATAGATGTAATGTAAACTCTCTCTTACAGCAAGGTAAACAGAGTGTAAGTAGTACGAGATGAATTAGCAAAGAAACACTGAACGATACTGATATAAATGCTGAGTCCAAGAAGTCTGGCGCAAAGCAATAATGACGACAGGAGATGAACGCAGCGGCGGTTCCCCGATGACTGGAGGTAAGGTACAGGTGTCCAGAGAGATGACCAGGCTGGAGTCATAGAGATCAAGTGCACTGGTAGTGGAGACTAACGGAAACTGGAAATGGAGAAACAAAAACATAAGCGATAACAGAAACCTGGCGTGGGAGCCAAAAACAGGTAAATGCCGGAGCGTAAGAGACTGGAGATTAACTTGGTTTCTGGTAGGGTGAGAAGGTCACTAAAGACCACGGAGATGAGTAACAACGGCAATGAACGCGTTAGCGGCAGGCAAGTGCTAACGGCTGGGCTAAGCCGGTCTAGATACTGGGTTACATAGGCTAGGCTAACGCTAGCAAGCATACGGTAGCACAGCAGAGTGCAGATTACAAACACAGAGCATAGACTAAGACCAGATCATAAACAGACATAAATACCAGGTAACGTGACGGTAAGATCTGGCGATCCTTTGCTGCTTGGTCTGGCGTTTTATGGAGAGCGATGATGATCAGAGAACGAGAATCCGGTGTGTAGAGGCGGAGCTGAAGAGGAGACGTGGAAAACTGCAGCCAATGGATCTGCAGGGAGGGCAAGCACAGCACGCACACGCCGCCAAAACAAAAGCACGAGAGGATAAAAAATAAACAGACCGTGGGGAAAGAAAAATAGCAGGAACCCAGGGAGCGAGAGAAAACAAAAGAAAAACGAGCCAAAACGAAATGGAAACCTAACACAACACCTACCAGGTTAAGTCAACCCTCCCGGACCGGGAGGTCAATGCTGACCTGTAGTGTCCAAAAGACGGAAGTCAGTGTGAACCTGTAACAGGTCCCCCCCAAGGGGCGGCATCTCGACGTTTCTAAGTGCTTTCCATACCTCCTCTAGCTTGTTGGATGTGCTCAGGGTTGAGTTCCTGGCGAAACGGGACCCTGATAAGGGATAACCTTCAAGAATGGACTAAATGGGAGACTGGGACAGAACGAGTCCAGAACAGTGCTCAGTGTACACAGCTTACGCCTACCAGGAGCGGCTCAAGGGCAAAACCCAGCGCCGGCGGCTCAAGGGAGGAGTTCGGCGCTGGCAGCTCGAGGACAGGGCCAGACCCGTCCAAACGAATGAAAAAGGTCAGCACAAGTCGCCTAGCTAGGTGAACAGATGCCAAGGTCTTTGCACCAAGGTCAATAAAGGTGACCACGGCACAGACATTAGCGCAGGGATCGATACAAAAGACCGGCGCGGCGAGCTCAGGTAAGGGTTCTGGGCGGCGCTAGCTGCTCAGTTATGGAGCTTACGTGCTCAGGTATGGTGTTAATGTGCAACCTTGCGGAGGCGAGCTCAAGTACAGAGCTGGGTGGCACTAGCTGGTCAGGTATGGAGCTAACATGCTCAGATATGGAGCTAGGCGGTGCTAGCTGCTTAAGTATGGAGCTAACAAGCAGTGCAGTAGCGCACAGCTCCTTAATGGCTTTGGCAATAGAAAAGAACTGCTTTAATAAATCAAGTAGCTCTGTCTGAACCGCAATGGCTTGAGAAGCTGGAGAAGCTGGAAAAGTTGCCGCAGTGGCGAGAGGACCCAAAAGACCCGAACAGGGTGTGGGAGGGTCGGGACGAGTGGAAACTGTATGAAAACCAGGTGTTGATTTGAGGGTCGAACCGGCCGTTTCCCTGGCCCTAAGAACCAGATGAACATCAGCACGAATGGCCTGATCATACAGATCGGCCAGGGAGGAAGGGACATGCAAAAGGAACAGCTCATCCCTAAGCTCCTCACTGAGGCTCTGTTCAAAGATGGCCATAAGTGCCCGGTCACAAAACCCAATCTCCGAAGCCAGCAGCTGGAACTCACCGACATACTCGGTTACTCACACTCGGTGGCTCGAGTGGCTGGGTCTGGAGTTGGGGATCCATCATGCTGGAAAGGATGTAAGAGATGGGCTGGGGGGGACCTTCAGGATCCATACAAGATGCAGGTGAATCAGGTCAAATGAGACCAGGCTGACCGAAAGGCGTCAAGCTGCGGGGCGAACCAGCCCTGACTCTGGGCTCGGGAATGAGGTGGTCGATCGTATAACTCGACCAGAGGGAGGTGGTTCCAGGGCAAACAGCTCGTCCCTGACCTCCCTGCTGAGGCCAAGCTCAAAAGCCTCCATTATATCCAGTCATCCAGGCCCGTCTCTATGGCCAGCCGATGTCATCCACATAATCCACAACCCGCCAAGAGCCTTGCCTGACCTCAAAGATACTAGGAGGTTCAGGTGACTGGGACCGGAGTGGAGGATCCATCGAACTGGGGGGGATGCAAGAGATGTGCTGGAGTGGACCTTTAGGAACTGCAGGCCAGTCAAAATCACTGGGCAGACCAAAAGTGATAAATGGCCAAAGTAGCCATGGGTGAGCCTTGGGTGGTGTCAGCGCCTTTTAGGCGGAGGATGGGTAAATCGACAGAGGTCAGGTTGCAACCCAAGTCACTGAGGGACCATACAGGTGGCAAGACCCTAAAAGCTAAACGGGATCCACCAGAGGCTGATGACACTGTCTGCGGAAATGGGGGACCCCCATGATGGAGATCCAGGAGCTAACGCTGGGTCCTTTCTTTGGTTGCACTATTCTGTTACGGCTCGCCATATACGACCGACGACGAACCGTAAAAAACGGGGGGTCTTAGGACCCAAGGTGCGGTTAGCTCCAGATGGAAAGGGTGAACCAAAAAGCGAAAAAAAGGGGAATGAAGATGGAAGTGATGGTGTTTGAGTGAAGCTGTAAATAAGCTCACACACACTCAACATAATGACACCAGACCGTGGCAGACGACAACACTGCACCAAGGAGCAGAAAGCTCCTGTGGGTGTTGCCCTGAAGAAACCAAAAGCAGTGCTCAGCAATGAAGCAGAGGGAAGGGAGTTTTGAACGTCAATAGAGGCTGGCTGCAGACTTAGCCACATGCACTCTCAGCCGCAGTGACGTCACGTGCACCATCAGCCAAAAATGCAGTCAGCGCGGCAGGTGGAATTTGATCAATAAAGACATAACATAAGTGAGTGTAATATGAAACTTTAGCCACTGAGGTAAACGCAGTTTCGGCATGTCTTATCACTGGGATAGCGGCGCCAAGCCTGAGGGTGCGTCTGAAATCACACCCATAGACTGGTACAATATACGTAATATATTAATAATATAATAATACAATAATAACAACTTGATAATAATAACTTGATATATAAAACAACACATTTTGTTAAGTTTTCCCATCAAACATTAGAACGTTATAAACATTTCACAAGTGCCTTGTATAATTGTGCATGTGACATTGAATCTGAATCTGACGATATGCTTAAGGTAGTTTTAATATTCCACATCCTTGTATCATTATTGAATTTCATTATATCTACAGTCAAAGTTAAGCTTCCGTTCAGTCTAATTTTCATACATAACCTTGTGTAAATTGTATGTTACATGTGATTTACTTCATTCTGCACAAATATGAAGTAAACTGCTCCCACTGAACATTTAGCATTTGCACTAAATATTGACTGATGCATATTTAAAAGCAAACAGAAAAGAAAAGCAACACCGTGTGCCACTTTAACAACATAGAAACTTTCCAATTATCTGTTAGTCAGTATCTTTGTTTTGGCTACTGCAGAAATTTACCAGAGAAAAAGCCTGTTTTATTGACATATTTATCGCTCCATCTAACAAGACATCTGAAACGCTTACGTTAGCCAGCTAGCTAACAGCTATCTAGACATCCTCAACAAAATGTTATTATTAATAATACGATCAAAATTAGTGAATCTAACATTCAATCAACAACGCAAATGCGTACACTAATAAACAAAGGTGCTGAAACGTCACTGTCTATCATTATTCACAAACAAATATAACGAATGATTCACTTAAAGCTCCCATATTCCTTTTTCTTCTTCAATACAGTAATAATGTTCATGAGTCCATCATCAGAAGAACACTGAACAACAATGGTGTGCAGGGTTGCAAGGAGAAAGCCACTGCTCTCCAAAAATAGCATTGCTGCTCGTCTGCAGTTTGCTAAAGATCACGTGGACAAGCCAGAAGGCTATTGGAAGAATATTTTGAGGACAGATGATACCAAAATAGAACTTTCTGGATTAAAAGAAAGTTATGTTTTTAGAAAGGAAAATACTGCATTCCAGCATTAGAACCTTATCCCATCTGTGAAACATGGTGGTGGTAGTATCATGGTTTGGGCCTGTTTTGCTGCATCTGGGCCAGGATGGCTTGCCATCACTGATGGAACAATGAATTTTGAATGATATCAGAGAATTCTAAAGGAAAATGTCAGGACATCTGTCCATGACCTGAATATCAAGAGAAGGTGGGTCATGCAGCAAGGCGACAACTCTAAGCACACAAGTCGTTCTACCAAAGAATGGTTAAAGAAGAATAAAGTTAATGTTTTGGAATGGCCAAGTGAAAGTCTTGACCTTAATCCAATCGAAATGTTGTGGAAGGACCTAAAGCGAGCAGTTAATGTGAGGAAACCCACCAACATCCCAGAGTTGAAGCTGTTCTGTATGGAGGAATGGGCTAAAATTCCTCCAAGCCGGTGTGCAGGACTGATCAACAGTTACAGGAAACGTTTAGTTGCAGTTATTGCTGCACAGGGGGGGTCACACCAGATACTGGAGGCAAAGGTTCACATACTTTTGCAACTCACTAACATGAGATATTGGATGATTTTCTTCAATAAATAAATGACCAAGTATAATATTTTGTCTCATTTGTTTATCTGGGTTCTCTTTATCTACTTTAAGTTATAACATTGCTGCAGGCCAAGATCAGTATCAGGGTAAGTGGTCAGCAAATAGGATTGGCAGGGGAACCTTCTGTCTGTAATCATCAAACTCTCCTATGATAATACAAGGATACAGTATAAATTATCAGTTGCAAATGAAACAAAATATTGATTATGAGAAGATATGGCTATATGTACTGTATATACTCCCCATGGGCAAATCTAGCACTCAGTGTACACTCACGAAAAATTTGCATCTCATGCACAGACCCAGGCCACTTTGCTTCCATATTATTGATGATCTGGGCTGTATCATATACTGTATGATCTTCACAGTGCAGAACAGTAATTAACTGCAGCGGCTGTATTGTGAATTATATTTCATTTGTAAAGCAAAAGACTATTATTTAGGCCTACTTGCACATTAATGTTGTGGAAAAATTTCCTGTTCAGTTAATGTCCTTCATTTAGCAAAGAGTGCCAACTATGTAGCCAATCACACCTGGAAACGCTAAAATCATATTAATTTTAAAATCATATTTACTGATTCAAGTCTCAAAGCTTCATACTAAATAAATTACTTATTGCTTACACTGATACCTGCAATTCTATGGAATTCGTCTTTGATCAGTCTTGTGAGTCTGTTGCTGCCTTCAAGTGGTGTCGGAAATATCGTATTTACGAGATGAGATCACAGAAACGTCACCACAATGTCGTATTTTTTCGATAAGCCCCGACTTTCCGAGTTGGGGGCGTGTCAGTAACTACACGTCATGGCGGCTGCCAGCATGGATGCTGCAACTGCAGTAAACGGTAAAGTTTTTAGTTTACTACCAGTAGTTTTGCATGTTAACTGTACAGTTTAAGCTTGTGTACATTTTGTCCAACTTGCACTGGTGTTAATGAGGAATTACAACAAAATAATATTATATAATATAAAATATTACTCATCTAATGCGTGTCCTGTTCGCTTCATTATCTTCAAGTAAGGCTAAATAATCTTGCTGGTTTTGCCTATACAAAAACAGAAGTAGTACAAACAAAAGTTTTCTTTTGACGTCACTACCGATAAAAAACACTTGAACGTACATCATGTACGTTTTCCTTGCCACTGTCACCCTAGGCTTGCTCAATTTGGGATTGGACGTAGTTATTAGGAGATAATCTAAACCTGTAAAGTTGCTTTGAGACAATGCTCCATTGTAAAAAGCGCTATATAAATAAATCTGACTTGACTTGACTTGACTCATGTCGTAAGTATGACCTCCGAACTCGTAAGTAGGAACTTCCGAGGACGACTTGCAGGCAGCGTAAGACTGTGGAACACCACAAAGGTTTGTAGTAACCGTTTCAATGCAAATCTGACAGCCCTACATACGGTTGCTTTAGAAATATACTCAGCATCACTGATTTTGTATACAGAAAATTCCTCTTGACAAAAAACTGGAGCGCAACACAAAGAATTTGCTCCGAACTCAGGGCATGTCCACGGAGTGTCATATGAGCGATGTGAGAGCGGAGAAGATTATTAAGATAAATGATCTACTGCGCTGAAAAACTCTCCCGACGGAGATTTCTCCGTAGTATTTGTGCATGTGAGAAAAGTAAACCTCCCAGCGAGCTTCACGGAGTATGTTGCCATAGTAACTGACTCCAAGTTACGCTGAACTTGCTTTGTGAGACCGAAAACATAGCGTTTCCTCACACTGTGAGTCAACTAACCCTGAGTTTTCACTAAACCTGTTTTCTGGAATACCCCTTGGTCGCAGCTTAAGCGGGGCATGCATGCTCTCCTTGTGCCTGCGTGGGTTTCCTTGAGGAACTCCAGTTTCCTCACATTTCAAATACATAAATTGGGTCAACGGCCGTCTTTGAAGTGTCCTCGAGTGCGCGTGCGGGTGCGCCTGTCCTGTGATGCCCTGGCGTCCTGTCCAGGGTTGGTTCCTGTCCTGTAAGTACATGAAGCGCGAAATACACATGCCGGTCACTTTATTTTCCCATCCCTACGATTGGCTGAGCCTGCCTTATCAGCCAATCATGACGTTAAACAGCTGGCTATCCAATATACTATCCAATCCAAAGCCAAGAGGCGTGACTTAGCGGCAGTACAAGTAGGAAGCAGTACTAATGCGTCGTGTGCTGTTTATAGGGTAATTGTAGCGTTGCTTGATGTTAAGTCTGGCTGTTGCACTTAAAAGAAAGCGCTATATCAGTATACTGCACACTACTAGTAAAACATATTACATTCTTAAACTTTATAAAGAGTGGCAATGAGCAACAGGACGCTCCATGATCTGCCATGTCGTTTCCAGTTATCGTTTTTCGCCATGTGTCGTTTGCATACGTTTCCATGGCAGGTAAGAATATGGGTACGTTCTCTATAAACCTCACACGCTGCATCAATAAACTGGTCTGTTATAGAAATGTGTAAATGTCACCGTCAGTGTGTAACAATAACTGTTTTTAGTCTTTAGAAACTGAACTCGAGACTTCACCGTCAGAAGTCATTTTGGACATTCTGAAGAAGGTACGCTTACAGTCACATCACATGTCAACAAAATAAGCTATATGTAGGCTAAGATACGTTCATAGTGTTATTTACAAGTTATGAAAACGCTCCGAATTAATTAAAATGCCCCTTTCGTGGACAGGTGAAAGAGTGACAGTTTTTAGTGAATTATATTGTTTTATTTAGTAGTTTTTGATCTTTGTAAAAAAGAAAACAAAAAGAAATTATATATATATATATATATATATATATATAGCAACTAAAGGTCTGTATAACACAATAACACAGCAGTTGACAACACCAGAGGTACCAGATTTTGGAGGAAAGCTTTACCTGCATTTTAAGTCCTCATTTGTATGGTGAACGTATTGAAATGCAGATACCTTCTTCCAAAATCTGGCTCCACTGGTATTGCCAACTGATACAGACATTTATTTGACAGACAATTGTTTTTTTTTTTTTTATTTGGGGTGTTGGGGGTTAATAAAACTAGGAAAAACAGATCTTTGTTCCCAATCAGTGTATCATTTAAAACAATTTGTTTTTAAGTTAGTAAAGAATTTGTCCCCCAGTCATATGCCTCAGTGGTTTGGTTCACTGCCCATCCTCAAAATCCCCCAAAACTTGGCTTCGTGTTCAAGCATCTTCTTTGCAAGCTAGGAAGTCTTTTAGGTGTAGTCTGTCCTCCAATAAGGAGCTACAGTGGTGCTTGAAAGTTTGTGAACACTTTAAAATTTTCTATATTTCTGCATAAATATGACCTAAAACATCATCAGATTTTCACACGAGACATACAAGTAGATAAAGAGAACCCAGTTAAACAATTGAGACAAAAAGATTATTCTTGGTCATTTATTTATTGAGGAAAATTATCCAATATTACATATTAGTGAGTGGCAAAAGTATGTGAATCTTTCCTTTCAGTATCTGGTGTGACCGCCCTGTGCAGTAATAACTCCAACTAAACGTTTCCTGTAACTGTTGATCAGTCCTGATAGCAACATTAAATAAACTAAATAAACATATACTTCAGTAGAATAAAACACATTTACAATGTAACCAGACTGCATTTTGTTTGCTCCATTACCACAAGTTGGAATTTACTGCATATCGATATGGGGAAGCCACACTTTCTAATGCATCTATGTTTATGGAGGCAGGAGAACAAGAAACCAATAGCATCCCATTAAATAAGTGGAATATAATAAATCCCCTGTAATGTAAGTATTAGAATAAACCAGAAATGTAAATTCTGGCCCCAGTATTTTTCTCCCAGACAGCAAGCAATAGCAGTGCAGTCATTGTGAAATGTTTCTTTGTTTATGAAAATTCCTTATATCAGGCATTTTCTTAAGTAGAGAAAGACAATTTGCTATGTTAATGTGCTAGTAAATGTTAATATTACTACCAGAAATTAATGACCTGCACTATTTCTAATTGTAAGGCAAATCATCATAGTGAGTGCAAGGGCTCCCTTAGAAGCAAAGGTAAATACAGCCCTCTTAAAAGTAAACTTACATTTCAGTCCACAGTTATTGGGGCTCCTGGTGAGATCGGTTGATCAGTCTGTAACCGGTCCTGTGCCGAACACATTTAACTTGTGCAGTGCATGATGGTGACAGTGACACAAACACAGCCACACATGAACAGCACAGTGTATCCTACAGGGCTAGCAACGGCTTGGTTGCTCGAGGTTTGTTTATGAGATCGTTACTGACATATGTTAATGATGAGAAAGTGTTAGATTTCAGTTTTAAGTATTCTGAGTGATACTTAGTCAATGAAATAGGTGCCTACTGTGCTATTTAGGAAAACTATTTCACACACAGCCTTATCTTCAGTGTGGAAGCTCTTCAGGGTGTGCTTTTTGCAATACATGGCTGGTGAAAATAAGCCTTGGAGGGACATCTCCGAAAACGTGTGGAACAATGAATTTAATACGATGTTTAAAACAGCATCACCCAGCATCAAATAATAAAGGTGAACAGATTAAAGCTAAAGCTAGTGAGAGCACATCAAAAGAAAAGGTGAACAAAAATGTTGCTGTATGATGTAATTTATTTATTATCTTTTAACTTCAACAGTTGTGCTAAAAAAATTGTGTAGGGAACTGTACATCAACCTTCCATTGTAAAATTTCTCCTGTGGTGCTCCCTTTACTACTCTTAGATGCTTATTAATTCCTTCCTTAAAATTACTTGGAGAAAATTAGGATGAAAACAAAGATAAGATGGTTTCTCTAATATGAATTATTCAGGTTTTGTTGACGTCCCTGGCTATCAGTCTCGGCAAGTTAATACTGTAATAATAATAATAATAATATGAGCAATAAATGCGAGGAATAGATAAGATATCTTTATTGTCATAATACTGTCATTCAGTACTGTGACAGCCCTAGGGTAAGTGCATAAAGGACTTTGTAGTGTTTTCTGGATGGCAGAAGGGTGAAGATGCTGTGACCATGGTGAGACGGGTCTTTACAGATGTTAGTGGCTTTGTGGCTGCAGCGGGTTCTGTAGATGTCTTCCGATGTCAGAACTCTATAGCGCACTAATCCAGTTGACCAGCAACTGTTGGTAGTTGTGCTTCAGTAACCTCAGGAAAGTAAGCCCCTGCAGACATTTATTGGCCATCGCTGTTGTATTGATGGACCATGTCAGGTCTTGGCTGATGACTCCGAGGAACCTGAAACTCTGCACAGTTTCCATTCTTTCTCCATTTATGGTGATAGGATGATGGTCGGTTTGTTTCCATCTCCTGAAGTCAATGATTAGTGCTTTTTGATTAATGAGTTGTGAGCCAGCTTGTTGTTTCGTCTCCAGTATGTTCTCGACTTCATCTCTGTAGGCTTGTCATCTATATGTTATATTACAGTGATGGTGTTTATGCATGCCAAATATTATTGAATAAGAACTATTTGCAGTTAGGATTTTAATGCTACAGATCCCAGCAGACATTGGGCAATTTATAGGACCGGTTCAAAGAATTCACCTTGCTGAGTATTGCTGTCAGTGTGGCTTTGTGTCACAAAATTGTCAAGCATATAGACAGTTATTAGATTTAACTTTATGTGGATGCTGGATCAGCTACCTAGCTTACCCTGATGTCTAACACATCTTTTACCAGACATGTCTTCATGCCGTCTGTCTCAAAACACCACCATCTGTGAAATACAGAAGACTCTTCCTATCAGAATTAATAAAAAGAGTAGGTATTATGCTTTCTTAAATTTACACATTCACTTACATTTAAATTTCATCTACAAATGTTAGATCAAGTACTTATCATGTTTTGTTTTCTAGCATGAGTCCACTGCCACAGAGCCACTAGATGAGCTGTACGAAGCACTAGCAGATGTCATGGGTGCAAAGGATGAGTCCTTGTGTTATAAAACCTATTTTCTGGTAAAGTATCTTTACAAATTTGCAGATTTAACAAAACTCGAAAACTGAAATATGTATTCAGACCCTTTGCTCTGACAAAAGTGAAGTCAGGAGCATCCTATTTCATTTAATTATCATTGAGATGTCTATTTAACTCTGTTTCTCAATCTTGGTCCTGGAGCCTCACCATTCTGCATGCACCTGATCCAGTTACTAAACTCCTTAACAAGCCCATTACTGAGTGAAAGTTGGTGTGTTTAAACAGGCAAACCCCTAAAATGTTCAGAGCTTCTCCAGAACTAGGATTGAGAAACACTGATTTAACTTATTTTGAATTCCAAGGAACTGTCTGCAGCCCTCTGAGATAAAATTGTGGTGAGGCGTATATTGAGCAAGGGTAATGGTAAACCATTTCTAAAGCTCTGAGTTGTTCCAGGAGCACCGTGTACATGATAACTGTGAGTTGGACGAAGTTTGGTTCTACCAGGTTTCTTCCAGGACAGCTGTGAAGGCTGTTATTATAAGGACATTAACACAAATTAAATATAGATTTCTGCAACATCACTGTTTATTCACTGAATTTGTATTTTACCTTGGGAAATGTTCTTACTCTTCCCTGAAGAACACATGTAGTTCAGAAATATTATTGCTATATTGCAGGTAAACTTTTCCTGCTTCTGTTAGCATTAAAGTACACTGACCTCATTATGTTCCTGGTACCAGTTTGAGGTGACCATAAAGGAATGCACTTGGTCTGCAACTGTATTCAGTATTAGGGGCCTGAATGTGTGCCAAGAAAACTCCCTACATTGTCGACTGTTGACATAAGGCAGGCTGAGTCTATGAATCTCTGCTGTTTACACCAAATTGTGACTCAGTTACTGGAACAGATGTCATGGCAAAAATTGGGTTTAATTAGACAAGGTTATATTAATTTGGGAGATGAGCAAAATGTAGGTAAGATGGCAGACCCAGGCGAAGGAGATAACGGGCAGAGAAACAGATGGCGTAGATGTTTAAGATCCCGGGAGAGAGGGTAATTACAATGAAACAATTTTGTGTTAATGAGTTACGCTGATGAGTGTATGTTATTGCTATCATTACAACTGCACATGGTCAACCTGTTGGACGTGGGAGAAATGGGCAGGCATTCAACGTCTTCCAAAACGTCTTGCATCATCACCTGTTAATGCTACTTGTTTGAAATCACATAATTATTGAGTGTTTGACCTCATTACTAGCCCTAAATTGCCCCGGCCCAACCTTTTTTAGATATTATTTCATGCCTGAAATTAGGCATGCACCGATGCCATTTTTGTGCTTCCGATACCTGATATTTAAGCATCTGCCAATACCAAGTACCGATACCAGCTCTAACTTAACTACTCGATAGGTGCCCATAAATCTTGATATTTATAGCGATCCACTTTTCATAGATTGCCGTACCTTAATTTTGGTAAAAGCAGTGTTCTGTATCCCAAATAAGATATAATAAGAATGAGGTAATAGTATTTATGGGTTGAGTTTGAAAAGTTTTAGAGCTATGGAAAAAATTGTCATAATGCAGTAACAAGCACAAGTTGGGAAACATAATCTTACTAAGCATTTTAATTGTTGGTTATATTTACATTTCAGCCACCCCTCAAAATACTGGAGTTACAGATTTTGCTACATGCATTTTGCTACTGCTTGTCTCAAGTGAGAAATAAACATACACTAAAGACATGCTGCTGGCTTGGGTTAGGCTTCATCTAGTGGTGCGCATGTGCATCAGTACCCGCTTTATGGTATCGGTGCTCTCTGTTGCAGATTCTTATACTGTGTTTAAGTGTCAGTATTGACACTGGTATGGTATTGGTATTGTTGCAACACTAGCTGAAATGCAGGAATGGCTGTACAGGTATGCGTCATTTAACGACCACATTATGTTTGTTCAAAACAAAACTGAGTGGAAATGATATGTAAATGTGTTGGAGATACCACTGAAATCATGAGTGGAATACTAAATTGTCATACACATGCTAAACCTTTTGTAATTTATGGAAATTCAAATGAACTGTTACGACCCTGTGAAGGGGAAAGCCATAACACTCATCCATCAAAGGAGAGTTTGATGGATCTGATATTTTTGCTTGATGGAAGCCAAAATGCACTGATAGACAGTATTGCGAACAACACGGAGGATCAACTGGATGAAACAGACTCAACGAGTGAATGTCAACCAGTTTATATAGTTATAGGTTAGAGAGAATATACAGGTAGTGGGAGAGAAACAAAGGAGTACTACTTACAGGACAGGCACACACCAATTACTTGACTTGCATACCCATGCATTGGTAGTACAGATGACGCCATATGTTCACTTTTACTGTATTGTTGGATCTTCTAAAAATGAATTTACTATCTGTATAAACACTACTGTTTTATATTAATGTTGAAGCTAAAGTTAGGAATGTTTCTGTTAATAAGACGAGCTTGTTTAGATTTCAGATGTCTCTTTACTTTTATTAACTTACAGCTCTTCATGTTCATTTGGTTAAAAGCATTGCTGTGATGTATTTAGTAGTATCAGGATGTGCTACCTGATCATTCTGTGTAATAAAATAAGCAATAATCAATCTTTTTTTTTTTTTTCTCCTTTCCTAGCCTTCAGGGGAGCTTGTGAGTCTAGAAGAGAATGTTGCGATGATCTCCAATGGTACAACGGGGCTGGTTACATGGGAGGCTGCACTCTACCTGGCTGAGTGGGCACTGGAAAACCCAGCAGTCTTCACCAGAAGGTACTATGTATGATGTGCCATTGTATGTTCCCCTCTTTCGAGATATATACTGTGTGCATAGAAGAGCTATTCGTAGTATAAAGACATAAGAATCATCAGCTCAAAACAGTGGCTACCATTCTAATGTGTATGGGTGAACATGTAAGGAGAATATATCATACTATGAAAAATTAGTAAAATGTAGCATTCCGTTGAAGTGAGAGTACTCGAAAAGAAAAAAAATTATTGGCACCGCTCTGTACTATCTCCATTTGCCAATATACAGTCCCTATATTAAATCAAAATACCAGCTGCATTTACATATTATCATCCTCAACGTCAAAGTGAAATTAACATAAAAGAAAATGCTGATTCTTGATGGTTTGGTTAAGTGATTAGCTTCTTCAGTGTAACCAGTATAAACAGCAATCACCTTCCAGATCACACACCAGTCTAATTATTCCCCACCTGACATTAATTGTAGTGGATTTGATTACATTTTATGATGCAATTATAAAAAGTTATAAAATAGTTTAACATTACATCAGCATTAATTGGCATTCACTACAGGAGCAAAGGCAATTAACCTAATGCATGTGTTTTGAATGTGGGAGGAAACCGGAGTAAATCCACACAGGACATCTAAACTCCCCACAGCTAGAAACTGAGGTCAGGATCGAACTGGGGATCTCTGGAGCTGTGAGGTGACTGCACTAACTGCTTGCATCACCATGTCGCCTATTGATTACTTCAGAATAAAACTGACTGTTTCCTATACTTGTATGGAAAATAGTTTGTATGGAGAAGGCTACAAAATAGGACACAATGGTACCTTAGTTCTTGTCCTTAATTCGTTCCAGAATGCTTGTCGAGGACCGAAAACAATGAGTAAAGAGGCAATCTTTCCCATAAGGAATAATGTAACACCCAGAAAGTCCACACTGTATAAGACATTATATGCATTAATGGAGTTGTGTTGTAAATGTTTTGTACCCTGATTTATTGTGGGGATATGTTCTGACAAATCCATCATAAGTTAAATGTATCATAGTTGAATATAGTTTATACTGTATAATAGCAGAGCCAGCCTTATGAACAGCTGAGCTTAAACCCTTTACATTAACCTACAGTAGACAAAAATCATTAACACAAAGCTTATTTTATAATAAAGTGTTAAAATCTCATGTAATTTAGTGAGTAATGGATTGAAAGTGAAAAGCAGAAGCACAGTACTGTATTGGTGAGCTCAGTGTGCTAGCATAGCTGCTAATGGCAACTGCAGCCTGTATTCTGGAGGATTCAGTTGCTTCCTGTTGGTTATGGTCAATAACCATTTTGGGACCCATGGAGATTATTTGCACTAAGAATACAGTACTAATAAAGAAAAACACAAGAAACACTGCAGAGACTCTGCACTAAAAATGAGCTATTGTGAATCTGAAGCACTCTGTACTGAATCATGAATTGTAAATCAAGTTTCGGCTGGAACGAGTTAACAGTTTAAGCAAGTGCACACATTTGTATTCAAAATGCATCGAAACTCAAATTTAGAGGTGGTCGAGGACCGAGGTACCATTTTATATGATAGGCTTTAACTATTCCTCAGAGTACCGCATTATTAAGAAGAAGAAAGTGTATGGCACCACCAGCTCATTGTCTCAGTTGGGCTAGAGGTACATTCTGTAAATAGTTTTGGTATCGGGGTAAATTTTGGTGTCACATTAACAATCATTAATGACATTATGTATAAGCATGGCACGTGATTAAAAACGCAAGACTTGCAGCAGACAACATTAAACAAACATTCAGATTACAGTGGTGATTGAAAGTTTGTGAACCCTTAAGAATTTTCTATATTTCTGCATAAATATGACCTAAAACATCAGATTTTCATACGAGTCTAATAATGTTAAACAAATGAGACAAAAATATTTAGGCTACTTGGTCATTTGTTTATTGAGGAAAATGATCCAATATTACATATTAGTGAGTGGCAAAAGTATGTGAACCTTTGCTTTCAGTGTCTGGTGTGAAGCATGTGCAGCAATAACTGAAACTAAACATTTCCTGTAGCTGTTGATGAGTCATGCACACCGGCTTGGAGGAAGTTTAGTCCATTCCTCCGTACAGAACAGCTTCATCTCTACGATGTTGGTGGATTTCCTCACATTAACTGCTCGCTTCAGGTCCTTCCACAACATTTCGAATTTAATTAAGGTCTGGACTTTGACTTGGCCATTCCAAAACATTACCTTTATTCTTCTTTAACTATTCTTTGGTAGAATGACTTGTGTACTTAGGGTCATCGCCTTGCTGCATGACCCACCTTCTCTTGATATTCAGGTCATGGACAGATGTCCTGACTAGGGCTGCAACAACGAATCGATAAAATCGATAATAATCGATTATTAAAAGTGTTGGCAACGAATTTCATTATCGATTCGTTGTGTGGCATGATTTATGTTTCCCTCGCCTTGTCGTATCCGCTTACGTTACTTGCGGCACTTCGTCAAAGCTGGAAAAAAAATACGAGCGATTGAACGGAGCGAGGCGAAGGCGGAATCTTCAAAATAAGTTAGCATTAAGAATTAAATAACTTCTACAAATGAAACATGACCGACGCAGAGAAGAAGGTTCGGCGTAAGTCCTCAAAAGTGTAGGAGCACTTCACGCTTCACTCAACTAAAAAATGTGTAACATGCAAGCTTTGCAAAAGTGATCTGACCTGGCACGGAAGCACCGCGGTGATGATACAGCCCTCGAAATGGAAACATGTTGGGAGTCACCGATGAGGATGAAGGGAGCTCAACAACAGCACAAGTCACCACAATATCCCGAGTTTGTTCCGTTTTGAAGTGAGGAAACGTAACGGCGCACTCACACTATGCAAACGGACACAGCACGGTTTGCTTGGTAGCTGGAAAATGACAGTCATGGAGTTAGAGACAGATATCCTATATTGGCCAGGCTAGCCAAGTCCTATTTATGCATTCCTGCTACTTCAACACTGTCTGAGCGTTTATTTTCCGCGGCAGGAAATATAGACTCTAAAAAGAGAGCCAGCTTTAACCATGTTGACATGCTAATATTTTTGCATTGCAAAGCAAAGTTTCTGAAGAAAGGGAGTGAATGAGTTTGTATGTAGTGTTTGCATCAGAGATGCATTTATTTTTTATTATTATTTAATTTCTTATTTTAATGTATTAATACATTTAATTGATTATTGTTCAATTGTTGTAAGCTTGTAAGCACTTATTTGCTCTGTTATTCAATGTTACATTTCTGAATAAAGATATCGAAATGTTTTTTTGTTTCTTGGTTTAAACCCGATTCATCGAATATTAAAATGGTCGTTGGTTGCAGCAATAGTCCTGACATTTTCCTTTAGAATTCTCTGATATAATTCAGAATTCAGTTCCATCAATGATGGCAAGCCGTTCTGGCCCAGATGCAGCAAAACAGGCCCAAACCATGACACTTCCTCTACCATGTTTCACAGATGGGATAATGTTATGCTGGAATGTAGTGTTTTCCTTTCTCCAAACATAATGCTTTTCTTTTAAACCAAAAAGTTCTATTTTGGTCTCATCCGTCCACAAAACATTCTTCCAATAGCCTTCTGGTTTGTCCACATGATCTTTAGCAAACTGCAAACGAGCAGCAATGTTCTTTTTGGAGAGCAGTGGCTTTTACCTTGCAACCCTGCCATGCACACCATTGTTGTTCAGTGTTCTTCTGAAGATGGACTCATGAACATTAACATTAACCAATGTGAGAGAGGCTTTCAGTTCCTTAGAAGTTACCCTGGGGTCCTTTGTGATCTCGCCAACTATTACACGCCTTGCTCTTGGAATGATCGTTGTTGGTTGACCACTCCTGGGGAGGGTAACAATGGTCTTGAATGTCTTCATTTGTACACAATCTGTCTGACTTTGGATTGTTGGAGTCCAAAGTCTTTAGAGATGTTTTGTAACCTTTTCCAGCCTGATGAGCATCAACAACTCTTTTTCTGAGGTCCTCAGAAATCTCCTTTGTTCATACCATGATACACTTCCACAAACGCAGACTTTGATAGATCCCTGCTCTTTAAATAAAACAGGGTTCCCACTCACACCTGATTGTCATCCCATTGATTGAAAATAACTGACTCTAATTTCACCTTCTAATTAACTGCTGATCCTAGAGGTTCACATACTTTTGCCACTCACTAATATATAATATTGGATCATTTTCCACAATAAATAAATGACCAA
Source organism: Ancistrus triradiatus (assembly GCA_025084515.1). NCBI lineage: Eukaryota > Metazoa > Chordata > Actinopteri > Siluriformes > Loricariidae > Ancistrus > Ancistrus triradiatus. The sequence goes on along the minus strand of JAJAGP010000553.1, from coordinate 227,172 downwards.
GTATAATGTTTTTGTCTCATTTGTTTAACTGGGTTCTTTTAGGACTTGTGTGAAAATCTGATGATATTTTAGGTCATATTTATGCAGAAATATAGAAAATTCTAAAGGGTTCACAAACTTTAAAGCACCACTGTCAATATTGGCTATTGGTCATGCTGTGAGACTGTCTTGCTGTGATTTGAGTATAACACATTTTTTATAATATGGTTGTACTTTTGTTAAATATTTGATTTCTCTCTTTCAGTGTGAGATATTACTGACAGGCAGGTTTTCTTACTCTAATGTAAATGACTTTTGTTAGAAGTTAATACTGTATGCCAAGAGACTCGCTTATGTACTCGTTTTTGACATTTACTGTTTTATGAATGCTATTGTATTAATTCTATGTTTTATACTCTATATTCTACATAATTACATTGTCTTCAACTGCCAAGTTTTATTTAGGTAATATAATTCTTGCTCACCAAATCTAGGCTGCCCAAGTAAAAGGATTAATCCCTTTTTGAGTCTTGGCCCTGAAAGGTTCTGCTTCATCACATTTAGGGAGGCAACAGCATGTACAGTATTGTATAAAAGAAGCAGCGTGGTTTTGAGTCACTTTATTTAAATATTATTCTTACTAGAAAAATGTAGTTAAACGTGTGGTTTTACCACCTGCATCAATGCTACCACAAAATCTGATCAAATCATGTGGATTCTGTTGTATTATATATATTCTACTGAAGTCAGTTTGGTGACATTGTTAGCAAAACCAGATTATGTATTTTTTAAGATTGTGAACTTGGTGTTACTTTAACTGGATTTACTGCCATCAATAAAATTGGCCACATATGACTGTTCCTTTGTAGTCAACATAAATGAACATGAAATTAAAGTGAACTTGCATACTGCTGAGCATTTTGGTGACAATGAGATTGGTGTGGGAGTAAGAGAAAATGGCAAGGAAAGTGGTGGTCTACAGGAACCACATGTGCTTTAACTTGAGATGTTGAGATACCCACAGACCTCCCTCCTTTGCTACTTTAAAGGACACAGAGTCGCATGCATTTTGCAGAGGGCACAAAGCAGCTACAAAATGAAAGGGTTTGAAAGGTTGTTTTCACTCTCAAGGCTTTGACAGTGAAGGACCAACAGTTACTTCAAAGGTTGGCGTGGAAGTTGCTTGAATAGACATTTCAAATACGAAGACTTTGTTGCATATGCAAAGATGGCTAAGCATGTTAAGACCAAAGACATGCAAATTGAAAATGTGTTTTTTTTTTGTTTTTTTTCTATTGGACAGGGATAAAAACAACCAGAGTGGGGTATCTGTAAGTACCACATAACTTGTATGTACGGATTTCCAAGAATTCATAAAGATGGTGTCCCACTTAGGCCTAAGTATCAGTAGTTGAATTTGGTCACATATAGTACTGCAAAATACCTGCCTTTCATTCTATACCAACTTATTAGCAATACTGATCATCATATACAGAACTTGATGGGGTTTTGTTTTAAAAATCCAAGGACTCTCTCTAGGATCAGACAAGACAATGGTGTCCTATCATGTTACATCACAGTTCACAAGTGCCAAAAGCAATGGATGGTGAGATTGAGGGAGAAATGACACTTTAAAAGAACACGATTCAATCCTAACCAAGTGTGCTTGTTGTTGGAACTTACTTCATACTCCAACTACAAAGATGGCTTTTACTGTCAAACATGGCAGTGTAATGGGCTTTAGTGTCTAATGTCTTTCCCTCTGGCCAAGTTTGGAAGAAGTGGAGAGAATGGTGTTGAATACCGATAAGACAGGTGAAAATTAAGAGCCAAGAAGTGGTTCCATTACAGATTACGTCAATTCTGTGGATAAAAACAAAGTTCACTAAAAGAGGAGATGACTGTGAGACTCTGAGCTGACTGTAAAAGGTCATTGCTAAATATTTTGTGCAGTGCAGAGGTCAGTTTTAGGTAGGAACCATTAGTTTGAGTTTCCTTTAGGTTAGATGGCACTCAGCTACTGTAAAAAGCTGCTCCAGCAAGTAAGTGTAGCAGGTCATTATATAAGCAGTACTGTATTAGGCTTTATTTTATATCAGAAATGTTGACTCTAATGCACCAAAATGTCTTATCTTGGAAGAAAAATGAAAAAAGATGACTGAATTAAGAAAATCAGTGATTGTTGGAATTAAGACATCAGTTCAAATGTGTACTATTTAATTGTTTCAGGCTCAATATTATAAAACGTAAGAAATAAGACTTTTTAAAGAACTTTAGATGACAGGCGATGTTTCATCAATATTTCATGTATCAAAAACGTTTATAAACTTGGGTATACAAATCATACAACCTTAGAAATACTTATTTAATTATTATTTTTATTTAATTATTAATTACAACTGGTTTATTAAACTGCATAGTTAATTAAACAGTCACAACCATTGCAAAATTTCACTGAAATTAAATAACTCTTTCTGATAATTAAAATAATAATTTCATGTCATTCATTCACTCACTTTATTCTCTGTTTAATCCTGAATCATGGATCATGGTTGGTGTGTGTGCGTGCATTATGATGGATTTACGCCCTGTCTAGGGTTATTCCTGCCTTATGTCGCCGGCTAGGCACCGGTTCTTCAGCGTTTTAACCTTAATTATTATTTCAAACAATAAAAGTACATGTACACATTTTCTACTTCCTATTTTTAAAACTAACAATATCTAATGATCTAAACGCAACAGAATTCACCAATCATTTCTTCTCTGCTCTATTACCCCCAGTCATTGATCATTGAGTGACATGTCAAGGAAGGAGGAATTTGATTGGTCTGCTTGTATATTCGAAGCGCCGACTGGCTCTCACAGATGAGAAACTCCGCAGGTAGAACCGCAGATAGAGTTCAAAATGCATAAAACTTAAAACACCTCACATAATGTTAAGGATTTGTCACAGAATAAGTATAAATGAACAACTCAATTTTGACAAAAATGCCAGATAGAACCTTATAATTCCACAAGGAATGGGACGATGGGCATAGGTAGCCTCTCTATTACCGATACTGTGTGTAAGCATCGATATCGGTGCAACACTAATAATTAGGCACAAAGGGGTCATGGTGTTTGAGAGGTTCTGAAGGTTTGTCTGCAAGCACATGATTTAAATCTTTGAATACTCTAAGACAGTGGTTCTCATGCTTTGTAGACCAAGTACCACCATCATCAAGCCAAAACCTCCAAGTACCACCTATGAATTTCATTGCAGAAACACATGCTCTACACACACACACTGGTACACAGTAGGCATATTTGGCTGAAGCTACAGGCTTATAATTTAAATGCGCATGTTTAGTGCTCACAAGTCTTGGTGTTCTAGTTTCATGATTGCGTTGCTGAGAATCTCACAGCACACAAACCATTGTGATTTTTGGTTTTTCCTCTGTTCCATCTTACCATCGTACCATCTTGTAGTGCTTTTTCTGAGCTTTTTTCGGCTCTTATGCCTAAAATGGCATCGGTTTTATCTTCATTGCATTCAACAGGTGTGTTTGATTTTGCTCCTGACATCTGATACCTTCAACCATGATATTATAGTAAATTTATTTGTTTATTTATTTATGCATTTATAACTGTTGTTTTTGGACAAATGCAAAAGTCTTACTGGTAATGTCTCATAAAATTCGAAATATGGGAAGCAGTTCACACGACGTAGATGTAAAAAAATACAAGTGTCTGCGTAGCCCACATGGTATTTTTTTTAAACACAAATGAAATTTGTTAATAAACAAACAATACTAAATAAAATTCTGAAAAGTATGTAATTTACACATCATTTTTGATTTTTAACAATTAAATAATTCCAAGATCACCTGGCATACCACCTCATGCTCCTTCAAGTACCAGCAGTGGTACTCGAACCACAGTTTGAGGACAACTGCTCTAAGGGGACGTTTGATCAATCCAATGGACCAACTACTATAAGATCCACCTTGTATATGCAGTGAAGAATAGAAAGAGGTGTGTGTGTGTTTATATATACAGTGGGGAAAATAAGTATTTGATACACTGCTGATTTTGCCGGTTTTCCCACCTACAAAGAATGTAGAGATGTGTAATTTTTATCGTAGGTACACTTCAACTGTGAAAGACAGAATCTAAAAAAAAATAAATAAATAAATAAAAAATCCAGATAAGTTTAAGTAATTAATTTGCATTTTATTGCATGAAATAAGTATTTGATCACCTACCAACCAGCAAGAATTCTGGCTCTCACAGACCTGTTAGTTTTTCTTTAAGAAGCCCTTCTATTCTGCACTTATTACCTGTATTAATTGAACCTGTTTGAACTCGTTACCTGTATAAAAGACACCTGTCCACACACTCAATCAATCACACTCCCCTCTCTACCATGGCCAAGACCAAAGAGCTGTCTAAGGACACCAGGGACAAAATTGTAGACCTGCACAAGGCTGGGATGGGCTACAAGACAATAGTCAAGCAGCTTAGTGAGAACGCAACAACTGTTGGTGCAGTTATTAGAAAATGGAAGAAATACAAGATGACTGTCAATCTTCCTCGATCTGGGCCTCAATGCAAGATCTCACCTCATGGGGTAAGGATGATTTTGAGAAAGGTCAGGAATCAGCCCAGAACTACACGGGAGGACGTGGTCAATGACCTGAAGACAGCTGGGACCACAGTCTCAAAGATTACCGTTAGTAACACACTACGCCGTCATGAATTAAAATCCTGCAGGGCACGCATGATCCCCCTGCTCACGCCAGCACATGTCCAGGTCCGTTTGAAATTCGCCAATGACCATGATTCAGATGAGACCAAAATAGAGCTTTTTGGTATCAACTCTACTCGCTGTGTTTGGAGGAAGAAGAACGATGAGTACAACCCCAAGAACACCATCCCCACCCGTGTAGCATGGGGGTGGAAACATACTTTGGGGGTGCATTTCTGCAAAGGGGACAAGACGACTGCACTGTATTGAAGGGAGGATGGATGGGGTCATGTATCGCGACATTTTGGCCAACAACCTCTTCCTCAGTAAGAGCATTGACGATGGGTTGTGGCTGGGTCTTCCAGCATGACAATCACCTGAAACACACAGCAACTAAGGAGTGGCTCCGTAAGAAGCATATCAAGGTCCTGGAGTAGCCTGGTCAGTCTCCAGACCTGAACTCAATAGAAAATCTTTGGAGGGAGTTGAAACTCAGTGTTGCCCAGTGAGAGCCCAAAAACTCGAAGGATCTGTATGGATCTGTATGTAATCACTGCTGCAGTGTGTGCAAAATTGGTCAAGAACTACAGGAAATGTCTGACCTCTGCAATTGCAAACAAAGGTTTCTGTACCAAATTAAGTTCTGTTTTTCTGTTGTATCAAATACTTATTTCATGCAATATAATGCAAATTGATTATTTAAAAATTATCCAATGTGATTTTCTGGATATGTTTTTTTTTTTTTAGATTCTGTCTCTCAGTTGGTGTACCTACGATAAAAAAAATACAGACCTCTCCGTTCTTTGTAGGTGGGAAAACTTGCAAAATCGGCAGTGTATCAAATACTTATTTTCCCCACTGTATATAAACACACACAGTGGAGCAAAAAAGTATTGTCAGCCACTGATTGTAAAAGTTCTCCTACTTAGAAAGATGAGAGGTCTGTAATTTCATCATAGAGACACACTTCAACTATGAGAGACAAAACGAGGAAAAAAATCCAGGAAATCACATTGTAGGATTTTTAAAGAATTTAATTGTAAATCATGGTGGAAAATAAGTATTTGGTCACCCACAAACAAGCAAGACTTCTGGCTCTTAGACATGTAACTTCTTCTTTAAGAAGCTCTTCTGTCCTCCACTCGTTACCTGTATTAATGGCACCTGTTTGACCTCATTATCAGCTTATTATGTTATTACTACTGCTGTAAAGGGTGCACTTCCTGCTGGGATTATAAAATCGATCCAACTGTTCTTCTCGTATTTCCTTCTTCTCTACAGCACTGTGCTGGAACTGGGCAGTGGATCAGGACTTACTGGCATAGTAGTGTGTCGAACTTGCAAGCCCAACAAATACATTTTCAGTGACTGTCATCAGACCGTGCTCCAGCGACTTAATAAAAACATTGAGCACAACAGTCTGACTGAGCAGGACGTCACTGTCTGTCTAGAAGAAGTAAACTGGGAAAATGTGACTGATGATGAGCTGCAAAGATTCAAAGCCGACACCATCATAGCAGCAGGTGAAGATTTTATTGTGATTGCTAGTTCAACAACAGTTTGCCATCAATTAACGGAGTATTATATTTCTGTTTGAGACAGATGTGGTTTATGATCCTGATATAATTGGCTGTCTGGTGAGAATACTGGCAAAACTTCTTAACTGCATAATTCAGGAAAGACATCCTGAAGCTTACATTTGCTCAACCATACGCAACCCAGAGACATACAACTGCTTCAAGAATGAACTAGGTGAGTTTACTGTCTATATTTCATCCCACATATACAGTGTTACTAAGTAATATAACAGGCATTCAATAAAATAGAAAAAGTAACATCTTATGTCCTCATGTACAGAAAAGGCTGGATTAAAACATGTCATCATTACGAATCCTGTCACGCAAGTCTTCCCATACGACAGAATCTCTCCCATAGAAATCATCAAGGTACACCGTTGACTGAATTGTCAAATACTGATGTAATAGTGCTTATGTACATCATATTTACATGTAGTGTGCTTCTTAACACTTGCATTCAAGTTTTGTCCAATGGAATTGCTGATGACCCAAATGAGGTTCATTTACACACATTAAAACAGATGTAAATGTCGGTTTACCCTGTAAGAATCCCTGTGACCTGTCCTTCTTGTTATTATTTATTCTGCCAATGCTCAGTCACAGTGTTCCTTAAACAGAGGCAGAATGTGTTGGTCCCAGTTTTCATCCCACCTTTGCTGCCTGCTCTCTCTCAGGTTCCTTCGGTACATGCTCAGCTTTCCTTGGTCATTTGGAAAGTCTGAAAACATCATCTGGAGACATGAAACACAAAAATCTCATCCACTGGTGCTTTCACTGCATTTAAAATGCATTATTTACCAAAAAAAAACAACCCAAACACGCAATACCAAAAACAACAACACAAAAACCCTACACAATGAACAAGACCCTGCTTACACAAGGTCATTTCATGTGACTTATCGGGATTGTATATGGTAGGGCTAAGACACACAAATGCATGTCTAAATGCACTCCAAGACGCATTGATATCAAAATTGAATCCGATTGCTCAATTGTTTGCTTATTTGGTTTATTTAACGTTGCTCTTCAGCATCAATGGCCAATCAACGACAAACAAGGTTACATCAACACTCAAGGTTATTTCAAAACTGGTATTTTAGATATCTCTCCATACACACATGCAGATCAGATCGGGGCCAGTTAAGTTACCCTAAGGCATGTCTTTGGACTTTGGGAGGAACACTCGGAGTAAACCCACACGGACACTAGAAGTACATGCAGACTCCACACAGTAAAGACCCAGATCGCTCCACCTGGGATCGGACCCAGGAATTTCTCACTGTGAGGTGACAGTGCTACCCACCAAGCAGCCCCGATTGCTCAATCCTTGGCTTGAGAAGCAGTGCATCAGTCTCTGCCAAGATACAATACATAACTCAATGTCCAGCCCTGGCTGAAGGACTCCAACGGAGGACTCACAGAGCTGCTGAACGCAATTAACTTTAGTTTTAATAAGTACCACTAATTTTTATAGACTGATACTACTTTCCAAAATAAACTGTAATATGATCGGCTACCATCAGTTTGCTCACTCTTGCCCAAATTTCTCTGTAGCCTGTAGTTGCACTGCCTATGGCGTCAGTGCTCTAATAATCATGTTTAACCATCTGCTTCTAAATACTAATTCCTGAAGACATAAGACATACACTACAGTTAGTTCCAACCCCGCAAACTGATTGGCTGAGGGACCTTTTTCCCTGTGACATTATTGACAATGGCACTCTGACCAACGATCTAAGTATTTCTCTGCGGCATACCCACGTAACCTAGCAACGACGCCCGCCCTAAAAAGCAGCCAAGTTACAATGAGTAAAACTCTGCCGAAATGAAAGCTACAATTAGTTCAGAAAATATGATGGTTTTGAAAACAATTTGGAAAATGAAGCTATTATTATGACCAACCTGAGACAAAGGTTTATCACCTTTAGGATTTGGAAGCACTGGAAAAGCGAAACGAAATCAGTACTTTAAATCAAACGTCCCGGTCTCTTAATAGATTCCCAGCTCGACCGAAGAGCAACGACACTGAAGATCAGTTTAGACCCATCAATAAACATGAACCGAATCAGCTTCATCACTCACAAAGACGTTGTTTGCTGGAGTTAAACTCGGCGTCTTTCATTTAACACCATCCGCGGTTCAGTCACTGGACAGGTTTATCTGTGCAGTTCTTAACACAGTGAAGCTGCTGATACTCTATAACTCTGCCGTTACATTTCTGACTGATAATATTAACATTAAGAGCTTCATCATACAAATGTATAAATCGCTAATCAAATGGGATACTAGACTTTGGTTATAACACCAGGATCTCACTCCGATTTGCTTCAGTCGGTAGATTAGTGTATCTTAGTAACAGCCTGCCTTATAAACCCCACCCATTTTATTTGCTGAATGTAAATAAACATTATTTTTAATAAAGTAAAATTTACAAATCGATACATTTGGGTTTATTGTCTGTATAATAAACAGTTATTGGTAATTCTGTTCCAGCAATCAGAAATCTGTCAGACTGGAGGTGCATTTGACTAGTAAGTTTAAACGGGTTCATTATTCACGTGGTTAAGATCTTATCCAGATGCAAGATGCATAAAAAGACCAATGGGGTTTAAACCATGACAAAAATGTATGCACAACCGAATTGGTTATCGGTGGCCCTTAACCTTACACTATCACACAGTTGTGTAAAAAAACAAAACAAAAAAAACAATGAATTATTTAAAGGAACTGCTTCCCAAGCACGAAGTAATGTTAAACCTATGAAAATGAACATTTGCTACTACTCTGAGACATCTGAGAAATAATATTCATTAAAAAGATGACGATGACCCAAATTCTTAATAATTATTTTTAAGAATATCTCAATAATAATAACTTAATCATCAGACATCTTACTTAAGCAAATATGTAAAAATTAATCCTTAATCTGTTTTCTAGATATCACTAAGTAAAAGAAAACAGCAGGTTGGTTTTATCCTTAAATCCTTGAAGAAAAAAAAATCTGTCATATAGCAAATGAAATAACTGCCAACTGAAAGTGGCAGTCTAAACTGATTTCTATAAAGTACTATCACCTTTATGACATTTGTAAACATTTCCAAACTATTTTTTTCTTCCAGTACATAATAATAAATTCTCCTCATGCCTAAATGTCTTAAGGTGTGGCTCAGAATGAGTAGTTCCCTTATATTCCTTACCTTTAGCTGCTGAGACAGTTCAGATGAGTCTTTAAAGATTAGCCCATTTTCCTCATGTTTCACCAGCTCATCCAAGCTTAAAAGAATAAAGAATTCTTAAGTAGTTATACTGTAGGGTAACAGTTTCACATAGTATCATTATTTCCAGGGGTAAAATGTCAAAAAACAATTTTTCTGTTCTTGGATTGTGGAGTTTAGATTGGTATTGGTGAATATTTTTCTTTTCACAGTCGTACCAAGTGTATTTTGTATTCAGACACTGATTAATTCAGGAAATAAAAACAATACATTTGAAAAGTGTGACATCATTCGGGATTCACACCATTTTGCAGATGCCCTTCCTCAGAGTTCAGCTGTTGGGGTTTATTTCCTTGGTTAACAGTGGTAAGTTGTTAGTGGTAAGATTACCCTCTGAGCCAAGGCTCAGCTTCATCAGCTTACATAGTGATACCGACTTCCAAAACTTTTTAAAATTATATTTATTTAAAATAATATTATTTATTTTTAGCAGCTAGCTGGACTGCTGTTTGGCCTGGGAGGGTGAAAAAGCACATTTCCAAATTCTATATTTTAAATCCTGGTATTTAAATAAGGAATGTTTCTAGGCCATTTTAGTTTCTATGGCATTTATAAAAGAATTCGTCTAAATGAAAAATTGATAGTTGTATATGATTTTAAATGATACAAAAATGTAATACATTCTTGGGCAATTAATACTATTACCTTTAATACTATAATTTTAATTCTGATTCATAACATAACTGAATAATGGCCAGTATGTATGTGCGTGTGTACATACAATTAGTGGCTAACTTACCACTGGAAGTGTATGGCACAGACAGGCAGACAACAACCAAACATGTCCACCACTTTCATAGGAAGGTCAAGACCACTCGACGACTTGTGCAAGCAGACACCAAGGTCAGCTGAACCTGTTAACAAAAGATTGCCTTGCTAAAAGTTTAAGCTGCTATGTAATTTAAAAATGCCATAAGCTAAAAAAAACAAATATTAAACAAGTGGAAAACATTACCTGAATGTTGATGTACCATATTACAGACCAACCAGTTTCTGGAAACCCAAAAGCTACATCTAAAACATTGGGTATTGGTTATTAGCACGCGTTGCTCTAATTTGCTTGTTACAAACAGCTTTCACACCTCTTGAGGTGTTTTACAGTAGAATTTGGGAACTCACTTTGATAGCAAGCACTGAGTGGACAATAACATTATTAGTGGCGGTTAGTGTAAAACAAAAGTAGTGTCCACAAATTTTGCCCAGATAGTGACATTAAATGGGATAACTGGAAATATTATTTTATATTTTATGATTTATGTCAGGATTATTGTAAACTAAAATACTATTCATAAAACTTTAACAAATGTGGATTAAGAATATTTACATGGAAACTTGTTTAACCCAGTGTTTACAGCTGTAGATATTTATATACTGAAAATATAACATTGCATCCTTTTATTTTATGACAAAATAACATTTGCATGTGACATAGACAATACCAATTCAGATTTGCAAACGTGAGCCATTACCTTTTTACCTCCCCCTTAAAATACAGTGGTGCTCAGGTTTCTCAGCACTTTTTCTACATTTCTGCTTACTGAATGGCAATAGTATGAATATTTGCTTGCAGTATGTGATGTGACGCAGCTCGAACTGTAACTAAATATGCCTGCTAACTGTTGATCAGTCCTGCACATTAGCATGTAAAAATTTTTGCCCATTTTTCCATACAGAACTGCTTTATCCTCACACAAACTGCTTCCATAACATTTCCATTGGCTTAAGGACAGGACTTTGATTTGAACGTTTGAAATCACCGACTTTATTCTTCCTTAACCATTCTTTGGTAAAAATGACTTGTATGCTTAGAGTCTTTGTCTTGCAACAACCATAATGTTGATACTAATTCACAGAAAAATTGCCCCTGACATATCTTTTCCATTTACTGGTATACTTCATTATTCATTTGGCTCCAATCAATGATGAAAAGATGTCCCTGGCCCAGATGCACCAACCATCATAATAAACACCAAAATAACATGGTACTAACACACCCCATTTACCTTTCTCCAGATGGGTAGGTTCTTATGTTGGAACACAGTGTATTTTTTCTCCAGGACATAAATGCTTCTCAGTTAAACGAAAAATAATTTAATATTTTGGTCTTCATTATCCACAAATTGTTTTTCCAATGCCCTTCTGGCCATGTGTAATGCCATGTGATGCGACAGCAGTGTTATTTTGGAGAGCAATGAAGTTTTACTTGCAGCCCTGCCTTGCACATCATTGTGGTTCAGTGTTCTGTTACCTCATGGTCTATTACATACATTGCTCTCCGAGTGATCTGTTGGATGACCACTGCTGGGGAAAGTTACAATGGTCTAGAGTTTCCTCAATCTGTCTGACTGTGGGGTCCAAAGTCTTTTTCTGAGGTCCTCCTTTGTTCGTACCAAAAATACTTAAACATGCTGTGAAGATCAGACTTCGACAGTTGTCTTTAAACACAAGCGTGCCCACTCGCACTTGATTGAAAACACTCAAATTCCCCTTCAAATGAACTGCTAATCCTGGAGTTTGGCATACTTTTGCTACTCACAGATATGTAACACTGGATCACAGACCACAATAACTAATTAACCAATAACGATATTTTTTGTGTCATTTGTTTTATGGATTATATATATAGTGGGGCAAAAAAGTATAGTCAGCCACTGATTGTGCAAGTTCTCCTACTTAGAAAGATGAGAGAGGTCTGTACCGGTAATTTTCATCATAAGTACACCAACTATGAGAGACAAATGAGAAAAAAAAAATCCGGAAATCAACATTGTAAGATTTTTTAACGAATTTTTTAATTGTAAACCATGGTGGAATGGTGCAATTGGAAATAAGTCTTTGGTCAATAACAAAAGTTCAACTCAATACTTTGTAAAACATAACTTTGTTGGCAATGACAGAGTCAAACGTTTCCTGCAAGTCTTCACCAGGTTTGCCACACACTGTAGTGGCCCATTTGGGGCCCATTCATCATGCAGATCTCCTCTAGAGCAGTGAAGTTTGGGGCTATCACGGGCAACATGAACTTTTTCACAAACTACCTACCACAAAATTTTCTATTGGGATTGAAGGTATGGAGATGGCGCGGACCTCCAGGACCTTGAAATGCTTTTTACGAGCCACGAATTAATTAGCCGAGCAGTGGTTTCTTTTTTTTTGGGATCATTTGTCATGCTGGAAGATCCAGCCACGCGGTCCATCTTCACGGCTTCCACTTATCGAGGTTTTGGATTTTCCATCTGAAAATTCTCACGATACATGGCCCGTTCATTCTTCCCTTAACACGGATCAGTCGTCCTGTCCGCTTTGCAGAAAAAAACAGCCATAAAGCATGATGTTTTCCCCACCCCATGCTTCCCAGATAGGTATGGTGTTCTTGGGTGCAAGCATTCTTCTTCATCCCAAAATGACGAGTGAGTTTTTACCCAAAAAAAACAGGTATATTTTGGTTTCATCTTGACTTACATGATATTATCCCAAATCCTCTTAAGGACATCCCATATGCCTTGCTGGCAAACTCAGACGGCCCTGGACACGTACTGGCTTAAGCAGGGGGACACAAGCTGGCACTGCAGGATCCGAGTCCTCTCCGCGTAGTATGTTTGATGGTGCCTGTGTTACTTGGTCACAACTCTCTTGCAGGGGTCATTCATCAGGGTCCCTCCGTGTAGTTCTGGGATTTTTGCTCACTGTTCCCATGATCATTTTGAGACCCACGGGACGAGATCTTGCGTTAGGGCCCCAGATCAAGGGAGATTATCAATTTCTTGTACGTCTTCCATTTTCTTACAATTTGCTCCCACAGTTGATTTATTCACAAAAAAACCTGCTTGCTATGTAGATCACTCTTCCCAGCCTGGAAGCAGGGTCTTACAATTTTCTTCTGTGTGTCCTTCGACAGCTCTTTGGTCTTGGCCATGGTTGAGTTTGGACTCTGACTGTTTGAGGCTGTGGACAGGTGTCTTTTATACAGATAATGAGGTCAAACAGGTGCCATTAATACAGGTAACGCGTGGAGGACAGAAGAGCTTCTTAAAGAAGTTGTTTGCGAGAGCCAGAAATCTTGCTTGTTGTGTGTGGGTGACCAAATACTTATTTTCCACCATGATTTACAATTCAATTCTTTAAAAATCCTACAATGTGATTTCCTGGATTTTTTTTCTCTCATTTTGTCTCATAGTTGAAGTGTACCTATGATGAAAATTACAGACTCTCATCCTTCTAAGCAAGAGAACTTGCACAATCAGTGGCTGACTAAATACTTTTTTGCCCCACTGTATGTATGTATGTATGTATGTGTGAGGGCTGTTAAAGTTACACACTCAAGAGGAATATAATAATTATGTCTAAATAGGGACTGAAAGCTGTCAAGTTTGTCATGAAACTTGTGTTGATTGTGTACCAAGTGACGACTGTGCTCCTACCCAGCAGAACTGGATAATCTTCTGCTTCCAGCCATGGAGTGCATATCTTGATATGTTTAAAGTTCTTGGAATTGATGATCCTCTGGTAATATTCCTTTTGAGGACCTTTACCTGTGAATATAAATAATTTTTTTAATTAAATTATAGACCTGCACCATCTATCAAAAAAATGTACATTCTACTTTAACTATAGTGGCAAACGTTTTGAACCACCAAATAAAAAAAATCAGATGTCAGTACGTAAATATCAAGTTCCTATTGGAAGTTCCTATTTGCCACTATAACAGCCTTTACTCCTCTGGTTTCTACTACATTTTCACTTACATTTAGCGACAAGGGCATTAGTGCGGACAAGGATTGACTGTGGCTCCCTGTCATGTTCCAGTTCATCCCAGAGGTGTTTAGATGACTGTGCATAAGTCTTATTCACCTAAACCCAACAAACCGTTTCTCTATGCGCCTTATCTGCTGAAACAGGTGGAGACACAAAACTCTACATATTCTACTAAATGCTGTAGCAAAATGTTTCACTGCACCAACTAATGAGCCCAGCACAAACTACCCAAAGCAGGCCCAAACAATTTTTCTTCTTTCTCCCCGATTTACAAGTGCCACAATGATGTACTTGTACTACTCTCCATGAACACACACCCAACACCATCATCCATCAGACTGCCAGGGGGGTCTACAGGATGTGATGATCTTGGGGACCCATGGGGACATATTTGCACTAAGAATAGAACACTGTAGATGTAAAAATAAAGAAAAACACGATAAAAATAGCAAATGTGGTCACTGAGCAAGATTTATTGTGAATCTAAATCACTGTGTACTGAATCGTGAATCATGACTCGTAAATCGAGTTTCAGCTGAAACAAGTTGTGTGGCTTGACTCATAAAAGTTTAGCAAGTGCGCCAAGTACAGTGCCAACAACGATGAACCAATTCTAGTTAGAAATTGCGTCGAGAAAAACAATTTCAATGAGTTCCAAGGTGGTTGAGAACTGAGGTACCACTGTACTTGCATATCCGGTCCAACTCCATTAATGATTCAAGAGAAAATGCATTTTGAAAGAGAAAAATGTTACAGCTCCTACCATGAACTTTTAAAACTAGCCATGCCATGACAACTAAGATTGGATTTACAAATAGTACAACTGACAATCTTTTTTCAGAGTCAAGTATGAAATGCTCCCACACTTCTGAGGATTTTGTTCTTGAGGCTGCCATCACACTTTTGTTAATTCTCCAGTAAGCAGTAATGTTAAATGTTACTTGTTAGAGCAAGAAACCCACATGATGTCACTGACTAATCGACCATTAAATTAGTTGCCAGCTAATTTGGTAGTAGATTTTAGTCGACTAAGTCTATTAATCGTTGCAGACTGGAACTTGACGGGAGTATTACCAAGGACAGAATATTAAACTAATTCCTTTAATACTCCTAATAATGGTGATTTTTATATTGCTTACCTCTTCACAGCTGAATGGTTATTGCTCCTAATCATTTAACAACAATAACATCACTTACATTTAACAGTAGCAGCTCTATCATGGCAGAACGTGGTTATCCATATACCATTTGATAACAGTTTCAGATTTAAGGTCAGTTAGCTCGTCAGTTGGACTCATTCTTGTGCCAGTTTCTGTATCCTTTTGACCATGTAATTCATCTATAACAGATACCTGTAATAACACAGACTAGTGATGGAAGATGTTCCAGTGATTCCACAAATCCTTCGTAATCTGTTGAGAGAGAACAACTTTTTATTCTACAAATATGGAGGAATAACTCTTTAATCAGAGACCATTTTCATACTTGCATGAACAATATATGCAAAAAATAATAATAAAGCCATCAGTCTTAACCTTCAAGTGCCTTTAAAAGAACTGAGAAGTCCTCATCCTCTGTTGAAGAAATAAAACAATATTTATAAAAGTGACTGACATTACCTAGAAATTTTTTAACTTTAGTGCATTTATGTGGCCCTGACCAGTCCAGCTGGTGCTGCTGATAAGTAGTGCAGGTCGTCCAGCAGCTAGGGTCACCGCTCCTGTTTTAGTGTTACGCTCTGTAAATGCAGTCAGCTCCGTGTTTTCTTTGTCTGTCTCTGAACTGTGGAAATGGAAGCGATAGCCTTTAGGCCTGACAACAAGCTCTAAGTACTTGTGTAAACACAGGCACATTAAGCAATGCAAAATCTAGTTCACTTGCATTCTAAGCATGGTCAATTAATTCTTAATGCAATGCAAACGTGAGCTGTTTTCTGAGTGTTCAGTTAGCTGCACCATAACATGAATAAAGCCGTCTATCTGCTTTGATTTGTGCTCCCAAGTTGCATCTTGACCTCGGACTACATCTGTGTGGAGTTGGCATGTCCTCTCTCTGGCTACGAGTTTACACCGGTGTATGACTTAATGTTACCTTGTTCGTGTCACGAATAGCCATTATGCTAACTGGATGTTAGACAAATCCAAATCCAATCCACTTGTGCTCTCGCCTATACAAAGGTGGGTTTGAGTGTCTTGCTGAGCATGTTTAATTATAATCCCAAATCAGAAAAAGGACAGTGTGGAAAATGCAAAAAAAAAAAAAGATCTTACTTACATTTATTTCATTGCAGACAGTATGAACCCAAGATACTTCATATTTTGTCTGGTCAACTTCATTTAATTTGTTAATAAACATCAATTCCTGCATTTCAGTCCTACAACACATTCCAAAGAGTTGGGAAGGTAAACCATTTACCACTTTGTAATGTTGCCATTCCTTCTGATGACACTTAAAAGATATTTTGGCACTGAAGATACCAAACAAGTGTTTGTGTTATTTTGTCCTATTCGTCATGGAAAAACATCTTAAGGTGTGCAACAGGAGGGAGAAGTTGTTGCATTTTTTGTTTCAAAATTCTCCACACATTTTCTACTGGGAACAGGTCAGGACTGCAGACAGGCCAGTCCAGTATCCGTACCCTCTTCTTCTGCAGCCATGCCTTTGTAATGTGTGCTGCATGTGTTTTTACACTGGCTTGAAAATTGCATGGACGTCCCTGGAATATCTCAGAGTAATTTCTGCATTAACGCATTACCTTTCCTAAGGGCATTGATACAACCCCATATATGACAGAGCCTGGCTGGCTTTTGGACTTGTTGCTGATGGTAGTTTGGATGGCCCTTTTAGGGTGCACTCACACTGAGCACAGTTGCCTGAACCGGGCCAGAGCACGAATGGGGAGGGGGGACAAACGCGCTCTGGCCCGCACTCACACTAGCCTCACACAGAAACGCACTCCGGAGTGCTTTCGTCATCACCATGCTTGCTCGCGCAGCACACTTCATGGTTGTACATATGATCGGGTAATCACATACGTTTATGCCGTTCTTTGCTTTCGTTTTTTGCAGCGCTGTGCAGCTGCCTCCGTAAGCACGAGATGCCGAAAAATAGTTCATCATCAGATCATTTATTATAAGGCTTATTAGGGCTGTGTGTGTCATAATTATGCAGCGCGCAGTATTTCGGCTGCACAGCGGACTTTATGCTTGTACTTACTAGGTGACAGTTTGTTTCTCTTTACGCGCTGACACACAGCCCTAATGCGCCTTATAATAAGGTGCATTGATTATGATCAATGCACCTTATTATAAGGCGCATTAGGGCTGTGTGTCAGCGCCAACAAATAGAAATAAAAAAGGCATGTACAAGTATAAGCATAGAGTCCGCTGTGCAGCATAAGAAGCCAGAACACTGAACTGCATTATCAATGCACTTATAAGGCTTATTAGGGCTGTGTGTCAGCGCGAACAGAGAGAAACAAAAAAGTCACATATATTACATACAAGCATGAAGTCCGCTGTGCAGCATAAGCCGAAATACAGCGCGTCGCATAATCAATGCACCTTATTATAAGGCGTATTAGGGCTGTGTGTCAACACGAACAAAGAGAAATAAAAAAGCCATGTATAAGTAAAAGCATAGAGTCCGGTGTGCAGCATAATAAGCCGACATACAGTGTGCTGCATTATCAATACACTTATTATAAGGCTTATTAGGGCTGTGTGTCAGCGTGAACAAAGTGAAAGAAAAAAGCCATGTATACGTGTAAGCAGAGAGTCTGGTGTGCAGCATAAGAAGTTGGAACACAATGAGCTGCATAATCAATGCATTTACTATAAGACGTATTAGGGCTGTGTGTTAGCGCGAACAAAACGAAACCAAAGAAAGGCACAGAAGTATGTTATTACCCGATCACATATGTACAACAATGAAGTGCGCTGTGCTGTGTGGGCGCGTCTGTGATGACGAAAGCGTGCCGGAGCGGACGTGCTGCTCTGGCCCACCTATTTAACGAATCGCACCCGGGCGCGATTGGGAGCACTCACACTAGCCAAACTTTTTTGCCTAGACTTACCTAATGTGAGTACACCCTTAGTCTTTGGTCCAGAGCACAGTGTCCATTTCTTCCCAAAAAAAATAATAAATAAAATAAAATAAATAATAAAATAATAGGATCTGGGATACTGATTGGTCTGACCACAATACACGTTTCCACTATGTGATGGTCCATCGTATAGATGCCTCCAAGGCCCAGAGGCGTAGTCGAAAAAGCGCGCTTCAGGACATTATATTAAACATAAGGTTTGAGGTAAACTCTGTATTGCAGAAAAAAAACAGCCACTTTTCTCAAGAAACTACATGTTTTACATACCTATAATGAAAAAGGTATATATAAACTATGGTAATAGCAGAGTCTTCACCTAAAATCCACTTGACTGAAACAAATGTGTAATTAGGTCAAGTGATGCTCAATTCAATTCATGCTGCTTATGAGTGCGGACTTAAATGCAATGTTAAAGGCACATGGGGGAAGGTGTTAACTGAAGGTGGTAAACTGAAAAACAGAACATCAGACACAGTAGTGTACAATCCAGTGGTCTGGGGTCAGGGCCCTTTAACCCTAAACAAGTAGGTGTATGTCAAATATAATAAATATTTATTTTATGAATAAAGTAAAATCAAAAACACCTACCAATTCACAACGCTGCTCTGCGTTTTCTTGGTTGTTACATTGCACATATCTGACCGAGTGGTACTAACCAATCAAAACTTCTCATTGGAATGACTTCTGTGACTTGTTTCTCCATGCCCCTTCTGATAATATTTTGAAGGGTTCAGTTTTGAATTAAAACGGACAAGATATCTGACCAATCAGATTTATGCTTTTTCCCCTAGGTGGGCTCTGGTCGATTAATGGTCTAAACCTTCCTTTCAGCCATAATTGAAGAAATTGACTATTGTATCGTCATTCATAAACGTCACTCCCTATGGGCCATCGCTAATTTGTTTTCTTGGGGTATTTTATAGTGGTGCTTTTGGAAAGTTTGGCACCTTTTAGCATTTTCCAATTCCTGCCTAATATGACCTAAAACATTTTAGAATTTTCCATATCCTGGCCTTAAATATGACCCTAAAAACAACATCAGATTCAGATTTTCACCACAAGGGTTGGGGTTCCTCCACATTAACTGCTCCAATTCATCACGGTCCTCCCTGACAGCAGCTTTTTCGTCGAATAGAGGTCAGGACTTGTCACCATGGCCATTCCAAAAACATTCAACTGTATTTCTTCTTTATCAACAATTTTCATGTTTAGAATGAGTACGACTTGTGTGGTATGGGTCGTCGTCTTGACTCCATGACCCCACTTTCTTTTGAGATTCAGGTCATGGACAGATGTCCTGACATTTTCCTTTAGGAATTCTCTGATATAATTCAAGAATTCATTGTTCCATCATGATGGCAAGCCATCTGGCCTGGCCCATAGCAGCAAAAAACAGGCCCAAACCATGATACTACACCGTACCACCATGTTTCACAGATGGGATAAGGTTCTTATGCTGGAATGCAGGTGTTTTTCCTTTCTCCAAACATGAAACATTCTCGACCAATAGCCCTCGGGCTTGTCCACGTGATCTTTAGCAAACTGCCAGATGAGCAGAAATGTTCTTTTTGGAGAGAAGTGGCTTTCTCCTTGCAACCCTGCCATGCACACCATTGTTGTTCAATGTTCTTCTGATGGTGGACTCATGAACATTAACATTAGTCAGAGAGGCATTAAGTTGTTTAGAAGTTACCCTGGGGTCCTTTGTGACCTCACCAACTATTACTGGCCTTGCTCTTGGAGTGATCTTTGTTGGTGGACCACTCCTGGGAAGGGTAAATTTTTTCTTGAATTCCCTCCATTTGTACACAATCAATGTGGTGCTCTTTAGAGATGGTTTTGTAACCTTTTCCAGCCTGATGAGCATCAACAACTTTTTCTGAGCTCCTCAGAAATCTCCTTTGTTCATACCATGATACACTTCCACAAACGTGTTGTGAAGAGCAGACTTTCATAGATCTCTGGTCTTTAAATAAAACAGGGTGCCCACTCACACCTGATTATCATACCATTGATTGAAAACACCCGACTCTAATTTCACTTTCAAATTAACTGCTAATCCTAGAGGTTCACATACTTTTGCCACTCACTAATATTGGATCATTTTCCTCAATAAAGAAATGACCAAGTATAATATTTTGTCTCATTTGTTTAACTTTCTTTATCGAATTACTTAATCTGATTTCTAGATTGGAGTATGCTGCATACTTGACCACTTGAATAATTAGATAACTGCATAAATCCGACTATGATTGGATCATTAAGTGCATGTAAATGCACTCAGTATGTGTGTGTTTCGGGGAGTTGATAGGGTAGCAGATGGGGTACCCACTGTAGGTAGTGCACACCAACAAATAGCGTGACTGCAAGTATTCTGCTTGGTGTGACTGTTGCAGTCTAGGAGTGTAATATGGTGTATAAAGTATATGTAATATGGTGTATATAGAGTGTATAAAAATGGAATTTGTAAATTATAAGCCTAACTCAGCTGCGGACTGAGACCGACATGTGCCGACTGTGAATCTTCATCTTTGACTAGAAGAGTAGGACTTGTACTGTTCATCTTTGTTACTGTGTGGTGTCTTTGAAGTCACATACAGTACTGTGCAAAAAAAAAAATTCTTCAATTTATATTCTGTTTATTCTTTAAGTTTTACTTGTGTCTGTACTATGTAGTTTTACAATTAGTCTGAAGTATATGTTTCTCAACATACTTTTAGCCCCCTTTACTCTGTTCTCTAATGGCCAGAACCAGCACAGATCAGGTACTATTTGGGTGGTGGATCTCTCTCAGCACTGCAGTGACACTGATATGGTGGTGGTTTTAAACCACCTCAGAGTCACTGCTGGACTGAAAATATTCCAATAGCCAAAAATGTCCAGCCACCAGCCATCACCTGGTTTTCAACATTAGCTAGCTGCTGAAAACTGAGCTCAGTCTTCTCTTGCTTTTTGCTATCAAGTTTACTAGCTAACGGTCTAATTTGGAAGCTACCTGAAAAAAATTACATAAAGGTAAGGATCACCAGACAGAAAAAAGCATAAACATATGTTACTTTGGAAGTGGATTCTTGTACATGATGCACATATGAACAGGATTAGGGAAGGGCAAGTACTGCACTAGCTCCATGCATGAGAAAAGTACCTTAAAACAGAACTCACCAAGCCCTGAATTGTGGATAAGCACTGGCCAGTTGAACATACAGCTCATGACGAAGCTTTAAAGGTGCTTCTCGAAATATTGAAGGTGGCTTGTCGTACACAGTTGTCGCCCTTAAAGAAGAATCAATTTTATTAAGTGTTGCTAGAATTCATAATGCGGATCGTTCTAATGAAACAGAGACTTTAAAAATTATAGCCTGGGAAATGTCTTAAGTCACAGAACTATAAGTAAACTTAATCTTGATCCTTTCATGCATGTTGTACCTGGAGAACATCCTGTTAAAATTTTAAATGTGGTTTTACACTCGTAGTCATTCATGTTTTTGGTCAGCCATATTGAAATGCTACTGTGCAAAACATGCCAATTGTATTTTAACTCTTAATCTCCCTGAATGCATAAACTTTAGTAGTAATGAACCACATGATCACAATGAAATATACACTGTTACAATGTAAAAACATTAACAGACTGAAGCATTCACATTTTAGAAAAATGGGTTTTAGTTCACCAGGAATTTATTTCAGCAATAACATTTAAATCTGTTTAATGTGGCTTGGCTGAATTAACAACTGCATTTGTATATAGATGATGCCTATCCTGATATAAAGCTCATTCCTAAGACTCCTGAAATTACCAAGTGTAAAAGAGGGTTAAAGTGTATTCCATTGGAAATGCATCCCATCTGAAAAGATAGTTTAAGTGCAGTACTTACTTTATATTCCAGTTCTTTTGAAGGTCATGTCTCATTGCCTCAGTGACACACAGGTTGTAATCAGAAAAACGGCCAAAATATCTTTCATACCTGCCAAAAAAAAAAAAAAAAAAGAGTTTAAGATTTAATTTTAATTTATGATAGTTTTGTGTATTAAGAGCTCGAATTTGAATGCAGATCCTTATCTGATGGCTTGCCACTGCCCATATATCATAGAAGTGGCTGTTCTTACCATTTTGCTACCTTCACAATCGGATGCTTTTCCCCATGAGTTAGAGCCATGATGGAGTAACCATAATTGTGCCAGTCAATCACAAACTGAGCTCCTGTCATTCGACTCACCCACCATGTTACTGCAATACCTGGCAGCCCAGGAGGATTCTAAAGGAGGACGTATTTATTTTTAAATATGCATAAACTTCTGTGACATCAAGCTACAAAATCCTCAAAAATATTCAAATGGATACCTGTAGAAGAATATAAGCCTGATCCTCTAGCTTCATTAACACATACAGAAGCTGCACAGACTGTGAGATCACCTTCGTGACATATCTAATGATTTTAGGTCCCACTGAAAGCATAAAGCAGATTGTTCTTTACAATTCAGTGCACATGCATGTGCTGGTTTTCTGTACTTGGGAGCACTTAACATCTTACATTACCTTCAATCCCCTTGCGTTCAGAAATTGGAACAATGTCTATTCTGTCATCCTCTAGAATGTCTTGATGAGGTTTGGTACCTAGAAAGGTAATACAACAGGCAGGAAGGTTAGAGCAAATTAAAATAATAAAATAACATGAAGATGTTATCAATTTCTCATTCTGTTTTGTTGGCTAAGATCCTTGTGTTGAATCGCTGTTTAAAATGTTATAGTCTGCTTAAAACTTAAAGCACAATAAAAAATAAAAACAGTCTTTTAACTCTAGAAGTTGCAGCTGTAAACAGCTATTCGACACTGCGGATTCATGAGCAGGAGTGCAAGTCCGTCATTCGTGTCACTGCTGTCAGGTCCGCTTATTGTAAGCGATTTTGGGATTATTTGTTTATAAAGTCGCTTACAAATATTGGTAATTCCAGGTTGGGGGTTTTTGGGGCTTGTTTCTAAAGTGTAGTTGCTTATTTTGGCCTGCTCCATAATCCTGTCTCGCTCTCTCTCAAATATTTCCGCATGTTAGTTCAACCTCTAAAGGTAAAAGGCAAATATATACACATTATTAAATATACATTAAGTTTGTATAATCACAAATTATTATTAACTGATCAAGTGGTCATTCTCTCACATTGTAGTAGGTCATCTGTTTTGGGCTTTTTTTTTCTTTTTAAGCCAATTCGCTTCTTTTGGGCTTGTTTCTTTCATGGGATCTATCAACCCTGATTCGTTTGTGTGCGCGCGTTTGTGAGTGTAACTCGTGTTTGTGTGTATGACCTTCTGCTGCTTATTTATAACCAGCTGTAGATGACTTACAAAATGTTCATAAGTTTTTGTGCCTGTCCTATTGTAATTAGTACTCTTTTTCTATTCCCCCAGGCCCCCCACAGACCTGAGTGGAGCAGCCTCACAGAAAACACAATTGTCTTTATGTGATATTATAAACCACTTTTAATTGTAACACTTACAGTGGTGCTAAAAATTTTTGTGAACCCTTTAAAATTGTATTTCTGCATAAATATGACCTATAACATCATCAGATCTAAAAGTAGATAAAGAGAACCCAGTGAAACAAATGAGACAATGTTATACTTGGTCATTTATTTATTGAGGAAAATGATCCAACATTACATATTTTAGTGAGTGGCAAAAGTATGTGAACCTCTAGGATTAGCAGCAAATTTGAAGGTGAAATTAGAGTAAGGTGTTTTCAATCAATGGGATGATAATCAGGTGTGAGTGGGCACCCATTTTTTTTTAAAGAACAGGGATCTATCTAAGTCTGCTCTTCACAACACGTTGGTGGAAGTGTATCATGGCATGAACAAAGGACCTTTCTGAGGAGCTCAGAAAGAGAGTTGTTGATGCTCATCAGGCTGGAAAAGGTTACAAGACCATCTCTAAAGAGTTTGGACCAATCCACAGTCAGACAGATTGTGTACAAATAGAGGAAATTCAAGACCGTTGTTAGGGCGGCACACCAGATACTGAAAGCAAAGGTTCACATACTTTCGCCACTCACTATTATGTAATATTGGGTCATTTTCCTCTATAAATATATGACCAAGTATAATAATTTTGTTTCCTTTGTTTACCTGGGTTCTCTTTATCTACTTTTAGGACTTGTGTGAACATTTAATGATGTTTTAGGTCATATTTATGCAGAAATCTAGAAAATTCTAAAGGGTTCACAAACTTTCAAGGACCGCTGTAATACTTTTATGGATTGTTTAACATACAGTGATATAGACACTGACGTGAGAGACTATACATTTATGAACAATAGACTATACATAGGTACTTGGATCAATTTCTATAGGATTTGGATGAAAGTAGCTTAGTTTATCTCAACTTAACCCATTGGCCAGAGTTAGGTTAGAGTTAGCAGGACAAGAGTACTGTGTGTTTTCATCTAATTTTTCCTCGCACATTTTAAAAATGGATTGCCCTTTCCAGATACTTTCATGTTATACGTAATAGTAAAAACAAAAGCCTGCCTTTAAAATATGAACTATTAATGCAGGAGAAGCCAAAGTATTCTAAATATCCTGTATATTTAAATACATACGTGAGGTCACAGTATTCCATAGAGTGCTCCAAGCAACTTGGGTTTTGTAAAGTTGATTTTTCATTTAATTGTGTTCAGATCAGATCGCAGGGCACACGCACACTCACTCGCGATGGACATCAGTTTAGTGATGCCAACTGACCTAATGTCTTTGGAATGTGGCCAGAAACTAGAGCATATTGAAGAAACCATCACAGACAAACGTAGATCATGCAAATGCCACAAAGGCACTGGTTGGGCCTCAAACCTGGGTTTCTGCTAACCACTTTTATTTAAGGTGTCTGAATTAACATTAAGTGCCTGTTTTTAAATAGGCCAGAATAGACAGACATGTATGACCAGCATATGCTGTGATTGGCTGATCACTGGTATGGTGGCCATGAAGGTTAACCAGATTAACCATCAAACTTTTTGCCACAGGTTCATCTGCAGGACGTCTTTGCTAGTCTTCTTTTTTAAAGCAGGGGTCTTTTTTTCTTTTGCACACACATGCACCAGTTCTAAATTGACAAAAGCGAACAAAACGGACGCTTGAAGTGAAGATAAGACCTTTCTCCCCTGACACTTCTGGTAGGCTACCGTGTCATCACACTGACATACTGAGTTGCAACAACCGCGCTGATTCGGTTAAAAAAAAACAAAAAAACCCCGACGAAATATGAGGCTGCTCCACATAAAGGGCACTGAACCGCATCGTACTTAAGAGCAAGATATGCAACAGAACTACAGCATTTGTAGAACCCGTTTCGTAGCAAACGTTATTACAATTTCAAAAGGAGACGGGGGAACAATCATGTATGCGAATGATGCTGAGACATGTCTCCTGCGTACAAGACGCCGACTGATTTGATTTCATTTAATTTCATGTCTGTGCCTGCTGCAGTTCGTAAACAGGACATAGTGAAATGCAGTTATTTACCGAGGAAGCCGATTAAGGTGACATTGTAGCCGTGTCTGCTGAGAGACAGCGCGTGATACTGCATGCGCGGACTGCGGCCCAGGTCCCCCAGCACCAGCACGCACACGTTCAGGTAAGCGAATGGATCGCGTGCTTTCAGACCGCGCGCCAGTATAAAGATAAACAGAGCCACAGCGACTGGCAGCAGCGCCCACTGCAAACTTAGTCCTGCTATCAGCCCCACCAGCACCAAACACACCGTCACCAACAGCACCGCAACATTAGCATCCGCCATCGCTGTCTTCCTGTACCTGACGTCAGTAACAAATTTAAAGAGGCCGCCCTCTCTTAACGCAGCCGAGCCTCAGGACGTCGTCATGCACGGGATACCGGGGCATCACGCGGGAAGTTTCACAGTATGACCAACCTCAGAAGGCACTACTGTATGGAGCTAATAATAACAATCATAGATTATCAATATTAAATAGAAGGTCTGTATGTATTATATAGTAAAAGTAAAACATAGGATGCTGCTCACTATTTTATTTACTGTATTATATACTATTGTTCGAAGTACATGTATGATTTACTATTTTTAATCTATTATTTAGGCTACTTAATTATATTATTTATTAGACTACATATTATTGTATCTATATTCTAATAATAATAAGCTTTACTGCGGTATACTATACTGTATATGGTCTTTGAGTGTATCTGTATAGAAATAAAGCCGACTGACTGCCAGCGTCTCATCTCACTTTTTGATTTTTATTGGCTGACTTTGTTACATTTTTCACAATAATGATAAATTGTAAGAACTGAAAAATGCACTATTTAGATATCTTTTCAATATTTCAAAGTGAATAAGCTGAGCAAAACAGAAGTCGAAATAATGGGGACGCAACGGGCCGAAGCGGACAGTGCAGGTTCTAAGCATATCAGTGAGCCGTGTACCCAGAGCGCCACCTACTGTTCGGGCGCGATGCATTCGTATGCATAGCCTGTGGCTGAATCCCATTTCAGGGGCTGCATCCTTCGGAGGCTGCATTTGAAGACCGATTCTGTCATAGCAGCGCGCCTGGGCTGTCCCATTTCAAAGGCTCTTTCGTATGCGGCCGACAAATGCGCACTTCTTTTCCCTGATAACGAAGGATACAGCTGATGTATCCTTCGCCACCCAGCATATTCCGAGGTGCGTTGCGTGCTGTGACGCACACTGGAAAGCTGCTGTAGAGCAAACCATCTCATTTCAGTTCAGCCTTCGCCGCGGTCTACGTGGTCTTCAAATGACACGCCTTCGTGAACTTATGGACAGTTACACCCCTTGCTTGTTGGTCTTTGTTGGTTAACTATGCCAGGTTAGGTTAACAATGGTCTTACATATCCTCCATTTGTAAACAATCTGTCTGCCTGTAAATTGCTGGAGTTCAAACTCTTTGAAGAGTTTTGTAACCTTTCTAAGGCTGATGAGCATCAACAACTCATTTTCTGAGGTCCTCATACATTTATATGGTTCATGTCATGAGATACCTCCTCAAAGATGCAGTACACACTGGACTTTAATATATTCCTGTTCTTTAAATACAACCACTCACACCTCATTGTCATCCCATTGACTGAAAACACCTGACTCTAATTTCACTTTCAAATTAACTGCTAATCCTAGAGGTTCACATACTTTTGCCACCCACTAATATGTAATATTGGATAATTTTCCTCAATAAATAAATGACCAAGTATAATATTTTGTCTAATTTGTTTAACTGGGTTCTCTTTATCTACTTTTAGTACTTGTGTGAAAATTTGACGATGTTTTAGGTAATATTTATGCAGAAATATAGACAATTCTAAAGGGTTCACAAACTTTCAAGCACCACTGTATGTTTACTGAAAGATTTTCTTGGCACATTGTTTGCTCAGCACTAACTGTTATGTACTTAAATCTATGTACGCAATGGTTCAAACACCATTGCATAAGCACTGTATGTGGTGTGCGGTGTGTTTTGGAGGTGATATTATAGTTTTTAATACATTTAAGAAATGCCTTAGAAATGCATTGACCAAATGTTCAGATTAAAATTTTGGCTGAAAGTATTCAGACACGCTTCCATTTCCTGAAGGAAGTACAGTAGTGCTTGAAACGTGCCAAACATAAGGAATATGGCTTGACCCAATATGTTTGGCCTTGTGCAGGGGCGTGTCCCAATACTTTTGTTCGCCTGCGGGGGCGTGTGCAAATACTTTTGGCCACGTTATTAGTTATTGAGTAGCCTAATGGTACAGATCAATTCCCTCTGCTATATCCCAAATAATTTCCTCTTTTCATGTCCGTGTAAGATTCTCAGAAACAGGTCAGGCTACATCAACAGAAAACTGAGAACATTATTCTGTAGCTGTCCGTTGCTGATGTTTCTCAGCATTAGCATAAAACTGCACCTCGTACCTGTGCAGGCTCTCCTGCAGATAGTTGTCCTCCATTTCACAATCCTCAACGCTAATTCACACATTTGATGTTATTTTTAAACTCAGGGGCTTCTTATTAACTCCTAATGTCTCCCAAACATCAAGTGTGACATATTCAACTGAAATTTGTGCCTTTGGTTCACACCTGAGACAGCAGTATCATCCTTACAGACCTTCAGCCCCTGAGCTATCAATAAATCACCAATTATCCACATTCCTAAAAATTCGTCATAAAGAAATATAGAGTATAGAAATGATCAGAAATTCTCACACACCCAATTCCTAACATGCACCGAGAGAGATTAAATATGTAGCTGTAAAAAAGCAGTTTATTGTTAAATATATTACAATTATCATTATTTTATGCAATTACACAATATACTGTACGTTGATTTTAAGTTTGGATTCTATTCGGCTGAAGTTTTCATTTTTCATTACAGTCAGACCTGTTTAAACACTATAATGTGTACAAATTGTATGTTTCATATTATTGCATGGTAATATGTGGAGATTAAGGACAACAGAGGTTGCTGTTTAATTAAATGGGCACCTATTTGAGTTAAATAACAATCATTCATAGTTTACACTAAGTTATAGTTTCATTGTTACATCACAGGGGGCACAGTGTTACAGTGGTTAGCACGGTTGCCTCGCAGCTCCATGCTCCCCTGGTTTGGTCCTGATCTTGGACTCCACTTTGGGTATTCCGGTTTCCTCCCACATTACAGAGACAGGTGTGTTAGGTTAATTGGTGTTTCAAAAGTGGCCATAGTGTGTGAATGTGTGTATGAGTGTGCAAGTGCGTGTGCCCTATGATGAATTGGCGCCCTGTCTAAGGTTGTTCTTGCCTCGTGCCCTGTGCCGCCACAGCTCTGACCAGTACTCGGCAGATAAGAAAATGAATGAACGAATGTTACACCACATACAGTGGGACAAAAAAGTCAGCCACTGATTGCCCAAGTTCTTCTACTTAGAAAGATGAGAGAGGTTTGTAATTTTCATCATAGGTACACTTCAACTATGAGAGACAAAATGAGAAAAAAAATTCTATGAAATCACATTGTAGGATTTTTTAAAAATGTAATTGTAAATCATGGTGGAAAATAAGTATTTGGTCACCCACAAACAAGCAAGATTTCTGCCTCTCACAGACCTGTAACTTCTTCAAGAAGTTAAAAGTTAACTTTAAGAAGCTACGCCGAGAGGGACTCAGATCCTGCAGTGCCAGGCGTGTGCCCCTGCTTAAGCCAATACATGTCCAGGCCCGTCTGAAGTTTGCCAGAGAGGATATGGGTGATCCAGAAGAGGATTGAGAGAATATCATGTGGTCAGATGAAACCAAAATAGAACTTTTTGGTAAAAGCTCAACTCAAGAATGCGGAGTTGCAGCCCAAGAAAATGCTGAGTTGCAGCCCAAGAAACATACTCTACACCATTACACAACCTCCACCAGCCTGGACTGTTGACACAAGGCAGGTCGGGTCCATGGATTTGTATTGCTGATACCAAACTTTGAAAAATACCATCTGTGTGCCTCAGCAGAAATATAGATTTATCAGTCCAGACTACTATTTCCAATATCCAAAGACACAAAAAGGGACCCAACCTCCTTGGGTGGCGTAGATGATAAATCTAAGAATGAAACTTAAGTCATGGAGTCATACTTCAAATAAAACGCCCGGGTATGATGGGGCTGGAGCTGATGACGGAAGCAGCCTGAGTGAAGCTGAAGCGGATGAACATCATGTGTGGGGCAGGAACTGGTACCGGAACACAGCTCTGAGAGAAAACAGATAATGTAATTAGTTATTGATTAAGAGCACAGTGTCTAATAACAGTCACTGATGCCATGTGTAGCGTGAGACCCCGGCAGCATTAGCTATAGCAGCATAGCTAGAAAGAGGAGAACTGGTAGGTAACACAGCCAAGAGGGATCACATGAGACATCGGCAACCCCACGGGAAGCAGAAGACAGCAACCCAATGTCTCTGATCACCATAAGGCTCTTTGACTATGAACCCCCAGCTCTGCCCTTAGTCTAAGGCAATGCACGAGTCAAGATCAAAAGGACCGAAGCCCAATTCAGCCAGACCGCCCACCCGACACTCCTGGCTAACGGACGAGGCAGGCAGGCCAGACATGACTCCAGACTCCGGCCCCAGTGACCCGAGCGATGAATCCTAGTCTAAATCTAGTCAAAAGCCTGCTCAAATAAGCATGTCTTTAGCCTAGACTTAAAATTTTGGAGAGTGTCTGAGTCTCGAATGAAAGTGGGAAGTTTATTCCATAGTTGTTGGGGGGGCCATGTATGAGAAAGCCTTTCCCCCTGCTGTGACTTTTTTTTTAATTCTAGGAACTAAAAGAAGTCCTGCAACCTTGCGAACGAAGTAGATGAGCTGGATTGTAAAACTCCAAGAGTTTCACTCAGATAATGTGGGGCCAGGCCCATGTAGAGCTTTAATAATTTATAAGAAATATTTTTTGTAATCAATGCAAAATTTGACTGGTAACCAGTGCAGTGATGATAGAACAGGGAGTGATATGATCGAGTTAAAGCACCGGGCAGCATTTCTATTCCTGAACTAATTGAAGTTTATTTAATAGAATTTACTAGAGCATCCAGTAAGTAAGTAAGTAATCCAACCTTGAAGTTTATAAACACATGAACCAGTTTTTTCTGCATCATTAAAGAGAGGATATTTCTAAGTTTAGCGCGATATTACGTAATTGAAAGAAGGCAGTTTTTCGAGTGATGCTGCTATGGTGGCGCCCATCAAAGGAGAGATCTGAATCAATTTTTGACCCCTAAGTTTTTTTTTACAGATGGACTGGGCAATACTGGACAGCCAATCTAGATTTTAGGATAGATGGTAGCCAACCTGTCTCTCACAGCCTGGATCTCCCACTAATAGAATCTCAGTTTTATCTGAGTTAAGTAAGAGAAAAATTGAATAACATCCAATCTTTTATTTCCTTTGACAAAGTCCTCAATTTTGTTGATTGTAAAGCTGTCATTAGGTTTGGCTGATATGTACAGTTGTGTATCATCTGCATAGCAGTGGAAACTAATGTCCATGTTTACGAATAACTGAAGCCTAGTTGGCAGCATGTACAGAGAGAATAAAAGCAGGCCAAGCACTGGACCCCTGAGGCACACATACTTCACTTTTGAGAGCTTAGACCTTAGATTATTTATGTGAACAAACTGGTACTGGTCGGTTAAGTAGGATTTAAACCAAGAAAGTGCTGATCCCTTAATACCTACAGTATTTTCTAGTTTGTTTAGTAAAACATCATGATCTATAGTGTCAAATGCTGTACTTAAATATAACAGAACAAGAAAAGAAACACATCCCTTATCGGAAGACATTAATAAATCATTTAGTACCCTAATTAATGCTGTTTCAGTACTATGATGGGGCCTGAAGCCAGACTGAAATGTTTCATAAATACCATTCCTTTGGAGGTAACTGCAGAGCTGCTGATAGACAGCTTTTTCTAAGATTTTGGACAGAAAGGGTAGATTTGAAATTGGTCTATAATTAGATATCACACAAGGGTCAAGATTGGCTTTTTTAATCAGTGGTCTGATAACGGCAGACTTAAAGGATTTGGGCACATAACCAAAGGTAAGGGATGGATTTAAAATAACTAACAGTGGCTCTATAATACTAGGTATTACTTCTTTGAGTGAACAAGCTGTTTCTGTCCACAGAACTGTTGCTCAGAGGGTTTTTCTTTCTCTAACCATTGCAGCATTGCACCACTCTGACTAACCCCTATAGACTGTTTTATGTGAAAATCCCAGGAGATCTGTAGTGGTATAAATACTCAGATCTGCCTGCCTGGCACCAACAATCATGCCATGGACAAAATCACTGAAATCAGGGTTCCTGCCCACCCCAGTGCATTTGCACTGCTGCCACACAACTGATTAGATAATTGCATGAATGAGTAGGTGTACAGCTGTTCCTAATAAAGTGATCAGTGAACATATAAGTTCATGTTTTAAACATGTATCAGACAAATAAGCTTTGTTGTCTCTTCCTGAAAATGCTACGGTTACAGGTTATTTTATATAGAGATGTATAGATGGTGCATATCAATCCAGTAACAACTACACCAAACTTGTTTTTGAAGATTAAAACATTATGTAGTGAATATGTGAATACATACTGTATCTATATAATCATCTGGTGAAAAAGCAAATACTTTGAGCTTTAATTAGCTAGAGGGCAGCAGTCGCACACAAATGTGTGAGTAACACAATTCACATAGGACTACATAATATTTTTATAATTCAGTTAAAAATTCCATTCTCATTGGGGGATGTGGTCCTAGACAGAGGTAAAGCTTCTTTGAGACAATGTTTTTTGTTTCTTTAAAAAGCATTATATAAATACATTTGACATAGTTGCACAAGCCCCTGCTCCCTTATCCAGGAACTAGAGCTTTACTTTCATGCCAAATCACAAATGAACCTTATGATATAGTTGAGAATTTTTGGCTGTCAGTAGCGTGCCATCAGGTGTTGATCTAAAGACGGGTAAATTTATTCTTGAGACCTGGAGGCTGTGCAGAACCAGCCCCTGCTCCCCTGTCCAGGGGGAAAAAAAATTACCTCCGTTCCACATGTCAGATGAACTTTATGATATTTTTGAGAAAGTAAAAAAAAAAAAAAAAAAAAAAATATATATATATATATATATATATATATATATATATATATATATATATATATATATATATATATATACGCAGTAATGAGACTGCTCTCTTATATGTTCTTAATGACCTTCTTGCTGCCGATAAAGGTCCGGTCTCTATACTTCTTGTACTTGACCTTACTGTGGCTTTTGACACTATAAACCACAACTTCTGTCTACACTTTCTAACATTGGACTTTCTGCCTTAGTACTATCCTGGTTCACATCTTATTTAACCAATAGGCACCATTTTGTTCGTATGGGGAGCCATGTATCTGACTCTATTCCAATCTGTCAGGGTGTTCCCCAGGGTTCAGTACTCGAGCCTCTGTTATTCATCATCTACATCACTCCCCTTGGTGACATTTTCCGCCATTATGGCTTGAAATTTCATTGCTATGCTGACGACACTCAAGTCTATGTCAGTCTTAAGCCATCTGATTCCTTTCCCCCAGACTGTCTCACTATGTGTCTTTTAACGATCTACATTCCTGTCTTTCAGCAAACTATCTTCTCTTAAATACCCATAAACGGAACTTCTCTGCACTGGCACAAAATCATCTCTATCACCTCTTTCTAACCCTGTACTTGTTATTGGTGATGCTTCGGTCCTTCCTTCTGCCTCTGTTCATAATCTTGGTGTACATTTTTGATCCTCTTCTGTCCTTCTGAGCTTCTCATACGCTCCCTCTCTAAGTCGGCCTTTTTCCATTTACGCAAAATACATGTCTCTGCCCGTTGCTATCCCCTAAGGCCGCTGAGGCACTCGTCCATGCCTTTGTGGTCTCTCAGCTTGACTACAGTAACTCCCTCCTTTATTTCCTTCAATCGAAAACTCTCTGGCCATTACAGCTTATTCAAAATGCTGCTGCTAGGACTCTAACCTCCACGAGGAAAAGTGAACACATCACTCCTGTGCTCGAGCGACTTCACTGGTTGCCCATTCATCAACACATCCAATACAAAATACTATTGCTTATATTTAAATCACTTCATGTCCTGAGTCCTGCCTATCTGTCTGGTCTGTTTGATTACTACACTCCCCTCGCTCATTACGGTCATCCAATTCCAGTTTATTGGTCACCCGCAGGTTTAGACTCTCCACAATGAGAGGCAGAGCTTTTATAGTGTGTCTGCCCCCCTGCTCTGGAACTTGCTCCCTCTTTCTCTACGCTCTACAACCTCTCTCTCTCAGTTTAAAACTCATCTTTTTTCTAAGCACTTTCATTCATCTTCTACTTCATCTGTATATTTGTACTGTCAATGTGAAGCGATCTTGGGTGTTGTGAAAGGCGCTATACAAATGTATTATTATTATTATTATTATTATTATTATTATTATTATTATTAATGAGGTCTAAATATGATTAATTATTAGACTTAATATATTGTGTAAAAAGAATGAATGAGACTTAATAAAAGCTAAACAGTAAAAGCTACATGTATGTTCTATGAATACATTGAACTATAACAGGTTTTTTGTATTTCTAAACTATTTGTGTACTGCAGTATGTTCCATGAACACAGGTTAATAATAATAAAAACACCAACAATAATAGACTAATGATAATTTGTTTATTTATAAGTAATAAAATACATGTACATACAAAATACATCATAATGTCATCATAATTCTATACATTTTCCTGTTCTCTGCATCTTCATAATTTTACTGCAATTGTTTTCTAACACAAAATGATAGCACTAAAAGCTACATACATTTGCATTTATGGTGAAAACTGTACATTACACTGTACGTAGCAAAGAAAATAAACCAGCCTTTTTAGCCAGATTCATTTGTTTGAGACAACAGTTATGTGGTGGCTAATAAATAGACAGTGATAAGACTAAATTGTAACTTAGGACTATTTATTTGATACATTTAGCAATTTAACGACCAGAAATACTTCAGCAAAAATCACTTTCAGCAAACAACGCTGGGTAAAGGAATTTTTCATGTTATCATTGCTTCAAAATCATTCAGTATCAATTTACTGTTGCAAATGAAATCTTTTGCTAACACGGGGTCCTTGGTTCAGCCAGTAAAGGAGCCTGGGTTTTCCTAAACTTAAAGAAGAGATAGGCCTACAGCAACAGGGTATGTAAGGCAGCGTAAAGTGTTAGGGATACTTTTCAGTGGGTTACTTTGCATCTTTTGCTCAAGTTAATCCTTGAGATTCCAGGCATTAAAGAGAAAATACTTGCATGGCGAGAGCAGGACGTTGATGCTTTCTGGGATTTCATAGATGGCACAATGTTCAAGACGAGTGTACTTTTTTTCTAAAGGGTTTGGAATTATACACTTGCTTTGCTATGATGAATGTAAGACAATTAAAGGCTCTGCAAATTACCTCAAAGTCTACAGATTGATTTCTTGGAGCCCATTGTTGGTGAGATCAGAAGTCTGGAAATAAATGGGCTTCAAATTGACACTGACTTAGGGCTCAGTGCAATCCTTGGTTAGACAGAAAGCTTATCTGGTAAAAGTGTATGCAGCTGCTGCCATGTCCAAAAAGGAAAGCCTGCATGTGCAGACAGTTGAGGATAAATCATTGTTATGACTTTATCTCAAGTACTAATTAGACTTTTATCTTAATAATCCAGCAGAGATGGGCATTAAGATAGAAGCTGTGCTCAACAGGCTGGAGATCTATAATATTTTTGACCATGCTGCACCAGAATTTTGACAATGGGTTTTGACTGTGGGTTTAGTGACAGTTAGATTAACCCATCCCATAAAGCACATGAACTCCAAATCCCAGATGGAGCTCTCAGGCAAACGGCATCACAGACATGGAGTCTGATAAGATTACTGCCTACTATATTTGTTGCTTCTTCACCTACTGAGTTGCATGCAGTTATTTTTTCTCTGTCATAAATGCCAGAAGCATCAATTTACTTTGGTTACCTCATCCAGGAAAACCACAGTGTTTTTCTCTGGGAAATTAATGCCAACAGGCAACAAAAACCAAAGCACCAATTTATGGACCATAATCCTGGTGCAATCAGGAAGTTAGTTCCTGTGGTTCAGTTGTGTGATTTGAGGCCAAGCATAGCTTTTTCAAAAGACCGAGCCATTTGAATTGTAACTTTTGAAAAAGCTGTGAAACAATGACCTACAGGCATCCAAGGTTGCTATGTTAGAACCTCCTTTCAGGTAATATTTTTCACCCCCAACATAGTGTAGGACACACCAACTCGCCGAGCAATACTGAATTCTGTGATTTAAAAAATAACATCTGCAATAAACCAAGTAGAAGAATACATGAAGCACACAGCCATCCACAGTGCTAAATATATAAGAGAGCATGGAGCAAACACAATTGAGGAGATATGCATTTAGTGTCCACATCTCCTGGATAATCCAGGCATGGTTTCATGAAGTTTCATGACAGAATAAGATGTTTTCTGTAATTAATATATTTTTAACTTTAACACACTTAAAGACCACCGTTCTGCACCCCAACATGTGTTGGAAATTTTGCAGAGAAGTGGATGCTTGTCCTAAGACATAACATTTCCAGTAGAAGCAGGCCCTGGATATTTTTAAAGGTGGATTCTGTTTATGCAGGTAGTCTTCAAAGAGGTTGTCCTGCTATGCTAAAAAATTATAATGTATCCTCTGTATTTTGCTCCAGTAAAATGTATTTTCTGACTGGAATGACCATAAAGCAAAGTGGCACAGCCAGGCAGTGAAAAACAGTGCAATTTAAAAAATACGTTTATTTTCTGGACCTGAATTTGAATCTAGATGTCAAGCTGCGAGTAACCATGTTAATTCTCATCCATGACCACTAAATTTTATGATAACTAACAAAATGTTCAATGATATATAACCTGTAAGTTAAAGTACCTAGGAGAAAGTAGAATTGGTGAAATATATACAGATATATATAAAACCCTAACCCTAACGCTAACCCTATACATATATGAGCTGAATACTACCATAAGCCCTACTATAAATCCTATAGTAATTACTCACTTGTGATAAAGAACAGATACTTTCTGGTGCTTAAAAAATGAAGCATTATTTGAAATTAATTTGTGTGCAAAAATAGTAGAAGACATTAGCCATGGCAGAGGCATACTGTACAGTCAGGTCCATAAGTAACTGGACATTGACACAACTTTTGTCATTTTGAATTTGTACTCCATCACAATGCAACTAAAATGAAGCAGACAAGATATGACTGAAATGTAGACTTTCAAATTAATTAAATTGGTTTAACAAAAATATTGCATTGACCATTTAGGAATTTCAGCCATTTTTATCATTGCCCCTCCATTTTCACTGGCTCAAAACAAACTAACTGGACAAACTAACATAATTATAAATATAATGATTGTTTTAATACTTGGCACAATTCCATTGCATGCAATGACTGCCTGAAGTCTGGAAACCATGGACATCCCCAAATGCTCAGATTCCTCCCTTAAGATGCTTTGTCTTTACTGCAGCTGCCTTTAGTTGCTGCGTGTTGTGGGTTTTATTGTCTTTTGTCTTCAGTAAGTTAAAAAAAACACACTCTTGGGTTGTTTTCGCAGTATGTTTTGAGTATCAGTCTGTCTGTGAAGTGCCTTCCTATCAGTTATGCAGCATTTGACTGAATTGAGCAGAAAGTAAAGATCTATACTCTTCAGAAATCATCCTGCTACTTCTATCATCATTCACATGATCAATAAACACAACTGACCCAGTTGCATTGTCAGCCACACATGCCTATGCCTTAACAGTCTTCACCATGTTTAACAGATGATAACTTTCCTTCTTCATACTCTTAGTCTAATCTGTGTGTTCTTGAGTACTCACAAGTGCTCTTGACTGTTACCAGTGGATTGTATCTTGAAGTAAAAGCCTCTGTATTTACATTCATGAAATTGTTGCAGACTTTGTCAATGATACGCCTACATCCTCAAGAGTGTTCTTGACTTGCCTAGATGTTGCGAAGTGTGTTTCTGTGATCATCCACTTTCGTTGTGGTATACAGAGTAAAAGTTTTTTGTCACAGAGTAAGAATTTTGTCAATGTTCAACTACTTATGGACCTGACTGTAAGTGAAGTGTGTTTCTTGACTGAGGCACTATTGCTGTATTTAATTGTTTGTATTCACAACAGGCTTTGACTAATATGGTGGAGTTTCTTACCCAGTCAAGTCACCAGGCCTTACCCATTTGTTTTAGCTCTGGGATATGATCAGCAACGCTTGTTTTGTGGTCACTGATGGACAAGCTATGGAGCAAACTACACACGCTGAGTGCTCCGATGTCTGTTTCAAGGCCTTCTTTGTATTTGATTTCCTCAATAGTGTTCTCCAGGTTTTCCTATACTTAAAGAAGAGATACAGCAACAGGGTTTTCAGTGGGTTCCTTTGTGTTAATCCTTAAGAGTCCAGGCACTATAGAGAAAATAATTGCATAGCAAGAGCAAAGCATTGGTGCTTTCCAGGATTTTAGAGATGGCACAATGTTCAAGAAGAGTGTTCATTTTTCTAAAGGGTTTGGAATTACACTTCTGCTTTACTATAATAAATTGTATGACAGTTAAAGACTTCTCTCCACAAATTACCTCAAAACCTTATATTCTTATCAAGTTATATTCTGTTTATGCAGATAGTCTAAAAAGAGGTTATCCCTGCTAAATTATAATGCATCCTCTGTATTTTGCTGCAGTAAACTTTATTTTCTGACTGGCAAGACCACAGAGCATAGAGGCATAGCCAGGCAGTGAAAAACAGCTCAGTGAAATTTAAGACATATGTTTATTTTTTCGAGCTGAATTTGAATTTACACGTGAAATTATGTGGCGTAACCGTGTTAATTATCATCCATGACCACAAAGTGTTATGATGGCTAACATCTAGTAAGTTCTGTTTACCAGATGCACATGGTCTTCGGACTTGCCACAAGCCACTTCGCCCCAGCTATGACAAGGCAATCTTTCATTGATCTACAACCTGTAAGTTAAAGTACATAGTAGAAAGTAGACTTGGTGAAATATGTACTTTTGACCTGAATGCAACCATTATTCAGATTAAACCTATAGTTTGTCCCTTTGTTTCAGACTTGTGAGAAAGAACTGATATTCTCTGGTGCTTACAACCTCAAATCAGTTGGGACAGTATGGAAAATGCATATAAACAAAACACATAGAGTTTCTTACATTTACTTTGACTTATATTTTATTGCAGACAGTAAGAACCTGAGATATTTCATGTTTTTTCTTGTCAACTTAATTTCATTTGTTAATAAACATCCATTCCTGCATTTCAGGCCTGCAACACATTCAAAAATGTTGGGATGGTAAAGCATTTACCACTTTGTAATGTTGCCATTCCTTTTCACCACACTTAAATGATGTTTTTGGCACAGAAGATACCAAGCGATTAAGTGTTTCAGGTGTTATTCTCCACACATTCTGTATTGGGGACAGGTCAGGACTGCAGGCAGACCAGTCCAATACCATACCTTCTTCTTCTGGAGCCATGCCTTTGTAATGTGTGCTGCATGTAGTTTTGCATTATCTTGTTGAAAAATTCATGGACATCCCTGGAAAAGAAGATGTCTTGAAGGCAGCTTATGTTGCTCTAAGATCTCAATGTAGTTTTCTTCATTAATGCTGCCATCACAGAAGTGTAACTTGTGAAAGAAGTATGGATTGTGCGCATGCACGGAGTAGTGCATGCTGCCTGTTGCATTAGCTCCCATTTCAGATATATTTATCTTTTATACTTTATTTATTTTTTCATGCAATATCATGACAGAGCCTGGCTTTTGGACTTGTTGCTGATAATAGTCTGGATGGTCATGATTCATCTGTGTGATGGTCCATCCCAGATACCTTCCAAACCTAGAGAAATCAACGCCACTTCCGGTCTTGGTTAACATGGGACTTCTTTTTCGCAGTAAAGATTTGAGTGGCATTTGTGAATGTAACTCCGTATTGTGGTGCTTGATAAAGGTTTGCCAAAGTACGGTAATCCCTTGTCCATGTGTGTAGAGAATGCTGAGAGAGAACGCTGACCACTGATTCGAGGATTGTGAGGATCTGGCAACCCAGACTCATTAGCGCCAATCCCGCACAGGGGTGCATACTGTTTTTTGTAGCTGTTAGCAGTTTATTACTTTTTAACTATTTTTTAATT
The DNA here is from genome assembly GCA_025084515.1 of Ancistrus triradiatus. NCBI lineage: Eukaryota > Metazoa > Chordata > Actinopteri > Siluriformes > Loricariidae > Ancistrus > Ancistrus triradiatus. The sequence continues at coordinate 186,950 of JAJAGP010000553.1, read as the reverse complement.
CCCGATCGCAATCTGTATCGTATATACAGTGGAGCAAAAAAGTATTTAGTCAGCCACTGATTGTGCAAGTTCTCCTACTTAGAAAGATGAGAGAGGTCTGTAATTTTCATCATATGTACACTTCAACTATGAGACACAAAATGAGAAAAAAATCCAGGAAATCACATTGTAGGATTTTTACTCAATACTTTGTAACATAACCTTTGTTGGAAATGACAGAGGTCAAACGTTTCCTGTAAGTTTTCACCAGGTTTGCACACACTGTAGCTGGTATTTTGGCCCATTCCTCCATGCAGATCTCCTCTAGAGCAGTGATATTTTAGGGCAACACGGACTTTCAAGTTCCTCCACAAATTTTCTATGGGGCTGAGGTCTGGAGACTGGCTAAGCCACTCTAGGACCTTGAAATGCTTTTTACGAGGCCACTCCTTTGTTGCGGTGTGTTTGGGATCATTGTTATGCTGGCCACGTTCCATCTTCAATGCTGGAAGGAGGTTTTGGTTTAAAATCTCACGATACATGGTCCGTTCATTCTTCCCTTAAAATGCATCAGTTGTACTGTCCCCTTTGCAGAAAAACAGTCACAAAGCATGATGTTTCCACCCCCATGCTTCACAGTAGGTATGGTGTTCTTGGGATGCAACTCAGCATTCTTCTTCCTCCAAACATGACATGAGTTGAGTTTTTACCAAAAAGTTCTGATATTATACCACACGATATTCTCCCAATCCCAATTTTTTTTATTTATTAGCTCTAAATTGGCCACATCCCAATTTTTTTGGAATGTGTTGCAGGCCTGACATGCAGGAATGGATGTTTTATTAACAAATGAAATGAAGTTGACCAGAAAAAAAAAACTGAAATGCCTTGGGTTCATACTGTCTGCAAGGAAATAAAAGTTAAAGGAAATGTAAGAAACATTGTGTGATTTTTTTAATATGCATTTTCCATACTGTCATAATTTTTTTTTCTAATTTGGGATTGTAAAAAAATTATTTGTGAGAAAGAAATAGTAGAAGATGGCAGAGATATACACTGAGGTATAGTTTAGTGAAGTTTCTTGACTTCATACAAGTACTATTACTGCATGTAATTGTTTGTATTCACAACAGAAATTGTTCATGAAATTGTTGCGTGACTGCAGACTTTGTCAAAGATACACCTACATCCTCAAGAGTGTTCTTGACTTGCCTAGATGTTGTGAAGGGAGTTTCTGTGGTCATCCACTTTCGTTGTGGTATATAGAGTAAAAGTTTTTGTCACAGAGTAAGAATTTTGTCAATGTTCAACTACTTATGGACCTGACTGTAAGTGAAGTGTGTTTCTTGACTGAGGCACTATTGCTGTATTTAATTGTTTGTATTCACAACAGGCTGGGATTAATATGGTGGAGTTTCTTACTCAGACAAGTCACCAGGCCTTACCCGTTTGTTTTTAGCTCTGGGATATGATCAGCAATGCTTGCAGTGTTTTGTAATCATTGATGGACAAGCTATGGAGCAGACTACAGTCGTTGGGTCCTCTGACGTCTGTTTTAAGGCGTTCTTTGTATGTGATATCCTCAGCTGTGTTCTCCAGTGTGGGAATTCCCACAGACTGTTGTGTATGAGATTTCAGGTCAGGGCCTCTCTGCAGTTAGACTACTGACGGACTCAATCAGTTCTAACTCTCTCAGCCAATGACGGTCTCCTTTGATAAATACAGCCCACCCCTAAACAGATATGCTGATTGGCTGACGGAAGCATCAATCAGTCTTGGGTCCACTCCAAATGAGTGCAATTGAGAAATTCGTCAGCTGCTGAACGAACATGATTCAATATACGGCAGTAACCGATACCGATTCATTCACCATAATGACTCGTTTACAAGGATCGCGTCGTCGCGATCGAGACATATCACTCCCTGGGACCAGTGTTGATCTTGTGTTAATACACTACTCATCTATTGATGTGGAATAAAGTATAAAGTGACCGGATCATTTCAATCTAGTTTTTCTTCTTTTGAAATTCTTTGATACTTTCAAGTATTTTTTAAGATGCAAGGGTTCTTGGCGCTGCTTATCTTCTCAGTCACCCACTCGTCGCAGCAGGAGGTTATAGATAACATTTTGGACAGTTTATCGAAAGGGGTGACTTTTTTTGAACAGCAGAGCACGAATATTAATCTGGATGGTGTTGTGGGGTATGCCATTCTGCAAGGTATGCTTTTTGAAGTTGTATCTGGCGCATAAACAAATTCATGTGAAATAAGTATTTTGTCTAGACAGCTTAATCATCCCAAAATATTCCTGTAACGATGTAATGACGCGCTTCTATACAATTGCAAAGGAGCTGCAAAGGAATGCAGAGTAAAGGGGCCAACAAACATCGCATAAGATTCAATCCCGCATTCTTACATGCAATAGCCGTAACACTGGGCTAAACAGTAATACTGATACTCACTCATATTCTCTACGTTATTATTTTTATGATTTTATTTATTATATATACTATTACAGTTACAGTTTATTGTTTGTTTTATTATACTGTTCGTAATATTGTATTCTCTTCAATTATATATAATTTACTGTGTGTTATATTTAATTTAATTTAATTTATTATATTTTCTTTAAAAATGTTTTCTCTTTTAATTTTTACACTTAGCTTCTGTGTATTTAAACTATTGCCATAAACTTACATAGTGCATTTAGCGTCCATCCAATTAATGCCTGCTAGTTTTAAAGGTCTTCAAAATTATAGTATTTTGTAATAGGGGAAAAATCCTGTTTTTTAATGTTTTCACAGTTCTTGCATAAGCAAAACATAATAAAATAAAATAAAACGAAGTGAAATGAAATGAAATAAAATAAAATTCAAAATTGTTTTACCATTCTACAGTGCCAAAATGAAAATGATGACTGAATGAAAACACTGATTAACTTGGGGGTTTTACTGACAGCAAAATTACTAATTGTATAATGAATATTGTTATAATGGGACTGTTTTGGAAATTTCATGTTCTCTGTCACTTTTATTATAATATATGTCATATATAATAACGGATGATAATAATAAGAATAATAATAATAATAATAAAGGAAAATTATACTGGGGAAAACTGTACAATTGAAAGGAGGCTCTAGTTAACCTACTAGGTCAGATCTAGCCTGAATACAACATGCGATATGATTGGGCATTGGAGGCAAACCGGTTCTGTATGGTATTTTGTGGCACATTTGCCCACAGATGTTGCAGCTGGGCCTGTAGATCCTGCACACTTGAAGGTTGATGAACCTGGCATCCTAGCTGCTCCTATAAATGTTCGGTTGGCAATAAAGCTGGTGACCGGGCAGGCCAAGAAATTGTTTCAATCTGGCCTGAAAGTTTGTGAATCATCCATTTCACAAATCATCCAGTTTGTGAGGCCTCCATACTCGAAGCCGATGATTGTCAGATCCCTGAAAGATCCTGGATTTGTCACTAAAGACAATATGATTCCAGTCCATAGCTGTCCAGGTTTCTCATTCACGACACCACTGCAAACAAATGTGATGGAGGATGGCTATCAATGGCAGGACATGTAATGGTTTGGGCAGAGACAGGGGTGTGTAGTGAAGGTGCCACCTTTGTCTGGATGGCGGATAATGACACTGTGTGAAGCTGCTCGTGTACAATCCTGCTTGCCATGTATGTGTGTCCCCCACAGAACCATTGCTCCCAACACCTCCTAACAGAAAGGTCAGAATCGCTTCTCTCAGTCCAATGATGTGCCTTCTCTCAAAGTCTGTCAACTGGGCTAAATGTCTTCGAGTGTGTTGTAGAGGCAAGTCTAGCAGTCAACGATCTCTCACCAAGACATCCACTACCCAAATGTAGTCTCTGAGAGCCTTTTTTATAGGGCAGTGGAGGAAGCACTTTTACACCTTCTTGTGTCAAGACCCAGTGTCTATCAGACCACACCTGTAATCATTTGCATATCTGACATAACTGGGTGCTTTATTTTTTTGTCAATGAGTATACATTTCTCATACATTATTATTACACTAGACAACAATGTTTTTTAATAGTTTTGCTTCCTGAAAAAAAAAAGAAAGTGAGATCATGATAGACAATTCCAAGTTGAACACAAAAATTGTCAGATTTGCTTAATAATGTAGGAGAAACTTTGTTGAAATGTTTGTTGAAATGAATTACATTAAATCACATTATGTTTAATCATATAGTGATGCTGACACATTGGGTTAGTTCACGTGAGCCTAAAATGTTTTGCAGCTGATTTTTTTTTGTTCTCAGCATCTGGTGCCTGTTGTGTCAGTGTCCAACAATAATTGCCAAGCACTGATGGATTCCAGTTGCTCTGATAAATCTTCCCATTGCCACAAGGTCCTGGTAAAACCTTTCACCATGTTTGCCATTGTCTGTAATGTGTAGTGTAATGTGACTCTTTAGCATAACTGCCCCATTCACAAACAAAACAATAGTACTTTATATATCCAAGTTGCATTCATAGTAGCAGTACCAATACTTTTACATCATCATAGATGTTCCTGTCGTGATTGTTGTACAATGTAGGTTTCAACAACAAATCCATGTCCAGTGGATATTGAATGGTGGACATTGCCACTGTGTAACAGGACAGCTTTCAGGCTTAACTTGGATGGCTTTAAAAAAAAGGCACATAACCCATAGCCATGAACAATCCATCAATCTAAAGACATTTGTCAAATGTTCTTGACAATTCCTGACAGTTAGAAATGTTGGCACCTTGTGACAGCAAACCTCATTCTTTAAATCTGTAACCTGGAATCCGGCCTCCCACCACCCACCTGTGTCAGTCACTAAGGCTTCACCACCCGTGCCTCGACAGCAACCTGGATCGTCAGGATTCTGCCGGTGACCAGAATCCTCCCGGGTCTCACCCCGAGAAAAAGCCTCCGGACATGGTGGTACGCTCTGGGGGAGGGGGGTTTGGAGTCTGTGGACAGACTCTTTGGAGGGGGGTACTGTTGGGATCCGCAGCCAGACTTTGTTTCTGTTTTCCGTGGCCGCTGGACTACACCGCCCACAAACCCTTGCATCCGTAAGATGGCCGCGGTCCCACCTGGAACTCGTTTGTTTTGATTATGGACCTTTATAAGCTCAGCGTGCTCTCCACTACCTTGCGGGAGCATTAGCACATTTTTTAGTTCGAGACCGCTATTATGTTCGCCCTTTTCCGGTGTGGACTATCTTTTGTTTCGCTCGCCTTTTGAATTACCCATTTGTTGCAGTTTCGTTTGCTGGACTGCCTCTGCCTTGGCCTCTTCTACTACTGGACTCTAGCGTTCGCGGTCCCTGCCTTTTTACGACTGGGCTGCTGTGTCCGCTTTCTCCCTCGCCTGTGGCTGCGTAGGCGCTTGTAAGCCTATGATTGCTCATTTCGGTGTTTAGGTTATTCACCGGCCTTAGCTTTTCATAGCTTTCCCTATCCGGCATTAGCCTTTCATAGCTTGTTTAACCGGTATTAGACTTTTTGTAGCTTCATTAAACCGGCCCTAGCTTCTCATTGCTTTCCCTAGCTAGCATTAGCTTTTCATAACTTGTTTAGCCGGCATTAGCTTTCCATAGCTTTCCCTAGCCGGCATTAGCTTCTCATAGCTTTCCCTAGCCGACTTTAGCTTCTAACAGCTTTCCCTAGCCGACCTTAGCTTCTCATAGCTTCCCCTAACTGGCATTAGCTTTTCATAGCCTCGCCCTGCCGGTGCTTTCTTCTCTCTGTGTGTGCCTTGGTTCTTGTATTTCGGTTGTTACTATTACCCTTATCATTATTTACTATTATTATTATTATTATTATTATTATTATTATTATTATTATTATCATTATTCTCACTTTGTTATTATTAGCATTTCTGTTGTGTTGCGTTTTGGTGCCTTAGTTCTGTGTTTAGGGGGACTTTACAATAAATTGTTTTGTTTGAATTGGAACCCTGCATTCGCCTGCTCATCCCTTGACCACCACGTAACAGAACCAAGTAGTTCCATAATAGCTTTTGATAAGTCCTGGACCAGGTCACCTAATTCTGGCTGTGTTATCAGATGAGTATACCCAGACATAAAGGGTTCAATATTTGGGTCAGAGTCATTTTCCATATCTGCCTCATCTAGGCTCCATGTCTCTGGTGTTTTTGATACTTGCTCACTGTTTTATATGGCACTGGTTTGGTTGAAGGCAGACTGGGGTATTCATTAGATTTCTTATTTTTAGGAGAGAAGCCAGCTACATTAGTCAGACAGAAGTAACAGTACATCACATTATCCCTATGTTCTCACCATATCATTGGAACTACAAATGACACTGAATTCTAGGTTAACTGCACATGTTGCACAACAAGTATCAGGAGTCCAGGGTTTGTCTTGGTCACCAGTTTTACATCTGGAGTACAGCTCATTGTCTTTCTGTGCAGTGATGGAGACAGTAAATCCTATTGTCAAGTATACTCACTTCGCTATTGACTCAAAAATGTGTGTCAGTTTGTGTCCAAAAAGCATATGTAAGCGTGAACAGCTTTTATGTCCAGGCATGCCTAAGCCAATATTTGCACAGTACCTATTGCTTAGGTACATGTACAGGCAAGGGTGTAAATTTCATTGAATTTTTTATGGCCAATAAATAGAAAAATTTATTAAGAGCAATTCTTGAGGGGGACCAATTGTACTGCTTTATTAAATGTAAATATAGTTATTGACTACATGATTTATTATGCTCAAAAAGTAATAATAAGAATGGCCTGTAGATGGCACACTGTATATAGGCGTAGTTTTTCACAGTGAGTATGGTGTGGGGTCATCTAACAGAATCGTAATTTAGAAGCATTGTGAAGATGGTTTCAGTATGAATTTGCACTGTAATCATTGAAAATGTAGTGGTTTAAGTTCAGAGTGTGCCACAGTAGCTTTACAAAAACATTTTTTGAATTTTAAGTATAGTTATAAAAGCAGAAGAAATACTTATGTATAATGTATACTGTAGTCATCTCTGGAAACATCCTAATATATTATATATATATCCCACTATAACAGATATCAAAATATTTCAACAAAGAAATGCTGATAATAACCAATTTAAATACAAATGATTTGAGCTGAGTTGCATTTTAAAGTTTTTGAATGACTGTTTAGAGGTTTGCTAAAATGTGTCCCACTTAACCTATGTTTTCTAATTTCACTATTGTTAGTATTAGTAATTATATTTTTAAATATGCTATCTGTTAATATTTATTTAGTTTCTGTTTATTTAAACTATTACTATAAACTTATTAATTCAATAACTTTAATTCTTACATATAACATCTAAGCCACAAAAGGAGGATGGATCCATTTTTGAGTCTTGATCCTTACAAGGTTTCTTTCATATAATGCTTAGGGAGTTTTTCCTTTCCACTGTTGCCCTCAAATTGGGATTGGTCTTAGAAAATAGAAGATAATATAAATTTGTGAAGCTGCTTTAAGGCAATGCTCCATTGTAACAAGCGCTATAGAAAGAAATCTGACTTGACTTGTCTTAATTACGTTAAAAAACATAAAAAGAAAACACTGGCTTGCAGAAACGTAAACAAATGTATCAAAGATTAAAATGATAAATATTAGCCCTCAATATGGTCACACCATGGAGATGTTCCTCGGTGACATAAGTTCTAAATTTGTTGCACAATACATATTTGAATGTGCAGCATTAATTAATTAAGTTTATGTAAATAAATGACAAGACTTTCTCAAAACATCTTCAGTAGAGCTAAGATCTTCAATAAATGGTTGACTATGCATCACATAACTTTATGGTGCTTTTGAGAAACTGGGTTTCTAGTTGCATTACTGCTGTAAATGTGACACAGCTAAGTGTTTTTGATATTGTGCAGGACACTTTACTGAAACATTTCTGACTTTGTCTAGCCCAATTACAGGAGGCCACGAAATCCCAGGCCCATTCTGATTCCCTGAGTCTCTCTCAGCGCTCCATTGCAGTATCTCTGGTCAAAAAACTGGAAAAGAGTTTGCTTCATGCTGTCTCATCTCTCCAGAAAACAGATCCAAAATATTTCAAAGGTAAAACAAAGCAAATAACTGCCAGTCTATGTTAATACATATACACAGATGTTTTACACAAAATACTTCTAGATACTGATTAGGGACGGGTAATTTAATAATTCTGACAGCTTGATAGAGTACTTGGCAGAGCACATGGCAGCAGGCCTTTGGCTAAGATTTGCTGATTTATTGTTCTCTCATTTATGTTCCAACAGTGATAATAGACACCTTTAAGTTTATTGTACTTGACTTGTTTAAATGCAAGAAGATGGTGTGTGACATGCTGGTGCTTTTCTCTTCACTATTGGCTTGTACGCCATAGCTTTTATAATCTCTATTTTATTATAATCTTTATCATATTTAATTTTCTCTAAAATGTTAGTCTACCAGTTATTTTATTTTAATTATTTGTTTCTAAAATGTTCTCTCTGTTAATATTTATTTATTTTCTGTTTATTTAACTATTACTATGAATGTATTAATAAGATAACTTAGTTAATTCTTACATACCTGTATATCATATAAACTGCCCAAGGAGGTTAGGTCCCATTTTGATTCTTGATCTTCCCGAGGCTTCTTCCTTATAATGTTTAGGGAGTTTTTCCTTGCCACTGTTGCCCTAGGCTTGCACAAATTGGGGATTACCCTTATTATTTAGAAGATAATATAAAGTTGTAAAGCTGCTTTGAGACAATTCTCCATTATAAAAAGTTCTATAGAAATAAAGCTGACTTTGGCTTGACTTGCTCAGAAAGCAAAGGTGATGAATCCAGGTGCTAGGGCAAATGTTGTAGGAGGAAAGATTCGCAGCTCTCTGGGTTGCCATAATAGCCTTCAGGCTCAGTTATCAGGAGAGATCCTGGAGAGCACATGATGAAAGTAGTCGGTGAGCTGATGGTAGAAGAGAGTTCAGAAACTGTGGTAACTGCAGCCAGACTGGAGACCTTCTGTTCCACTGCTGCTTGATGCTGGGATAGCGTGCATGTTGCTTTTGACACGTCGATCAATTCCTAGCTGCGCTCTCCCAAAGAATAACCTTGGTCCCAAGAATGGGTGCACAAACTGGTTGGGACTTGCCATTTCCATGGTAGTGATGGCTTTCCTCTTAGTGGTGCTCAGAAAGCAGAAGAGACAATTGCAAGCATTCGACCAACCAGTTGGTACTTTATTTACAAAAGCAACCAACACACCAAGGTGTATTTAATTTGGGGTTCACTGCTAAGGAAGAAGCAAAACTGAAACTCTATGAAAACGAACAGGATCTAAGGAGAGTACTCAACATGTGGAAATGCTTGTTAGAATTTGTGCAACATAAACCAAGATGAGATGAAGAGTAGCAGAGATTGGATGGTGGAAGCTAGGTAGGTTTGAGATAGCTTGTGGGCAGCAGGCTTCCTCTGGATGGTGAGCAGTGGTTAAAGGGACAGCGTTCTTACGTTACTGTGGCGGTTAAACACTGTTCTTGGGTGGGTCGGGGAAAGGAACAAACCATAGTGTCTGTAAACAGATAGGGTTAAACATGTCAACAGCAGTGGAGTGTGTGCTGATTTACCAGTAGCATACTCGAAAATATAACAGACTCAGTAGAAGGTGGGGTGTGCGGCCTCTGAATCGCTCTTGGTGGAAAAATTATGGCTCTCTTCCTCTGGATTAGATGAGGAAAAGCACTACCAATATTTCACAATGACAGATAAGTATACTCCATGAGTGTTTTAATTTAACAGAGTTTTCTCTGTGCTGCATTGTCCCCCAAGGAGGATTGGTCCAGATTGTTGCCATTTTACGTTTATAGACACATTTATTCTTTGACTCCATGGTCTTTATCTATCTGCTAGAAATACTAACTGGCTAAAAGCAGCATGAGACTGAAAAAATACATTGCTTTATTGAAGTAGAAAATAATCCCTGGCAAAAATGACTTCAAAGCAATTACTGAATAAATGCTAGCAGTGTGTTAGTTTTTATGGGTATAATGCCTAAGCAATACACAGTTTCTGATGGCAGGATGGATTTCCTTCCATGCACTTTACCTCAAATTCGCCAGCCTCACGTCTTGCCCTCACTAGCTTAAAATGTGACAAATGTCATGCCAATTCTACACTGCTAAGCCACCAAGTTTCAGACCGTTATCAGAGACCTTATATATGGAGGAGACAAGGCTGAAATATGAATGGGACTGTAGAACAGAAGTCCCACCCTGTCAATCGAAAGAACCAATTGGCATATTAATAAATGTGTCAGACAGGGAGGTGGCAAGTCTTTGCCCCCTTGTAGTGACGGAATGTGCTTGCGCAGTAGCCAGAATAACATTAAATATCGTATTTTTCTGTGTGTGATGGAACACGTGTTTCAAAACCTTTTTTAAATATTTGATTGGGTGTGTGGTATTTGTTAGTAGTAGCTGTCAATTGTGGGTACAACCTGTAGAGAACCATGATTGAGACTTAGTGGGGTTGGAAATATCAAAATTTAGGATGATTAATTGATGGACATTTAATCTAACTTGCATTTGCATGTGATTGATTTTTTTCACTATCATTTTTGGGTTTTGGACTGTTTTGGATTTCAACTGGGATTAAGAAGCTTTAATAAACATCATCTGTTATATTTACACCGGTAACACCGGCTGTGAAGTCACCGGCTGTTAATGAAGCCATTAATGAAATAAATGGTATAACAGAACTACTGGACCGATAACGAACAGAAAGGAAGGTCAGCGGAGAAATAAGGTGAGTGAGCGATAACAGGAGGCGGAACGAAGATACGCGACGTGATAGAAGGAGTGGAGAGAAGCTAAGAACTAGGAGCATACAGGTAGAGCGATCGGTAGGAAAGAGAAGATAGACACGGCTTTGGAAGATGATACGGCAAGGAACAGTTGAGAAAACATGGTAGAAACGTGGTAGAGTAGGGAGCTAGAGTCATGGTAGAAGCCACGAGACTCAGCCGTGAAAGTGTGGAAGGAAACGGTATATATAGAGGGGAGGAAAGCGCTAGAAGATGAGAGGCAGGTGTAAGTGATGGAAAGAGAAGGAGAGAGAAAGTGGTAGAAGGTGGTGGAAAGTGAAAGAAGGTGACAGAAGACGAATGGAAGGTGGGCGTGGTGCGCACGGGGGTTCTGGGCGGTCCGGTGGTTTCCTCTCTGGGCAACGGCTGGGAGGATTCCGGACGGGTGCACCTGACACGGAAGAACGGTGGGAGGCCGAGGAGAGAGCAAAGGTCAGACTTGGAGTCGGGTGACTATCAACAGGAACAAATGCCGGGTTTGGCAGATGTTGGCGCTGGCACTGGGGCGAATGCCCTCGGCGCAGGCACAGGGACTGGCGACCTCAGCGCATGCACTAGGACTGACGACCTCTGGAAGGCCCCGGGAACTGACGACCTTGGAGCAGGCACGGGGACTGACGACCTCTGAAAGGCCTCGGGGACTGACGATCTTGGAGCAGGCACAGGGACTGACAGCCTCTCGTAGGCACTGGGGCGCACGACCTCGGCGTAGGCACTGGGGCGGACGACCTTGGTGCGGGAACCAGAGCTGACGGTCTCAGACTCAGATGGTCCTGAGAAGGTCCCGGACGACTTTTGAGTGGTCTCAGACTTGACTGACTTGGGGACAAACACGGACTTAGATGGACTCTGACCGGACATATTAGGGGCAGAGTCAAAGTTAGAGACACTCAGGACAGATTCGGACGAACATGAAACAATCTCAGACTTAGACGAAGATTGGACAGACTCAGACAGATTCGGAACTGACTCGAACAGAATAGAGACAAACACAGACTTAGATAGACTAGGAACGGTCTCTGACATAGGTAAAGTAAGAATGGCCTCAGACCTAGATGGCCTTAGGAAGGTCTTTGACTGAGATGACCTTTGGAAGGTCTCTGAAATAGGCGGAATCAGGACGGACTTGGAATTATTGGAGACAGACTCGAACCTTGGAGAGGTCTCGAGGATAGAGAACCTTTGGGAGGTCTCTGACAAGGGCGAACTTGACGTGAATTCAGATTGGGATAGAGTTGGAGCTGACTCGAACTGATTAAAGGCAGACTCGGACTTACGCGGACTCTGAATAGATTCAGACTGACTAAGGATAAACTTAGCTTTGGATAAACTAGAGATGGACTCGGACTTAGACGAAGACGACCTTTGGAAGGTCTTTGGCAGGGATGACCTTTGGAAGGTCTCAGGCGTAGATGACCTTTGGAAGGTCCCTAATAAAGTGGAACTTGAAACGAGCTCAGATTTAGACGATCGTTGAGAGGTCTCAAACATACTCGGAGCAACCTCAGACTGATTCGGAACAGACTGCGGGTTAGACGACCTTTGGGAGGTCTCGAAGATGGAGGACCTTTGGAAGGTCTCTAAGATAGGTGAACTTGGAACGGACTCGGATTTAGACGACCTTTGAGAGGTCTCGAAGATAGAGGACCTTTGGAAGGTCTCGAAGATGACCGACCCTTTAATGGACGGGTTTGACCCAAGTACCGAAAGTGATGGTACAGGTGCCAGGCGAACATGCTCCATTTCAGAGCTAGAATGCTCAAGCATGCAGCTAACTAGATTCGGTGCTGGGCGAACGTGCTTCATTTCAACGCTGGAATGCTCAAGCATGTGGCTGACCGGCTCTGTGCCGGGTAATCGGGCTCTGGTAGCTTAGATGCAGTGCTACTAGGCAGTAATAGCTTATCGGCGGAGATAGCGGACGCGGCGTGCACAGATGCCGGGTTCTCAGACGGTTCTAACACTGTGCTACGGGGCGCTAACGGCTCAACGACTGAGTTAGACTGCCTGACTGTAGGAGTACCAGGCCTCGGTGACCTATGACAGGTCTCTGATATGAGCGGGCCCTGAACTGGCCCTGGGACGGGCGTTCCGGGAACAAACACTAGAACGGGCGACCCTGGAGCTGGGACGGGCGTCCCAAGAGCAGACTCAGGAACGGGCGACCCTGGAACGGACTCTGAGACAGGTGGACCCTGGATTGGACCGGGCGTCCTTTGAATAGAGACAGTTGAGGCGCACTTAATGCAGTGCTTGGCCACAGTAACAGCTGTGATCCTCCAACAGCCAGCGAACGGAGGATCCAGCAAGTGGCAAACAAACTCCCAGCTGTATGCTGGTGATCTGGGCATTCGGTGTGGGGCTACCGAACAGTGGAGCTTCGGGGGTGTATGGCCCACTATTGGTAGGTGGACCAAAAACTGCCCCGAGTGCATCCAGAAGTTGATCACTGTCCCCAGTTTGTACCTGTGACCACCTCTCTGTGACCCACTGCAAAGCCCTGCCTCGCGAACTGCGAGCTTGGGGGATACCGCCTGAGGTAACGCAGACACTGTGCACGGAAATTGATGTAACACACTGAGCTCCCATCAAATCGCTCTGGTAATGCGATCTCAGCGGATGGTGGAAAATCAGAGGTGGACGGAGCCAACAGCGCGGCGGTCACGGTTGCCGGGGACCGATTTAGAAGGGACACGCGCTGTGAGATCGCATCCAGGGAGGGAACCATCGAGTGCTGCTCTTCCGTGAGTTGAGCTACAACCCGTGTTACCTCGGCAAGCCGAGCACGAAGTTCGGCAATTGGATCGCTGTTCATTGCTATCGGCAAGAGTACAGATCCAAAACTCCCGCTGCCTCCTTGCACGGCTGAGTCTACTGTAACTCGGGCTGTGAAGTCAGAGACACACGCCAGGAGGGGATCTGACTCAAAAGGCTTTTATTAATGAAATAAATGGTATAACAGAACTGCTGGACCGATAATGAACAGAAAGGAAGGTGAGCGGAGAAATAAGGTGAGTGAGCGATAACAGGATGCGGAACGAAGATACGGGACGTGATAGAAGGAGTGGAGAGAAGCTAACTAGGAGCAGACAGGTAGAGCGATCGGTAGGAAAGAGAAGATAGACACGGCTTTGGAAGACGATACGGCAAGGAACGGTTGAGAGAAACACGGTAGAGACGTGGTAGAGTAGGGAGCTAGAGTCATGGTAGAAGCCACGAGACTCAGCCGTGAAAGTGTGGAAGGAAACAGTTTATATAGAGGGGAAGAAAGCGTTAGAAGATGAGAGGCAGGTGTAAGTGATGGAGAGAGAAAGTGGTAGAAGGTGGTGGAAAGTGAAAGAAGGTGACAGAAGATGAACAGAAGGTGGGCGTGGTGCGCAGGTGCTCGGGTGAGGTGTGACAACACCTGGAACACACCCTCATGTCCCTTTTTTTTTGTTTGTTCTTTCAACCCAGCAGCGCAAGTAAGTTAAATAATGTTTGTCAGATTATACTATATATAGACATAGATATACTCTTTCAGTTTCTGATATATATGTCTCTCCCCCTTCAAAGAGATAGGAGTCTGGAAATTACCAAGATGGTGGCGGAGTGAATAGACTTGACTTATAATGACTTTGCTGTTATTCATTTCAGACTGGACTTCATGCACATAAAAAAATCATCAATCAAAGACTGTTTCTCAAATTTGCGTAAATGTATAGAAACTGTACATGTACGTACATGTTTATGTATATTGTAAATGTGATTTACAATATTATGCGAGCATCAGGTATGAATGTCACTTTGTCTAGGTTTTTGTAACCTCACTAAGTTGCCAAACTCGCCTCGCGCCAAAAATAGCCATGAAACAGACATGGGTGAGATAACGAGTTTAGACTGAACATGTGTATACACTGGCACCCTTGGAAGATAGTCTTATGAAAACACGTCTTTGTACTTAATTATCATAGTCTTAATTTAAATAAGGCATATCTAACCTTGGTTTAAAATTGTTAAACAATTTGGCACCCCAAGAATTATTATAAATTCAATGTCACTGGAACAGTTTCCCATTTACAGTTTAAGGTAACCTAATAGGTAACACTTTACTAATAGCTTTAATTCATGCAGTATTTAATGAGTGCATAATCCTTAATTCATACACATAATACATCATAAGTCATCATGAATATGCATAAAGTGAGCATGTATCGTGCATGCCTTCATGCAGGAGCAATATATTACTTCATGTAATAATTAATGTAGAACATCAATGTTAAGCATTACTAAAGCATTACTTCGTGATGACTTCATGATGTTTGTTTCTCTCAGAAGTATAGTGTTATTCCTAAGAGTTTGGGAACTTTTAAGCAGGCAAATAACTTCCTCTTTCAATAGGGTATAAATATGATTTAAGACTGAAATAAAGTTCTCTTATTCTTAATAATGTAGGGGAAGTTATGTTTAATTTGAGTACATGGATGGTGCGTATTTATGAGGGCATGACACTTAGGGAGTCAAGTTAAAGAGAGTATCACCAGTGTTTCTCCACCACAGAGTTTGAACCTGTCTTGGCCTCATCTTTTTGGGCCTTGCCTCGTAAATGGCGCTCCACAGATCCCACCCTTGCTTACCCCTCACCAAGATCCACCGAGTGTTATGATGAGCTTCTGTCGGACAAATGCATGACGTTGCTTCTTGGAACTTGGTAAAAATTCAATGCATTACTTATAATAAAAAGCTCCTTACAAAATCACAGATTGCATTTCAATTTAAAGGAAAGATGACGGAACACCGTGCATCGTGACGAAGACTTGCAGGGATGCAATGACGCGATTTGGATGCCCACATTATTCCCTGTCACACCAGCTGCTGTACTTCATGATTGGGAAAATGGTAGAGTATTTTGACATTTTGGTGGCATTGCCACAGCTGTATGTCACTTTTGGGAAGGACTTTATGATTAATCGTTTTTAACATAAATATAAATTTCATAAATTTCTTGAGTTTCTTTCTGAATATTTAACTGCAATGTTTGATTAGCTAAATTGCTTGCGTTAGATATTGTTTAATATTTTTAATAATTTAGGTCATGAGATCTGTATTCATGTTCATTTTATCTCACAGACCAGTCGCAATGTGCTGGTTATGTTTACATGAAGCCTAATAATTTGCTAATAATTAGATTAATATCTCAATTGGAATAGAAAGTGTTCATGTTTACACTGATTGAGTCTAATACAAATGAAATTTCTATCCAGTTGAAAGAGGTGAGTAATATTTTAAGTAATCTTTTAAAGAGGAGAATAATAGTTATATAAACTTCTCTTCCCTTCTCTGTTACACTTCCAATTGGAATGTGTGTGTGTGTGTGTGTCTTAAGCATGTGCGAGTGCATGCATGCTTTAGCTAATGTAAAATTACTCTCCAGAGGAAATATTTAAGTGACAGTGGGTGTGAATTTTATGTGATTTTTAACTCCCATTTAATAACTGAAGGAAGTCCCAAATCATTTAATCATCCAATCATAACATTTTTCACCTTCACCAGTTCACCTTAATGTTTAGAAACTGTTAATAAGTGTTCTATCACTTCAAGCTTCACTGGGGTCGCAGTTTTTTGCTACAAATTAGAAAAAGATCTTGAGACATAATTTTATTACTAGTGATACAGATTGTTATATGGAACAGTTTGAGGTGATGATGCTTGAGAAAAAAAAGTATCTTTATTTTTTCCCTTATGTCTCATTGGCACCTAGGGGACACTGTTTATCTCTTCTCAAGCCATTATGGAGGAGTCGTGTACTTTGCCATATATTTGTGTGCTGTATTTCTCTTGCAGTTCTCTGTGTGAAACATCCATCTGGCATAATATTTTTTATTATATTCTGTCCTCTCAGAAAGGTTGCTCTGGGATGCTTAAGGGGGATTTGAGACTACCGCGTGTTAACATTACTGTGGAACACTACCAGAGGATTTTCTGCTCAAACATGATGAAGACCAATGAGGATCTAATCACCAATGGCATTACTGGACAAACACAAGACCTCTTCATAGAGAACAGTTAGTATCTTTTGCATCATTTTGTAGCTTATATAGAATATGTTGGTGCAAAAATGCTATTAATTCAGCACACACACATAAGTATGGCATGGACAAAAGTTTGGCCAACCTGTGAGTCAGTATTTAGTAGAACCCAAACTGGTAGAAATAACAGCCACCAAGCTGGCTCTTAAACAAAGCCTTCAACCCTCTACCCTGACAGACCCTGTGCTCTGACCCAAACTTGGTAACAAGCTGGGATATGGAGAGACATAGGGCATTGCACTGTACAATACCGTGTATGTATAATAATACTATTGTTATAATATTACCCCTATGCTTAAAGGTTGTTGGACTATTCTTTTCTTGAAATACTTTACAAACATACTTTGGTGATTGTAGCCAACATTTGAATCTTTTTTCAATTGGACAAGGGCACATTATCGCAGAAGGGATGGTGTACTACTCTGGTCATATTTTCCAGTATGAAGGGGGAACTCATCACCAGCTCATCCTCCTTCAACAAAAGAACAGGGGCGCAGTATGCAGTACATACTTGTGTAGTATGCAGCATGCAGTAGAGTAGCGTGCCATTTCGAATACAGCCCTTGTCTTGGCGTAAATGACATTTAATTTCCCATTTCACTTTTTGTAAAAATGACATTTCAGATAGAGGATATTGCAAGAGGGAAATGTTTAGATGTATTTTATTGTATAACGTTCTCCCGCTTTGTTAGAGTAAATTTTGTTTTCAGTTCCTGAAAGTGGAGCCCTTGGGTCTTGAGTGCAAGTATAATGCCCTGAATGGTTAGAATGGTCAAATAGTTTATTAAGCTCTGGATTTATCTACACCTGGACTTAGATGAAAGGCTAACAAATCATGTCATTTTAAAGGCCTTACAAAAAAAATACCCTGTAAAGGTGTCCAAACTGTTTCATCTGACAAGTTTTGTTATATAGTTTTGAACTTGAGCTGTGCTGTTCTCCATTGCTGGTATAAGATTAATATGATAGTTCTGGGTACTAAATTAATCCACTGAGAAAATGCTGTATCCCAGACTTGGCTGATATTATGATTAAAATGTCAATACATGTCACATGCATAGTCTTATAATGTTTCCTCTTATATTGTGAATTTTTCAGACCAATCCACCAATAAACCTAACACTTCAGTATTGTCTTTAGTTCTTTTATGTGGGCTGGCTGGATTCTCTGACTTTTATAAACCTGCCTGGCTACAGCACATTCTGGAGTGGCAAGACCAAGAACTGGGGTGTTTTGGGAAAGACGGTAAGTGTGTTAACCAAGTCGTGGCTCATATTCTAAAGGACGTCCTCTAAGCAGAAATTAGAAAAGGATCTACGCAGCACAGCAGAACAATCTCACACCTACTGCTGAACAATCTTGTAAATCACTGTTCTTCTTCCAACAGATTATACAGAAATGTTTGAGGAATATTTGGATACCCCCCACAAGAGAGTGAAGCGGCGGGAGAAAACTTTAAAAGGTGATCTTCATACCCCACCCCCTCCCCCACAACCCAGTACATTCAGTTTTGTTTTAGACTCCCTGTTGTGCACAGACTGTATCCTTCCTATGCAATCTCTACAAATATCATGGCAACTATACCAAAAGCCACCTGACACCTACACAAAAAGTTGAAAATGGCAATTCTAAAATCATTAACTTTTCCTTTAACAGATGGATGTTCAAGTCATACGACAGGCGTGGCTGTTAGTGCACTGGGTGGTTACCTCAACTTCTACCTCTCAGAGCAAGACATTACAAAAAGACCATTGATGTAATTTCCTACAATGGACCACTGTATAAAATAATGTGCTGCAGTCACTGAGAAAAGGCTTTTATTTTACAGAAAAATAAACAATGTGTACATTGTATGTCAGAAATAGTTACATATTTAATAGAAATAGAAATAAATAATTATTTACATATGTTCTGAATAATGTTCTGAATAGTTTTGTCTGTTTATAAGTAACAGGTTTTTGTCAGGCAGCACAAAATGACTCAAATCACACTGCATGTTTTGTACCATGATAGGACACTGTTCTGCTTCTCCAGATGATAACCATGTCAGTCATTCCATCCGACAACTTCATAGAACAGGGCCTTTAACATGCGTGCCTCATATGTAACAGTGTTCTTTCCAATGTGAGCACGTTCCTCTTCCAGTGGCTGCTCAATGACAGCTGGCACATCTTTTCCATACACTTAGAGAAGAGAAAGAAAATGGATTTAATCCTGTATAGAAGAAGGGACTTGAAGTTTATATAGGATCAGCAAGACGACACACATCATATTGTCTGTCAATGCTTTTGTACTTTAATAAAGTTTATAATGCATAAAATATTTTAGATTTAGTGCATACACTTTAACTTTTCCAAACATTATGGTTTTGTTACGGATAACACAGAACTGAAACATACTTCATGAGCTCAGTCTATTTGTTGGACATACAATGCATATGGAAAGTCATCAGACCTTTTCAATTTTTCACATTTTGTTACCTTGTACTAAAAAACAAAACAAAAATAACAACAGGCTTTCCCCCATCAATCTACACTTAATACTCTGAACACAGAATTATAATTTCTTTTTTGCAAATTTATTAAAAAGTAAAAACTAAAATCACAATAAAATGGACATAAGTATTCCGACCCTTTGCTATGACACTTGAAATTTAGCTCTGGGGGCCTCCCTTTTCCCTTGATAATTTCTGAGATGTTTCTACACCTTGATTGGAATCCACCTGTGCTAAAGTCAGCTGAATTGGACATGATTTGGAAAGACACACACACACTTGTCTATACATGTTCTCATGGCAAAAAATGCATATCAGAGCACAAACCAAGCCCTGAGGAGGAAAAAACTGCTTGTAGAGCTCAGAGACAGGATTGCGTGGAGGCACAGATCTGGAGAACGATACAAAAACATTTCTGCTGCATTTCTGCAAGTTCCCAAGTCTACAGCGGCCTCCATAATTCTTAAATGGATGTTTGGAACAACCAGGACTCTTTCCCCCCACCAAACTAAGTAATCAGTGGAGAAGGGTCTTGGTAAGAGAGGTGACCAACAACCCAATGGACAATCTGGCTGAGCTCCAAAGACCCTGTGTGCAGATGGGAGAAACTTCCAGAAGGTCCACCATCACTGCAACACTCTACCAATCTGGGCTTCATGGCAGAGCTGGTAAATAGAAGCCTCTCCTCGGTGAAAGTCCATCTGAAGTTTGCAAAAAAGCAGGACGTTCAGATTGTGAGAAACAAAATTATCTGGTCTGATAAAATCAAGACTTTTGGCCTCAATTCTAACCATCATGTCTGGAGGAAACCAGGCACTGCTCATCATCCTGCCCATCCCTGAGAGCAGAATGGTAGGGAAAAGTATTTTTATTTTATTTTAGCAACATAACAAAATGTGAAAAAAATGAATAGGTCTGAAGAATCTCTGAATGCATTGTAATTTATTTTATATAGTTTTGTTTTCCTGGTCAGGGACTTTCTCTTGGGCTCCTATCGCCCACAGGGTCCAGGTGTAAGTGTGCTCTGGATGCCATGCCATTCCATCTCAGTCTGTTCAGTTCCATCATAGACCTTTTTTTTATTCATACTGGTTTTCATCATTTGTGACCATCTGTCCTCAAATATCTAACTTATAATCTGACTAATATATTAATTACTGATACAGTATGTTTATATATTCAGTTTCCTTGTTCTAAGTAAAAGTAAAAAAGTGGAGACACCTAGTTCTCTTATAATTTGCTCCAATATTTAAACATCTCTCACTTCACCATTTGTTTGCGAAGTATTTGGATTACTGTGTGCGGCGCTCGCAGCCATTTCACATAAATTTCCTTCCGTTTACCATCGCTCTCGTACGTTTTGCTTCCTGCTTGTTTCCTTTTCGTCAAGCCAAGCCAGATTTATTTATATAGCGCTTTTTACAAGGGAGCATTGTCTCAAAGCAACTTTACAATTTTAGATTATCTCCTAATATCTATGTCCAATCCCAAATTGAGCAAGCCTAGGGTGACAGTGGAAAGGAAAAACTCCCTAAGCGTTATGAGGAAGAAACCTTGGGAGGACCAAGACTCAAAAATGGACCCAACCTTTTTGGGTGGCGTAGATGATAAATGTAAGAAAGAAACCAATTTATCTAAACTAACAAGTCATGGAGTCATAGTTCAAGTAAAATGTAAAATATGCACATCAGCATTAAGTGGCCCGATACGCAGAGTCACTCCAGGATATTGAGTCTAAGCAGGAAAGTCCTTGTTTGTTCCCTGAACCTATGTGCTTATGTCTGTTTGTTAGCTCTGCTTCGTCTCTGGTGTTCATTCTCCACTTCAAGCCCTGTCTGGTAGGTCTATTCGTGCTCATTCTCGTTCTGGCTGCTCGTCTGTTTTGGTTGCCAGTGTCACTTGGTCTTTTGTTCATCTGTTTAGATTTAGTTCTGTAGTTTTGTTTTTGCCATTTGTGTGTACTTTTTTATTTAATACCGTCTGATTTAATGGCTTTTAAATCTGCATGTCTTCTGCCTACTGCCAAGCATTATATTCAATTAATAATTTTAAGTAAATACCTCAACAAACTGTCTTTTTCTTTGATTTTGTGTCCTTTTTATTCATGTAATTTAAATAACTAATAAAGGAGTGACACAGAAGAGTAAAAGTGAACAAGGAAAATATGGAAGACTGTAGAAAGACCAATGCAAGACACAAAGTTATACTTTTACTAATAAAGATGTTCAAATTAACACCATCTTTTCTTTGCTGTATGATTTTCTGTTTAAATTACCAGCATTTTGTACACAGTGGCACATACTAAATATTGGCTTTAGTTTTCACGTTTTGAATAAGTGTGGGCTTGAACTAAGAAAAGTATTTCCCATTGTACAAGACATTTGCTGCTGTTATCACACAGACATTTAGATTTAATAAAATAATTAGGCAATCTCGGATGACTCTGAGCTCACCTCATTTAGTTATCTAATCAGCCAATCAAGTCGCAGCAGTGCAATGCACTGCAGTACTGAAGTACTGCAGATATGGGCCAACAGCTTCAGGTAATGTTCACATAAACCATCAGAATGGAGTGTAATGTCAGTGATTTAGTCTCTTGCATGATTGTTGGTGCCAGAGATACTGGTTTGGACATTTCTATAACTGCTGATCTCCTGGGTTTTTCCACACACACAACAGTCTCTAGAGTTTACTCAGAATGGTGCAATAAAGAAAAAAAAGTATCCACTGAGTGGTACTTCTTTGGACAGAAATGCCTTGTTGATTAGAGAGATCAACAGAGAATTGCCAGACTGGTCTGAGATGACAGCATTGCAGTGGTAACTCAGATAGAAACTGCACAATTGTGGTGAGAAACAGCAGATGACCACATCTTTATCCATTTCTATCAGCCAAGAACAGAAAGCTGAGACTGCAGTGAGCACAGACGCATAAAAAGTGGACATCTGAAAACTGGAAATATGTAGCCTTGTCTGATGAATCTCAATTTCTGCTAAGGCACAGAGATGGTGCCAACTACATAAATCCATGGACTCAACCTGCCTTGTGTCAACAGCCCAGGCTGGTGCAGGTGGTGTAATGGCTTGAGGGATGTTTTCTTGGCATACGTTTGGCCTGTTAATACCAATCAATTATCACTTGAATGCCACAGCCGATTTGAGTATTATTGTTGAACATATGCATCCTCACTTCATGGCCACAGTTTACCGATCTTCCAATTGCGACTTCCAGGATGATAATGCACCAAGTCGCAAAGCAAAAGTCATCTCAAACTGGTTTCATGAACATTACAAGGAGTTCGTTGTTCTTTAGTAGCCTTCTCTGTCAGTGGATCTTAGTCTAATAGAACACCTTTGCAATGGTGTTAGAATGGGAGATTCGAAACATGAAAGTGCACCTAATGAGTCTGCAGGAATTGCGTTTCCAACATCTTGTGGAACCCATGCCACAAAGAACTGAGGAGTTAGACAGCGAAGGGTGACCCTACACAGTATTAGTATAGTATTACTAATAAAGTGCTTGATGAGTCTATCTTCCTTTTAGGATGTTCTAAAAAGATAATGATAATGACTTCTATCATGTGAACATGATTCACTTAAACTCTGATACAGCGCAAAAAAAAAAGTAAAATAGTATAACCTATATGGTTACTAAATTACTAGATTTATTAGACATCAGTTTCCCCAACAGCCTAATTTAATTTGCGTATTCTATAACCTTTTTATGTTGATGAATGACAAATTTAATTTGGTCTCCATGTCACATAATGTTCATATATACCTGTTAAACATGAAGTAATGGATGACAGTGTAATAATTCTTAAACTTTCAGTTGAACCTAAACTAAAATATAAATTGAAACTGTTCACTTACTAGATCTGTTAGGAATCGACCAGGGGAAGGGGTACTGGTCAAGGGAAAGCGGTTGAGGAAGGAGGACCCAAACGCAGGAAAAAGATATGAATATGAGATATGAAACGCAATATATGATCGCCTGAAATAAATAAAAAGGTATATGCACCTTGGTGTAGCAGATGCGAGCCCAACGAGGAAAGCCCAGGCACTCGTGTGAGTATCTGTGGCCGGGATACGATCCTGGGCTTCAAGGCAGCGTGAGGCAAGCGAGTTGCCACTACACCAAGTGGCCGTGAGAGAAGCGGGGGGCGCAGCTGAACAAGTGAGTAAGGGCAAACAGAGGGGCCGTACACAACGGAATCAAACAAAGGAAGCGAGTGCCAAAAGGGCTATTAATGAAAGGTAGGGACAGGATATTAAACAACCAAACTAATGCCCCAGGCGTGAGAGGGCGATTAGATTTGATTGCGCAAAAGAAAACGAAAGGGGAACGCTAAACAGCGAACCTGGGGAAGAACCACGCATGCGCGGTGGGGAGGATCTCTGATGAGATCCAGGAACAGCCGTAGCGTTAGCAGCGGCGTTAGCCGCTGCGCGGAGCGGAGCGCGAGCGCCGAATAAGCGGGTCAAAAATGGAAAAAGAAGACGACTTCCCAGGGGGCTGAGACGGCAGTCAGCCAGGGGGCGCCAGGGGAGCGAGAAAGACGGCCGAGCGTCGGCGGCGAACGGCGTCCGGGGAACGCAGCGGAACTGTGGAGGAAGAGAGGTCAGTAGCGGTAAACTGTCCCTCCGTCTATCTAATTCCCTGACCGGTTGACCTCGAGTCTCGAGTCTCCCGCTACTGAAATCTCTTCAAAACGCGAGAGAATGGCTCATAGCAATCGATAGTGCACCGACGGGCGGCGTTTAGGAAGCTCTATTTGTAGTAGTGCGGCCGCCATGTTGACACGGCCGGCGACGCCCTCCGGCTTGGGTTGCCTGGACCGTAACAGCACCCCCCTTCCCCCCCCGAGGGGCAGCCCCAGACGTCCCCAGAAGTCCCGGACGAGACACCGGTCCAGGATGTGCCGGTCGGGAACCCAGGAGCGCTCCTCCGAGCCGTAACCCTCCCAGGTACTGCTGCCCTGCACGCGGCGGTTGTCGAGGAGCCGGCGAACAGTGTACACCGGGCTCCCCTAGACAATGCGAGGGGCAGGCGGCCGACTGGGAGGGGTAAGGGTCTGACACAGGACGGGCCTGAGTTGGGACACGTGGAAGGCGGGGTGGCCGGAGGAAGATCGAGCCGGTAGGTAACCGGATTGATTCTCCGTACCACCTTGAAGGGTCCCACATGCTTAGGCCCCAACTTGCCCTTGGCCCCTCTGAGGGGGAATTGTCGCATAGACAGCCACACCCACTGACCTGGACGGAAAGAAGGGGCTGGCCGGCGTTTGCAGTCCGCCGTACGCCGCATGCCCTCCACCGCCCGATGGAGAAGGGCTTGCGCGTTGGCCCAGGCCCTTTTGCAGCGGCCAACAAAGCGAGCGGCGGAGGGGACCCCGGCCTCCCTCTCCTGTTCAGGGAAGAGAGGCGGAGGGAACCAGAACTGACACTCGAAGGGCGACATGCCCAGAGCCGAGTGCCGTAGGGTGTTGTGGGCGAACTCTGCCCACAGAAATTGCTCGGACCAGGTGGAGGGGTTCCTGGCAGTGAGGCACCGGAGCATGGTGGCCAGGTCTTGGTTGACGCGCTCCGTTTGGCCGTTGGACTCGGGGTGAAACCCCGAGGACAGACTGGCTGTGGCTCCCAGAAGGCGGCAAAAGGCCATCCAGAATCGGCTTGCGAATTGTGGACCCCGGTCTGACACCACGTCACTGGGCAGGCCGTGAACCCGGGCGATGTGGAGGAGGATGAGGTCAGCCGTCTCCCGTGCCGTAGGCAATTTGGACAATGCCACGAACTTGCAGGCCTTGGAGAATTGGTCGACAATCACAAGGATGACGGTGCAACCCCGAGAAGGGGGCAGGCCCGTGACAAAATCAAGGGATATGTGGGACCAGGGCCGAGAGGGGACAGGAAGAGGCTGAAGAAGGCTGCCGGGGAGTCTTGTTCTTGGCACAAACCTCACAGGTGGCAACAAAGCCCTTGACGTCCGCCTCCATGCCTGGCCACCAGAAGGTCTGCCTGAGGTACTCGTAGGTGCGAGCGGCTCCAGGGTGCGCTGTGAAGCGGGCCTCGTGGCCCCAGCGCATGACCTCCCTCCGAGCGGAAGTGGGGACAAACCTGCGGCCTGGAGGGCCGTTCCCCAGGTCGGGTTCCCGGCGGAGAGCCCTTTCGATGACCTGGTCGACCTCCCAGGTCAGGGCTCCGAAGAACCGAGTCGAGGGAAGTATGGGATTGGGTGTGGAAGGGGCCTCGGGGGGAACCCACTGCCTGGAGAGGGCGTCAGGCTTGACGTTCCTAGAACCCGGCCGGAAGGAGACCGTGAAGTTGAACCTGGCAAAAAACAGCGACCAACGGGCCTGACGGGCGTTGAGGCGCTTGGCCTGCTGAATGTATGCCAGGTTCTTATGGTCTGTCCAGACCAGGAATGGGTGCCTGGCCTCCTCCAGCCAGTGGCGCCACTCCTCTAACGCCAGTTTAATGGCCAGGAGTTGCCGGTCCCCGACCAGGTAGTTGCGCTCGGCGGGGGTCAGACGCCGGGAGAAATAGGCACAGGGACGGAGTTTGTGGGCCGGGGCGGAGCGTTGAGAGAGGATGGTGCCAACTCCCATTTCAGAAGCGTCTACCTCAACGACAAATGCCTCCTCGGGTTCAGGGAAGGAAAGCACAGGCGGATTAGTCAGAAGCCTCTTGATCTCCAGGAAGGCCCGTTCTGCTGCCTCCGGCCAGCGGAACGGCCCAGTCTCCTTGCGGGTGAGGGAGGTGAGCGGAACTGCGATGGTCCCGAAGTCCCTAACAAACCGACGAAAGAAATTGGCGAAGCCCAGGAATCGCTGGACCTGCCGTACCGAGGAGGGGTGGGGCCAATCAGCCACTGCCCTGGTCTTGGCCGGGTCCATGCTAAGACTCCCATGGGAGACCACAAACCCCAAAAAGGAGACATGGAACACCGATTTCTCCAATTTCACAAATAGTCGGTTGGCAAGGAGGAGCTGGAGGACACGGCGGACATGCCGGACATGCTCTGCTTTAGTCTTGCTAAAGATTAGGATGTCGTCGAGGTAGACGTAGACATACCGGTCAAGGGCCTCTCGCAATACGTCATTAATGAGACGTTGGAAGACGGCGGGGGCATTCATGAGGCCGAAGGGCATCACCAGATACTCATAATGCCCTGTGGGTGTAAGGAAGGCCGTCTTCCACTCGTCCCCCGGCCGGATGTGGACGAGATTGTAGGCGCTCCGAAGGTCCAGTTTGGTGAAAACCCTGGCGCCCTGGAGCGCCTCAAACGCCGTATTCATGAGTGGTAAGGGGTAACGGTCTTTGACCATAACGGCATTGAGGCCCCGGTAGTCTACGCAGGGGCAAAGGGACCCATCCTTCTTCCCTACAAAAAAGAAACCCGCCCCAGCGGGTGAAGAGGACGGCCGAATGAACCCTGACCGCAAGGCCTCAGCGATGTACGACTGCATGGCCTCCTGTTCGGTGTGATTGAGGGAGAAGAGCCTCCCTCGAGGTGGGGAAGCACCAGGCAGAAGGTTAATGGCGCAGTCGTACTCGCGGTGCAGGGGGAGGAGCTGAATACCTTGCCCAGGTCCTTGTGCTGGGCGGGGACTGAGGAGAGGTCCGGCTCTGGCTGCCGCACAGGGGGGGGGGGGGGGAGGCGGGGGAATGAGGCAGGCCTCCAGACACCTAGGGGACCATGAGAAAACTGACCCAGACTGCCAGTCGATAGAGGGGTTATGGTGCTGTAACCAAGGGAAACCCAAAACCAATTATGGGGATTATGGGATTATGGGTTATGGGGAGTCTGGGTTACAAGGAGAGGCAGTAACTCGGTATGGTCCCCGATAGTCACTTGGAGGGGAGAGGTCTGGTGCGTAACGGGGCCACAGCCCAAGGACTGTCCGTCCAGGGTCCTGAACAAGCGAGGCCGCTGGAGGACCTCCAGCCGTGCGTGGAGCTGTTGGGCGAGGCGACCGTCAATAAAGTTCCCGGCGGCCCCAGAATCAACCAGGGCCCGAACGACCTTTAGGGGACCCCCTCCCTGGCCAATGCCAACCTGTAGGGAGAGACCGGACCGGGGAGGTAAAGATGCCTCTAGGACCGGCCTCCACGCCCGGCCCCGGGCCTTGCGTTTCCCGACCGGCGTGGGGACCCCACCCTGGAACCCGAATGAGGGGAACCGGCTCTGGCCAAGTCCATGGGTTCCTCGACGTCTCTGCTGGCCGGAGGGTACATGACCTGAGCCCTGGCGGGCCAAACGGGGTACCGGGACCCGCGGGCGGCTGCCTTTTTCCGCGCCTTCTGGCGTCGGCGGGTGTCCAGGGAAGTGGCGGGGGTTTAGAGGTCGTTAAGGGTCGCAGGAGGGTCGCGTGTGGCCAGCTCATCCTTGAGACCCTCACTGAGACCCTTCTGGAAGACGGCCATAAGGGCTGGGTCATTCCAACTGCTCTCAGCGGCCAGGGTCTGAAAGTCAATGGCATACTCGGCCGCCGAGCGCGAACCCTGGACGAGCTCAGTGAGATGAGCCGCGGCATCCCTCCCGCCATGAGGGTGAAAGAACGTTTCCTTAATGGCTTGGGTAAAGGCGGATTCAGAGCTGCAGACTTGAGAGCCCGACTCCCACTGGGCCGTGGCCCAGGCCAGGGCACGGCCCGAAAACAGGGAGATAATATAAGCCACCCGAGAGCATTGCGTAGGAAAGCAGGAGGGCTGCAGCTCGAACGTCAGCGAGCACTGCAGTAAAAACCCCTTGCAACGCTCCGCTTCCCCTGCGAACCTCTCGGGGGCAGTGATAGGGGTGTCCCCCGTAGCAACGGCCCTAGGAGCCGGAGCGGGGGGAGGAGGAGTGTCTGTGGCCGGGATTCGATCCTGGGCTTCAAGGCAGCGTGAGGCAAGCGAGTTGCCACTACACCAAGTGGCCGTGAGAGAAGCGGGGGGCGCAGCTGAACAAGTGAGTGAGGGCAAACAGAGGGGCCGTACACAACGGACTCAAACAAAGGAAGCAAGTGCCAAAAGGGCTATTAATGAAAGGTAGGGACAGGATATTAAACAACCAAACTAATGCCCCAGGCGTGAGAGGGCGATTAGATTTGATTGCGCTAAAGCAAACGAAAGGGGAACGCTAAACAGTGACCCTGGGGAAGAACCACGCATGCGCGGTGGGGGGGATCTCCGATGAGATCCAGGAATAGCCGTAGCGTTAACAGCGGCGCAAGCCACGCTGCGCGGAGCGCGAGCGCTGAATAAGCGGGTCAAAAATGGAAAAAGAAGAGGACTTCCCAGGGGGAAGGAGAAGCGCTGAGACGGCAGCCAGCCGGAGGGCACCAGGGGAGTGAGAAAGACGGCCGAGTGTCGGCGGCGGAGCCGAGGAACACAGCGGAACGGTGGAGGAAGAGAGGTCAGTAGCGGTAAACTGTCCCTCCGTCTATCTAATTCCCTGACCGGTTCACCTCGAGTCTCCCGAGCTCTACTTGGCTGGTCCGCTTTTCAGGCCAGTCGTACCTCTAAGCCCTTACAGATCGCTACTGAAATCTCTTCAAAACGCGAGAGAATGGCGCATAGCAATCGATAGTGCACCGACGGGCGGCGTTAAGGAAGCGCTATTTGTAGTAGTGCGGCCGCCATGTTGACTGGCCGCCATGGGTTGCCTGGACCGTAACAAGATCTTATTAGAATACAGTGGTATCTCGGTTCTTGACCTCCGAAGAACTTGAATTCGATTCTCAACTCACTGCGAGTAGAAAAATTTGTCTCGGTCCTCATCATTTGCTTGGTACTAGGTGCACTTGCTTAGACTCTATGAGTCACGCTGCGTGACTTGTTTCAGCCAAATGTCACCATTCAGTACAGTGATTCAGGTTCACAATAGCCCTCATAGAAGATCTCTGTATTTTTAATCACATTTTTCTGAATTTTTTTCCTTTATCTACAGTACTGTATTCTTAGTGCAAATAAGTCTCCATGGGTCCTAAAATGGTTACGTATAACCAACCGAAAGCAAAACAGGAAATGAATGCTACAGAACACAGGCTGCAGTTCGCATAGCTGCTATTGCTAGCACCCAGAGTTAATCAATAAGTGTTTTGCTTTTACTTACAATCCATTAGGCACTAAATTACATGTGACTTAAACACTTTATTATAAAATAAGCTTTGTGTTAATGATTTTGGCCAAATGTAGATTAATCTAAGTGTTTTAAAACATTAACTTACTTATCATTAATTATCATAGTATCCGTTCCATATCTCTTTTATGACACAGTATAGACCGCTCTACCAAACATTCATTTCATAATACATTTAACTTAAGATTAAGTTGTCGGAATATACCACCATCATGAATCAGGGAGCACCTGTACAATACAACTCCATTACTGCATATATTGCCTTATACAGTCTGGATTTTCTGGGGGTCTGGGACAGATTAATTCAATTTACATAATTCCTTATGGGAAAAATTAGCTTGGTACTAATTGTTTTCGGTTCTAAACAAGCCTTCTTGAACAATTTAACGGCAAGAACCGAGGTACCACTGTACATAGTACAACATTTAATTCATTTAAAAGCTTTATGTTTTAGAAGTTAATTATCTATCCATAATCCATTAATCCACCAATCCATTCATTCTGTAAACCATCAATCTACCAATCACACTAATTGTTGCCCATTACTCACCCACCCCTATCTTAAACCTAGAAACTTTAATAAAAACAAAACAAATAGCAAAAAAAAATACATGCGGTAAAATCCAATTTTGTAGCCGGAATGGGTTGCTTTCATTTATCCACAGTGATAATCAGTAACAGTAAGATACTTACATTCACAATGTTCCAAGAACTGTATACAGTCTTGCACTACTGTATCCCTCAGCATGATCATGTGCTTGGCCATGTTCTCCAGCAGGGAGAGGAAGCATCTTTTAATGTAAAACCATGTGTCTGTGCCAAGCTAAAATAAGAATAATAAAAAAACACAGCTCTATAAGTATGAAGCTTATGCTGATAATAGGTTACATACGCTATACCACAATTACATAACAGTATCATGATACTCCTATTGTGGATTTGTCCGACATTCTATTAGGATTATATCCAACCCTATAGGGATTATGCACATAATGCATGTGTATATGCACCGAATATGCTTGAAATGGCATTACAGATACATTTTAGTCACATTTTAAAGATGCATTGGTCTCTCAAAGACTCATCTGAAAAAAGCCCTCAAACAAAATCCAGTATACACATGGTCTGTATCTGCCAGTGCATGCATTTAAAATTATCATTTTTGATTTATCAACTGAAACCCAGTTACAAACAAAGTTGTTGATCACATATCATCAGCTGACTGGCATGTTGTTAGAGTTCAATCAATCTGAGATGCAGTTGATTTTAAGTGGTACTTAAATCCATATTAAATCCATATAGAAGACATCTAAAGCCATGTGTATATTGTGTATAAGACTGTGTTTCTCAATCCTGGTCCTAGAGTGCCCATGTACTGCTCATTTTATTGTTTTGTCACTTACATGATTTTTAGATTTAGATTCAATTTCATACAAACAGATCCAAACAAAGAACAGTTTTAACTTTTAAACTACAATCTCAACAGTTCATTGAAGTATCTAATAGTGATGAGAACAACAATTCTAGCAGTGAGTCTGTCCAGCATTTATCTCAGCAAAGAACCTGATGATGGGAGCGTGAGAACGAGATTTGGATTTTGTTTGTTCAGCTGGTAGCAAGACCTTACTACAAATTAGTACAAGAAAAATAACATTTGATGCATTGAATATTCTGAGTATGTGAAGAGGATATTGATGACAAAGATGAAACACTAGACTCAAGTATCAAACAAAAAACAACACTGTTTAAAAGGAGTGCAAAGAAACAGAGAAAAATAAATCTAAATGTAAAATAAAGCAAAAACACAAAGCACCTTCTTGTTGTAAGGCTCCAGACTCTTGATTACACGAGAAATGCCAAAGTCGTAGTTTCCTTTAGCACAATACAAAGTCCTGCAGGAATAATTTCATGGTTTTAATTAAAGTCCTTAACTAAAATGAAATGTATCTTTACCTAAAATGCACTAATTTAAAGTTGAACTAATATCTCTCTCTATACACACACACACACACACACCGTTTTATTATGTTACAGACTTATTCTACAATAGGCTGAGTTAATTTTTTGTCACAAAATTCTACACACAATTGCCCACAATGACAAAGTGAAAACAGGTTTTTAGAAAATATGCAATTTTATTTTACTGAGAAAACCATATTAATTAATATTAATTAGATGTACATATCTGTACACACCCCGAGCCTAATACTTGGTTGATGCACCTTTGTCAGCAATTACAGCTTCAAGTCACTGTCATGTTGGAAAGTAAACCTTCGCTCCAGTCTGAGGTCCACAGGTCTTTCCCTCTATCATGGCTAGTCGCCCTGGTTCTGCTGCTGAAAAAACATCCCCACATCACGATGTTGCCACCGCCATGCTTCACTGTAGGGATGTCATTAGCCAGCTGATGAGCAGTGTCTGGCTTCTTCCAGATGTGATGCTTGGTATTCAGGCCAAAAAGTTCTATTTTGGTTTCATCAGACCAGAGAATCTTGTTTAATGGTTTGAGAGTCCTCTAGTTGCCTTTTGGCAAATTCCAAGTGGGCTGTCGTGTGCCTTTTTACTAAGGAGTGGTTTCCGCCTGGCCACCCTACCATAAAGGTGTGATTTGCGGAGTGCTGCCTGGATGGTTGATCTTCTGAAAGGTTCTTCCATCTCCACAAGGATACGATGGAGCTCAGTCAGAGTGACCCTCGGGTTCCTGCTCACCTAACTGGCCAAGGCCCGTCTTCCACAATCACTCAGTTTGGCTGGGTGGCCAGCTCTAGGAAGATTCTTGGTGGTTCCAAACTTCTTCCATTTTACGCATGATGGTGGCCACTGTGCTCTTTGGGACCTGTATAGCTGTACCAACTTTTCTGTACACTTCTCCAGATCTAGGTCTTGACACAATCCTGTTTTTGAGGTCTGCAAATAATTCTTTGACCCCATGGCATGTAGGTTGCTCTGACATGCACTGTCAACTGTGAGACCTTATATAGGCAGGAGTTGCCTAACCCCAATAATGTCCAATCAATTGAATTTACCACAGGTGGACTGCAATTAAGTTGTGGAAAAATCTCAAGCAGTATCAGTGGAAACAAAATGCACCTCAACTCACATATGGTGTCATATCAAAGGGTGTGCACACTTGTGTACATATGATATTTTACATTTTGGTTTTTAATACATTATCACAAATGTCTAAAAAACAGTTTTCACTTTGACATTCTGGGCTATATTGTGTAGCATTATGTGACAAAAAAGTAACTCAATCTATTGTCTTAATCTATTATAATAAAACATGGAGAAAGGAGAAAGGGGTGTGCAGACTTTCTGGCCTGACTGTGTATATGTATTAGTTCAACTTTAAATATATATAAAATCTGAAATCCTACCCAATCACAAGGTTGACGATACACAGATGGAACACTTTCCTATTAGGGTCGTTGTATGAGATCTGCTCTTCTTCTTTCTCGATCTTCCTCATCAGCTCCTCTGCCTTTTGACACACACAATCATGAGACAATCATATCTAAAGCTTAAAGGCTACGATCGCACTGACTAACTACTACAGACTATTCCTGTTTCAGAATATCTTGGTATCTGGTTATAATTTAAAATCCCAAATCAGAAACAGCTGGGAGAGTATGGAAAATGCTAATAAAAAATGCTGTGTTTCCTACATTTACTTTGACTTTATTTTATTGCAGACAGTATGAACCCAAGATATTTCATGTTTTGTCTTTGTCAACTTCATTTAATTTGTTAATAAATATCCATTCATTTCATTTCAGGCCTGCAGCACATTCAAAAAAGTTGGGACAGTAAAGCATTTACAGTTTTGTACAGTTGACATTCCGTTTCACAACACTGAAAAGCTGGTTTGGCACCAAGGATACCAAGAGTTTTAAGTCTCAAAATGCTCCATACATTCTCTATTGGGGACAGGTCAGGACTGCAGGCAGACCAGTCCAGTACCGTACCCTCTTCTTCCGCAGCCATGCCTTAGTAATGTGTGCAGCATGCGGTTTTGCATTGTCTTGTTGAAAAACCATGGGTGTCCCTGGAAAAGATGATGTCTTGAAGGCAGCTTAAAGTTGCTCTAAGATCTCAGAGTACTTAAAAGAAGTACCATCAAAGAGGTTTAAGTTATCTGTGCCAAGGGCACTGACATTTGTGAATGTAACTCTGTATTGTAGTGTTTGACAGAGGTTTGCCAAAGTAACCCCTTGCCCACATGGTTATTTCAGCTATTGATGAATGAAGGTTCTTTATGCAGTACTGTCTGAGGGATTATATGAGAAATCCTACTTTAAGGAACATTATTTTTAGCTATTTACTTTCAATAATATTCCCACATATTTATTGACAAACTGGAGATTTGCTCAATAGCTTGGATCCTCAAAGACTCAGCCTTGTACACAGCTCTTGTATCAAATCATGATTATGATCACTTGTTAACATCAACTGTTTGAAATCACTTAATTATTTAGCGCATTTACCTCATTACTATCCCTAAATTCCCTGCTTCCCAACTTTTAAAATTAAGGATGAAATGACGTTGTCTACACAAAACAAGAAAAATATTGAGTTCATATTGTCTGCAATAAAATACAATTCAATGAACTGAAAAACATATTCATAATCTTCCAACAATTTCTGCTATTTTTTGTTTTATACTATCATAATAAATGATGCATACAAAGTAAAAATTGATAACAATAATGTTTGCGTGTCTTTGGAGGGGGGTTTGGGGAACCAACCCTGCTCTATAACATGTTACACCAATATCTTGTTAAAATTCCAACACAGCTGCACTGGTCCATGCTTTGCTCTTACCTCTTCATTTTGGCTTGTCATGATGTACGACACGCACAGGTTAGCCAGAACAATTGCGCTCACGTTGAGGATCTATGGGACAAAACATGGCTGTTTATTCACCAGCAGAATCAAAAGACAAGCAAAGCACAAACAAATCAAAATGGCAAGCTTCAAACACCACACTAAATGTCCCATGCATTCAGGCAATACACGCTCAAAACGCCAGTACTCGTTTTACCGAAGGCTTTCTTTTGCAGGGACACTCTTGAATCTTACACTGTTCCAGCTAGCAAGAGCGAAACAGACACACAGATTTATTACAATTCCTAGACCTCGTATACTATTCCATAGTTTTTCAACACTGAATCTAACAACAAACTTTAACTGTTCATAATGAACTAGTCAATCTCAGACAACTTTATTTTATTTTTACATTATTTCTCCCATTACTGTTACTCATATAAAGAGTAACACAACTGAGTAACAAGACGAGTTTTCAGCACAGAATTAGCAAATGCATAAATGTAGCCACATGGTGTCCATACTAATAGCATTAGGACACAGCACTTTCCAATGATTTACCAAAAAATTGTACTTTTACAATAAACAAATAAAATCCAAACATAATTTCAGTAACAGGATTGTATGTTGAGATTGACCTTCTCAGTCATATTGTAACTATCATCAAATACACAGAACAAAATAAGGGAGAACTTATTGTTGGTTTTCCTATGGTCTTCAGAAGATCCAGATGCTAAAAGGGAACATTTGACTTGTGGTATGTTCCCTAATTTCCAGAAATGGGAAAATGTTAGGGTAAGAGGACTGAGTGAAAACCTGGGAACATGACTAAAATATGTATTTTAAAGTAAATTATTATGGATTTCTTATGAAACAAATATTTACAGCCTAGATGGGATATGGAGTGACACAACAATGTAAAAAACAAGATTTCTGACGGATTTTGATTAATATATTTCATTGTAAAGTGTAAGATTAGAGCAATACTTTGTGTTCTAGGTGGTTTTTTATTAATGTTTTAAATTATATCCATGAAATTAGCAAAAATTCACAAATTAAATTGCATCACTGTGGAGGACAACATGCTTAATAATAAAATGTTTCTTGCAGTTAATTATACTAATTATATATACACATGTAATATCCTGGACGAAAATGGCACCCATTCAGTAGAATGGCTCAAATACAAACAACAACAACAACAACAACAACAACAACAACAACAATACTATCAAAAGAGAAAATACTAAAAATTGGATCAGATGTAGTGAAATTTCACAAGGCCCCAAATATTTTCTTTATAAAAATAGTAAACATCATTAAAATTATTACACCTATTTTATATATCAACTATTGTTAATCATTAGCAACAAACTATTAAGAATAATATTGCTATATTACAATAATAACTATTTCTGTCATCCATAACCCTTATTAAATATTGTCAAAGTCTGCATGTTCAGCTGACTAAAACCTTAACCCATTTCATCACTGTATGTTAAACATGAAACAGAAACACAATTATGGCTGAAAAAAATGACCTGTTTTTTTTTTAATCCATTGTGCTTACATTGTCATAGTGTTTCTTGACAATAGGCTCGTAGAACCCAATAGCCTCCTTGTATTTGTTCTCTTGCATGAACAGCACATGTGCTACATTGAGCTTCCAAGTGTCGTGCTCATTGCAGAACTCCACAGACTTGCGAAAAATCTTCTCAACCATGTTGTAGTTCTCACGGTTCCAATAAATCTTTGCCTGCGCCATCAGCACAGGAATGTACCTGTGGAAAAACATTAGTAGTGGTAGCAATTAGGGAAGCGTTAATATAATTAAAATTTCTTCAGAAGGCTGAGTTTGTCAAAACAGTAACTTCATTGGTAGTGTACCAATTAATCATACTATTATTGAACAACATCAAACGGTGAATCTGCAAAATACCATAATTATTACTAGAGTTCTGTAGTATTATGTAAAAGAGTTTTAAAACAAAAAAAAGGCTTTATTATATATAAGGTTCCATTTGTGTCTACTTGTGACAGTTGCATGCTAACTTAGCAGACATAAATATACATAAATCCTGGAATGTTGAATAAGCGTAAAGGTCTGAAAATGCTCCTAGGCCATTTAAGTCTGTTCTTGAACATAAAAACTACTACGCTACATACATTTGTCTGAAATGACCTGTTCAGGACCAGTTTAAATATTGTCATTTTACACAGAAGCTAGGGTTGACTTACTCCTCCAAAAGTTGATCATAATCTTCAACAGCCTTTTTTAGGCCTTCATCATCCCGTATACGCCGTGATTCCTGAACCTTCAAGGGAACAAATTACATCATGACACACATGCATGTCCATACCACATCATACAGTATACTCCCTCAGGGAAAGTCATAGAATCATCACACTTAGAGGATGTTCAACCATCTTTTTGTAGCCAATGTTCATAGCAAACAAACAAATCATAGATATGAAACCAAACAATTTTTGTTAAATATCTGAATGTTCCAGCCTTGTGAAGCATATTTCAAACTAATTAAATTAATAGCTGTAATTAATGGCATATTTTCTCCAGACTAAGTAGAGGAAAACATTAGGTGGGCACCCTAAATAAAACACTAAATGGTGTGATCTTCCAAACGCAATGCAAGGAAACCAGTCCAGTCAGTGGGGATAATGCCCAATATGGTATGACAAAACTCCATAGAACACAAAAGCAGAAGAAGAACTAGGGTGTGATCATAGGCATATAATGTATATAACATTATATTACATTATTATGTATAATTATATTATATCAGTCTACGGGTGTAATTTCAGACACCCCCTAAGTCACGCCGCCGCTGTCCCAGTGATAAGATGTGATGAAACTGCATTTGGCTCAGTGGCTATAGTGTCACTTTATTTTCATTTATTTCGTGTTTATATATTTCAATAATTCCATGTATTTATTGGCTGTTATTACTTTTATTACATTCCTTTGCTTTACTCATGTTTTAGTTAATACAAATACAGTTATAAAAAAAAATCATTTGGGTGTCGGGAATGGATTAATCCTATTCACATTACTTATGGGGAAATTTGATACCGGTCATCTGCAACCAATTAAGTTTGAATTCCAACATCACGTGTACCACCGTGTCGCCCATTTGGAAGGTTATAAAAGGAAACATAAATGTTAGAGCAAGTAAGATGTCAAAGTGTGAAGACAAAAACCTCAAAGCAATTTGCCATGAAAATAGCAAACCCACAACAAAAATGAAAAATGGACAAAACAGAATATGAATATTTTTATGTTATTCTATTATTGGCTAATACACTATAGCTTTTGCAGTCTCTATTTTATTATACTCTTCATAATATTCCATTTTCTCTAAAATGTTAGTCTACTTGATATTTTGTTTTCATTATTATATTTTAAATATGTTCTCTCTGATACCATTTATTTAGTTTCTGTTTATTTAAACTATTACTATAAAAGTAGTAATTAGATAACTTAGTTTAATTCTTACACATAACATCTAGAGAGATTGGGTCTCTTTTTGAGTCTTGGTCGTCCCAAAGTTTCTTCCTTACAATGGTTAGAAAGTTTTTTCTTGCCACCGTCACCCTATGTTTGCTAAAATTGGGATTGGCCTTATAATTTAAGATTATAAGAATATAAGACAATCTAAAATTGTAAAGCTGCTTTGGAACAATTGTAAAAATTGTAAAAAGAGCTAGAGCAATATATGTATGTGACATAACTGGAAAAATCTGGCTGACTGATTGGGATTTACATATGAAAAAGCCAAACAAAAAGCATCACTAACACCTAATCAGATGAAAACAAGGTTACAGTGGACTAATCAGAAGCAATCATGGAGTGTGGATGGCTGGACAACAGTGACTGAAGTGATGAATCACTACTCTGCACTGGACAAGAGGATGATGCTAGGACATTTGTCTATGTCATTATAATGAAACATATAAAGTTGACTGGTGTAAAATAATTTGGCATCATACCTGTGATTTGTTTACTTGCTATGAAGTGATAAAGATCAGTGAACATCCTTTAAAGGTGTAATGACTCCATAATATATGCCAGGTATTAAAAGTCATGTGAACAAAATTATGAATGTATAAAAAATAGCATAACTCATCCAGAATCAACTTGTGCATGTCCTGCCTTTTGCAGGATCGTTCAATGTCATAAAAGCAAAAGAAAATACAGAACCTGTTTGGTAATCTTGCGTAACTGTTCAGTCAGTGTTCCAGCCATGTCATCTAACTTCCGAAAAGCCTGTAGCATAAAACAAGGTGAATCCACAGTAATTCAAATACAGCTCAGTATGTATTATTTTCAGTTCAGATTAAAAATTTCAGTACGTTTTACCTCCTCTGGTGCTGTCTGACTTGTCAGCATGGCATCCAGAAACTCATACAGGTACTATAAAAGGAAAGAGCGAGCAAGAGAACAACATGGAGCTCAATTTCCAAAATTCTAAGGACTGAATGTTGGGTCATTATGCCTCAGACAATTGGCTTTGAGGATTCTGCATAAGCACTGCTGATGCATGATACATGTAGCAATAATCACTGGGAGTAATTTTGAAAATTGTCTGAATTAAAATTGTGTGAGAAGTGGTGAATTAAAATAGGCACTAGAGTTGGGCTGTATTGACATTTTTAGAGGTGGTAAAAAAAAAAAAAAGTTTATTATTATTTGATCCCTTGCTGATTTAAATTAACAGCCTATAATTGTAATGGTAGGTTTATTTTAACGGTGAGAGATAGAATATCGAGAAGAAAATCCACATCATATAATCACATTATATAAAATACATAAATTGATCTGCATTTCATTGAGTGAAATAAGTATTTGACCCCCTAGCAACCATTAAGAGTCCTGGCTCCCAGAGACCGCTAAGATACTCCTAATTGGAACTCGTCACCCGCATTAAATACATCTGTCTTGACTTGTCACCTGTATAAAAGACACCTGTCCACAGAATCGATAAGTCAATCAGACTCCAACCTGTCCACCATGAGCAAGTCCAAAGAGCTGTCTAAGGATGTCAGGGACAAGACTGTAGACCTGCACAAGGTCGAAATGGGCTACAAAACCAAAAAGCAGGAAGCTGGGTTAGAAGGAGACAATTGGTGCAATTGTTCGAAAATGGAGCTATCAAGGATCATGAGAAAGGTGAGAGATCAGCCTACACCTATACGGGAAGAGCTTGTTAATGATCTCAAGGCAGCTGGGACCACAGTCACCAAGAAAACCACTGATAAGACACTATGCTGTAATGGATTAAAATCCTGCAGTGCCTGCAAGGTCCCCCTGCTCAAGAAGGCACATGTCTGAAGTTTGCCAATGAACACCTGAATGATTCAGAAAGTGCTTGGGAGAAGGTGATGTGGTCAGATGAGACCAAAATTGAGCTCTTTGGCATCAACTCAACTCGCCATGTTTGGAGAAAGAGAAAAGCTGACTATAACCCCAAGAACAGCATCCCCACCATCAAGCATGGAGGTGGAAACATGTGTTTGCTTTGGGGGAGTTTCTCTGCTAAGGGCACAGGACAACTTCACCGCATCGATGGGGGGATGGACAGGGCCATGTACCGTAAAATCCAGAGTAAAAACCTCCTTCCCTTCGCCAGGACACTTAAAATGGGTCATGGATGGGTCTTCCAGCATGACAATGACCCAAAACATACAGCCAAGGCAACAAAGGAGTGGCTCAAGAAGAATCATATTAAGGTCATGGAGTGGCCTAGCCAGCCTCCGGATCTTAATCAAATAGAAAACCTGTGGAGGCAGCTGAGGCTTCGAGTTGCTAAGCGACAGCCTCAAAAGCTTAATGCTATAGAGATGATCTGCAAAGCTTCTTTGCTGCAAAAAGGTTCGTATGCTGGAATGCAATGTTTTATTTTCTCCAAAAATAACACTTTTATTTTAAAACAAAAAGTTATATTTGGTCTCATCCGTCCACAAAACATTCTTCCAATAGCCTTCTGGCTTGTCCACGTGATCTTTAGCAAACTGCTGACGAGCAGCAATGTTCTTTTTGGAGAGCAGTGGCTTTCTACTTGAAACCATGGTCTTGAATTTCCTCCATTTTTACACAATCTATCTGACTGTGGATTGGTGGAGTCCAAACTCTTTAGAGATGGTTTTGTAACCTTTTCCAGCCTGATGAGCATCAACAACTCTCTTTCTGAGGTCCTCAAATCTCCTTTGTTTGTGCCATGACACACTTCCACAAACATTTGTTGAGAAGAGCATACTGTGAATAAAACAGGGTGTCCACTCACACCTGATTGTCATCCCATTGATTGAAAACACCTGACTCTAATTTCACCTTCAAATTAACTGCCAATCCTAGAGGTTCACATACTTTTTGCCATTCACTAATAATGTAATATTGGATCATTTTCCTCAATAAATAAATGACTGATAAATGAATGATAATATTTTTATCTCATTTGTTTAACTGGGTTGTCTTTATCTATTTTTAGGACTTGTGTGAAAATGAAGCGATGTTTTAAATAATATTTATGCAGAAACGGTTCACAAACCCTCAAGCACCACTGTAAGTTGCTCTGGATAAGGGTGTCTACTAAATGATAAATGTAATTACTAACTCAAAGCAAGTCGGGTTTACAGTTTGTTCGTAATGTAGGCTATGCCTTTGAAACAGTTTCCACAAATAAATAAATAATCAGATAATCGAACAGCCTCACCAAACTGATTATAAACACGGAAAAGCAGACACAGAATACCAGAGATATTATATAAAGAGATGATATGATAATACACAGGACGAACGCAAGCTGAGCCTGTGACCACCTAGTGTGGTCACACTCATGGTCAAGACCACAAGGTTATGGCTTGCAAAAGACTTTCCTTTGCTGATACCCCATTGGAATGTTACACTGTGTAAAATGTATAATAAACATATGTGCAACTGTGTAAAAGCATAAAAGTTTTGCTTTCTTTTCTTATCAAACTATCTGTAAATAGATGCATTTTCTTACTGGTGAAAGAAACTTGTAAGTGAGGTGTGCGTTTTCGGCCATCACGTCAGCAGCCAGGTCAAAGTACTGCAAGTTATAAAAGCAGAGACATAATATTATTTTATTTCACAGCAGGAATATCTTTTTCATATAATTTAACATTAAACCCCAACTTGGATATTATATAAACGACCCAAAAACCATGGCAAGAAATAAATAAAAGCAAATGATTACTTAAGTTTTTTTTTAAATAAGAATATGGATCATACCTCATATTTACAGTACAGAAGGAGCAGGTTGCCAAAAGTGGAGGGTGGAAATGGGCTCTGCTGCAGCAGAAAGGCAAGTTTTTCAAAGCCCTCTGTTGGCTTAGTGTCCATGTTCATGAGAGCCTGATTGTGAAGGGTCACTGGGTCAAGCTCCTACAATTACAAAATCAACCATTAACCCTAATGTCTGTCATATCCAGTCGCCCAGATTAATAAGCATATTGCAATAGCATTTGCCCTTAATTACTTCTACCTCAGCATCACCACATCTAAATGAACCATTGTGGAAGAAATTACAGCCCAAATATAGGTCATCCCTTAAGTACCCTTTTAAAAGCCATGCGCCCAATATAAATATACATGTGAAAACATATACACTTCCAAGATTAGCATACCTCAATAGATATTTTCTAAAGAACATGACTGATACTGTATGAAGAAGGCAAAAGAGTCAGATAAAACAGGACAGGTATACATATACTCAGTTATACCTTTTCTTTGTACATACAGTGGAACCTCTGACTTCGAACCCCACTTCACTCGAACAATTCGGACATAAAATGGTTCGTATAAAAACAATTTGGCCCCCAAATTCGAAGAAAAATTCTGACTTCGAATATGGGTATCCTAAACAGAACACTCAGTGGTGCGATAACCCAGTCCAGTAGGTGGCGATAATGTATCAATAAGGTATGCCAATCGCCATAAAACTCAAAATACAATGAGGAGATAGGATGTGATCACAGGCATCTTATGTACAGTGGGGCAAAAAAGTATTTAGTCAGCCACTGATTGTGCACTTAGAAAGATGAGAGAGGTGTGTAATTTTCATCATAGGTACACTTCAACTATGAGAGACAAAATGAGAAAAAAAATCCAGGAAATCACATTGTAGGATTTTTAAAGAATTTCATTGTAAATCATGGTGGAAAATAAGTATTTGTTCACCCACAAACAAGCAAGATTTTTGGCTCTCACAGACCCCTGTTAACTTCTTATTTAAGAACAGAGCTCTTCTATCCTCCACTGGTTACCTGTATTAATGGGCAACCCTGTTTTTGACCTCGTTTAACCTGTATAAAAGGCCACCTGTCCACAGCC
Source organism: Ancistrus triradiatus (assembly GCA_025084515.1). Classification (NCBI taxonomy): domain Eukaryota; kingdom Metazoa; phylum Chordata; class Actinopteri; order Siluriformes; family Loricariidae; genus Ancistrus; species Ancistrus triradiatus. Next base: position 144,239 of record JAJAGP010000553.1, on the reverse strand, counting down.
TCAAAACAGTCAAGACTCCAAACTCATCAGTGGCCAAGACCATTATAAAGCTGTCAAAGGAAACAGGAAGAAAAATTGTAGACCTCATCCAGTGTTAACAAGACCCTGCCTTCAGGATGCTGGTGGCCCATTTTTACTGGGGGACTATTTTCAGTACGTCGGTGACACTGCGGGGTTTAAAAACTCCAGTAGCAAGGCTTTGTCTGTTCCACTCATATCGGTGCCAAGACCAATCACTCAATCATGGCCAGACAAAGAGCTGTGAAGGGACACCAGGAAGAAAAATTGTAGACACCTGCAGCAGGCTGGAAAGAGGAAGTGAATCTACAATAGGCAAGCAGGTTCAGGTGTGGTGTGAATAAATCAACTGTGGGAGCAATTGTAAGACATACAAGACCATGATTTAATCTCCCTTGATCTGGGCTCCATGCAAGGATCTCATCCCATGGGGTCAAATGATCATAAGAACGATAACGGTGTGAGCAAAAATCCCAGAGAACTACATGGAGGGACCTGATGAATGAAACTGCAGAGAGCTGGGACCCAAAGTCACAAAGCTACCATCAGTAACACACTACGCTAAGAGAGACTCAGATCCTGCAGTGCCAGACGTGGCCCACCTGCTTAAGCCAGTACATGTCAGGCCACATCTGGAAGTTTGCCAGAGGAGCATATGGATGGTCCAGAAGAGGATTGGGAGAGACTATCATGTGGTCAGATGAAACCAAAATAGAACTTTGGTTTAAAAAAACTCAACTGGAAGAAAAAGGATGCTGAGTCGCATACCCAAGAACCACCGTTGTACCTGACTGTTGAAGCATGGAGGTGGAAAATCATGCTTTGGGGCTGTTTTTCTCCAAAAGGGAACAGGACGACCTGATCCGTGTTATGGGAAGAGAATGAACGGGGCCATTTATCATGAGATTTTAAGCCCAAACCTACTTCCATCAGGGGAGAGCATTGAAGATGGAGAACATGGCTGGGTCTTCCAGCATAATAATGATCCCAAACACCCCCTTGGGCAACGAAAGAGTGGCTCCGTAAAAAGCAATTTTTCAAGGTCCTGAAGTGGCCTTAGCCAGTCTCCAGACCTCAACCACATAGAAAATTTGTGGAGGGAGTTCAATGCCTTGTTGCCCCCAAAAACATCACTGCTTAGAGGAGATCTGCATGGAGGGCTGGGCCACAATACCAGCTTACAGTGTGTGCAAAACTGTGAATGAAGACTGTACAGTTTGACTGTAAAAAGTTTGACCTCTGTCAATTAGTTCATAGTCATAGTTGAAGTGTACCTATGATAATAATTACGACCTCTCTCATTTTCTTAGTAGGAGAAAACTTGCACAATCAGTGGCTTGACTAAAATAACTTTTTTGCCCCACTGTATATCACATTATTTTATTATTATGTTATGCCTTTGAATATTAGATCAGTCTATGGGTATGATTTCAGACAAACCCTCATTCTTGGCGCCGCTGTCCCAGTGATAAGACGTGCCGAAAGTCTTCCTTTTAATAATTAATTCCATACATATTCCATAGGTATTAATAAAACAATCATTTGGGGGTCTGGAACGGATTAATCCTATTTACATTACTTCTTATGGGGAAATTCGATTCCGACTTTGAACAAATCGGAGTTCGAACGTTCTTCTGGAACCAATTAAGTTCGAATTTTGAGGTTTCATTGTATCAGTTTCAAATATGGCTTTTCCACTGAAAGTCTGCCACTATCCTTGGGTCATTTCTGACCTTTAGTGATACTTATATAGATACAGCACTCGTACTAGCAACTCTGTTCACCAAAAGATGTCATTACGCTTTCAAACAAACACTACAGGGTAGCACACCACTAAGTAGACTATTTTGATTTTAGGGCGAAACATGTCTGATTTTACAAATCAACATGGGGCCCTGGTTATAATGTTATTAAATATTACATTATTCGCCTTGTGCAATCACATATCATCTAACATTCAGGCACAGATAACAATCCCTTGGCCTAGTTTCAGATATAGGTTTGATGTTCCAGTTCAGTACTTTTCCTGCCTCCAAGTCATGTAAAAAAAGGTCCCACAAGGCACAAACATTCTGTGAGGGGCTCTAATGTTGGCTACATAAGACAGAGATCCCCAGATAATACCAAATATTACTAAATATTTCTCAACAGGTGCTAGCAAACCAGCATGTCTTTGCAACTCCCTGTCATTTTCAGCAGACATTTATGTCTTGTTGCTAGAGGCTACAGTCAAAGATGGATTATATACCCATCAGTATCACAGAGGTATCTCGGGGATGAGAGACATTCATGGACTTGTCTGTCTACAATTTGGCTACATGACAAAAGAGTAATCATTGAACAACGATTCCACAGTTGCCACAAAACGCATGTGTAAGCATGCATTTCATGCCCAGAAACATGGCAAAAAGTCTCTACTGACAGTCATTTCATCACACCTGGCAACTTGCAAAGACAAGCTTAGAAGAGCAGTGACAAAAAACATGAAGAGCTATTTTGTTAAAGATGTGTATTAAAACGAATATTTGTGTAAAAGAAATATCAGACGTTATTAATCACAATACCTCTTCTGATCTTGGTGGCATATCAGTCAGTGCCTCTTGAGCAGCATCATCTGTGTGTTAAAAAGAGTAATGTCACAGATCGTAAAGAGTGTGTGTGAAAGTTGGTGAAACCTTCATAATTTTCCAGATTTCTGCATAAATATGACCTAAACATCAGCATGTCATTTTAAACACCATCAGATTTTCACAAAAGTCCTAAAAGAGAACCTAATTAAAAGAATGGAGACAAAATTATTACATTTTATCATTTATGCATTGAGGAAAATGGTCAATTATTACATATGAGTGGCATACACATGTAAACCACTATGCTTAGCAGCTAATCTGAAGGAGAAATTAGAATAGAAGTTAGGTGTTTTCAAATAATGGAATGACAGTTAGGTGTGAGGTGGTGCCCTATAAGCAGAGGGTTCTACCAAAGTCTAATCTTCACAACTGATGTTGGTCATATTTTAGCAAAAAAAGAAAGAAAGAAAGACAATTATGAGGTTTCACTTTAAGCTGGCCGGCAGCTCAGTAAACATTCAACATAGCAGTAGGAGAGAGAGTGAGGGGTGGACTTAAAGTCCTACAATGCAGTTCAACCACAGTGGGGGCCAAAAGCCTGAGACCACTAGTGAAAATGCATCTATTTTGCATTTTTCTGGAATTTAATACAAATGTGTTTCATCATAAATCATACAATCAGCATAACAATTTGAGTGAAATGTTGACAAAATTACTATTTGGTATGTTTCCCCTTATGCTTTAACAATAACATGCAATCGAGCTGGAATGGACAGCACAAAATTATGCAAAATCTGGATCATGTTATCTTCATATGATTTAACAATACTCCATACATCGTCCTGTGATGTCACTGAATGCTTTGGTTTCTCTGTCTTCAACTGCCCCTGTAAATGCTTGATGTTGTTGCTAGGTTTTGAGGTATGTTTTGGGTCATTATCCTGCAGCAATATGAATCTCTCATCACGAAGATTCAAACAAGCATTTATACTGGTGATTTCAGACATTTGGCCCTTACTATACATGACACAACAAATTCTAACTTGAGCCTGGCAACCGATTTTGTTTTCCTATGAGTGTAGTTAAAAGGCATTTATGTGTAATGGAGGAAACAGCTGAACAAAGAGCAATGTCAACAAAAGACATAAAACAAAAACCGTTGTAAATATCATTTTCATAAAAGAAGAGGTATATTCAGTAAGTGTATCATATATCAGTAGTGATGTCCTCTTGTTAATACGGAATTATAGTTTTACTATTCATTTTCTTATTGGTTACCAAAAGGCATGAGGGTTTGAGCCTCATGATCGTTGCTTTCTGTATTGCTATTGCTCCAACTGTGCTCTGAACATAAACTGTTCACTGTTTGAACTTGTGCCACATAATAACACCAAGTTCCTTTTCACATATACATATTTACCTAGAAACAAAACAGTACTTTTAAGGAATTAAGAGAGATTGCAAGCCTTAGCAGAGATCACGTTTACCCTGCAGCAGCATCTTAGAGTGATGAAAAGCGGTACAATTTCCAGGTAATAACAGGGTGGCTCATGTGTGAACAAAAGCTGTGATATTATAAGGAACAGTGTAAGATCAGCAAAGACAACAGGAGGAAAACGAATAAGCAAACAAACTGGAGAATTGTGTATAGATTCTGATACTCAGAAATTAATGTTCCGTTGGTCAGTCATGCATCTGATGTAACTTCAATAAATGGATGTGACAAATATTCAATTCCGCTTTAATTTGCAAGTACATATCTCTGTGAATGCAGCAAAAGCAGAGAAAAGATGCACAACTCCAGGGTGCACAACTCCAGGCCTGGAAAATTCTAGCACATCTACTAAATCTGGTCACCAATTGACAACAACTACTTGACTTTGAAAAGGGTAACACAACTGTGCTGGACCTTGGAAATTAAACTCCTCTCACCCAATGGGCTAACCTCTTTCTGATTTTGTATGTAAACTCCTGGGCAAAAAAATGGACCAAACACAAAAATGCAAAATATTAAGCTTTATGCTCTCAACAGCAAATACACTCACTGACAAAAACAAAGATAAAGCACCCAGATAGAAATGTCCGATTGCGGCAAAACTTGGTATGCAGTTATGTCACAGGCAGATACAGTGGGGCAAAAAAAGTATTTAGTCAGCCACTGATTGTGCAAGTTCTCCTACTTAGAAAGATGAGAGAGGTCTGTAATTTTCATCATAGGTACACTTGTAGGATTTTTAAAGAATTTAATTGTAAATCATGGTGGAAAATAAGTATTTGGTCACCCACAAACAAGCAAGATTTCTGGCTCTCACAGACCTGTAATGTCTTCTTTAAGAAGCTCTTCTGTCCTCCACTCGTTACCTGTATTAATGGCACCTGTTTGACCTCGTTATCTGTATAATGGAAACCTGTCCACAGCCTCAGTCAGACTCCAAACTCAAGCATGACCAAGACCAAATAAGTGTCAAAGGAAGAAAATTGTAGACCTGCACCAGGCTGGGAAGAGTGGATCTACAATAGGTAAGCAGGTTGGTGTGAATAAATCACCTGTGGGAGCAACTGTAAGAAAATGGAAGACATACAAGACCATTGATGATCTCGCTTGATCTGGGGCACCACGCAAGATCTCATCCCGTGGGGTCAAAATGATCATGAGAACGGTGAGCAAAAATCCCAGAACTACACGGAGGGAACTGATGAATAACCTGCAGAGAGCTGGGACCAAAGTAACAAGGCTACCATCAGTAACACACTACGCCGAGAGGGACTCAGATCCTGCAGTGCCGGGCGTGTCCCCCTGCTTAAGCCAGTACATGTCCAGGCCCGTCTGAAGTGTGCCAGAGAGCATACGGATGATCCAGAAGAAGATTGGGAGAATATCATGTGGTCAGATGAAACAAAAATAGAACATTTTGGTAAAAACTCGCCATGTTTGGAGGAAGAAGAATTCTGAGTTACGCCATACCTACTGCGAAGCATGGGGGTGGAAACATCATGGTTTGGGTCTGTTTGTCTGCAAAGGGGACAGAACGACTGATCCGTGTTAAGGGAAGAGTGATCGGGGCCAAATTGTTCCCCTGCTGCCATATAAAAAGGCTCTCAGAGGCTACTTTTTGATAGTGTACCTCTTGGTGAGAGATTGTTGACTGCTAGACACACTCAAAGACAGTTTGTTGACAGACTTTGAGAGGGGCTGGGTTCACTGGACTGAGAGAAGCAGGGTTGATGTTTCGACGAATTGTCCACCATCTAGACTGCTCTGAACTAGCTGCTGAACTAACTGGTGAGGACATTAGCAAAAAGTAAACAAACAGATAAAGTAACTATGCATGGGATAGATTTTCCCTTTGATTTCTCGTAAATGTTTGTGTCTTGTGGGTAAACTTTGTGGACAGTTTTTTACAGAAAGTCAAGTCAAGTCAAGTCAGATTTATTTATATAGCGCTTTTTACAATGGAGCATTGTCTCAAAGCAACTTTACAAGTTTAGATTATCTCCTAATAACTACGTCCAATCCCAAGTTGAGCAAGCCTAGGGCGACAGTGGCAAGGAAAAACTCCCTAGTTCTAGGAAGAAACCTTGGGAGGACCAAGACTCAAAAAGGGACCCAAACCTCCTTGGGCGGCGTAGATGATAAATCTAAGAGCGAACTAAAGTCATGGAGTCATGGTCGATAAAATGTGAATTATGCACAGTGGAGCTCCATCAGATGAACATCATGTGTGGGGCTGGAACTGCCGGAACACAGCTCGGAGAGAAAAACAGAAAATGTAATTAGTTATTGATTAAGAGCACAGTGTTTATTAAACAATCATGATGCCCATGTCAATCACTGATTGCCAAGTGTAGCATGAGACCCCGGCAGCATTAGCTATAGCAGCATAGCTAGAAAGCTAGAAAGAGGAGAAACTGGAGGAAACACAGCCAAGAGGGATCCACATGAGACATTGGCAACCCCACGAGCGGCAGAAGACAGCAACCCAACGTCTTCTGATCACCATAACACTCTTTGACTATGAACCCCCAGCTCTGCCCTTATTCTAAGGCAAGGATGCTGAGTCAAGATCACGAGGGACCCAAGCCTAGTTCAGCCAGACCGCCCACCCGACACTCCCGGCAAGCGGGACAAGGCAGGCAGGGCCAGGCATGGGGACTCCAGACTTCCGGCCTCAGCCAACCCAAGCCATGCAAACTGGTCTAAATCTAGTCAAAAGCCTGCGTAAATAAGTATGTCTTTAGGCTAGACTTAAAACTTTGGAGGGTGTCTGAATCTCGAACGAAAGTGGGAAGTTATTCCACAGTTGGGGGGCCATGTATGAGAAAGCCTTTCCCCCTGCTGTGACTTTTTTAATTCTAGGAACTAAAAGAAGTCCTGCACGCTGTGAATGAAGTAGACGAGTTGGATTGTAAAACTCTAAGAGTTCACTCAGGTAATGTGGGGCCAGGCCATGTAGAGCTTTATAAGTTATAAGAAGTATTTTGTAATCTATGCGGAATTTGACTGGTAACCAGTGTAGTGATGATAGAATAGTAGTGATGTGATCAAATTTTCTAGTTCGAGTTAGCACCCAGGCAGCTGCATTTTGAACTAACTGAAGTTTATTTATAGATTTACTTGAGCATCCAGTAAGTAACAGTAATCCAACCTTGAGGTTATAAACGCATGAACAAGTTTCTCTGCATCATTAAAAGAGAGGATATTTCTAAGTTTAGCGATATTACATAATTGAAAAATAGCAATTCGAGTGATGCTGCTAATGTGCGCATCAAAGGAGAGATCTGAATCAAATGTGACCCCTAAGTTTTTTACAGACGGACTGAGCAATACTGGAGAGCCACCTAGATTTAGGATAGATGTAGCCAACCTGTCTCTCATAGCCTTGGGTCCCACTAATAGAACCTCAGTTTTATCTGAGTTAAGTAAGAGAAAATTAAATAACATCCAATCTTTTATTTCCTTTACACAGTCCTCAATTTTGTTGATTGTAAGGCTGTCATTAGGTTTGGCTGATATGTACAGCTGTGTATCATCTGCATAGCAGTGGAAACTAATGCCATGTTTACGAATAACTGAGTCTAGTGGCAGCATGTACAGAGAGAATAAAAGCGGGCCAAGCACTGACCCCTGAGGCACGCCATACTTCACTTTTGAGAGCTTAGATCTTAGATTTTTTATATGAACAAACTGGTACCGGTCAGTTAAGTAGGATTTAAACCAGAAAGTGTGATCCCCTTAATACCTACAGATTTTCTAGTCTGTTTAGTAAAACCATCATGATCTATAGTGTCAAATGCTGCACTTAAATCTAAACAGAACAAGAAAGAAAACACATCCCTTATCTGAGGGACATTAACAAGTCATTAAGTACCCTAAGTAATGCTGTTTCAGTACTATGATGGGGCCTGAAGCCAGACTGAAATGTTTCATAAATTTTCATTCCTTGGAGGTGACTACAGAGCTGCTCTGATAGACGGCTTTTGTAAGATTTTGGACAGAAACGGTAGAAGATTGAAATTGTCTGGTCTATAATTGATTATCACACAAGGGTCAAGATTGGCTTTTTTACTTTTTTAATCAGTGGTTTGATAACGCAGAAGAATTAAAGGAATTGGGCACATAACCAAAGGTAAGGGATTTGAATTTAAAATAAACTAACACTAGCTCTATAACACTAAGTAATACTTGTTTGAGTAGACGTGTAGGAATTGGATCTAACAAAACATGTTGATGAATTAGACGAGCTGATCAGTGCGGATAGATCAGTATTAGTAATCGGGGGGTAAAAAGATTCTAATCTTGATTTACGGCTAATTGAAAACAGATGTCTTCACTAGTGCTGCATCTGGAAGGTTGCCTGAACAGTTTGGTGATGTGATGGCGCATTGAGTTTTATGCCTAATGTTTTCAAGTCATGAAATCATTACTGTTAAAATTACACAGAATGGGAGAGTCCACCTTTCTTGTGGGGTTTTTTGTTAATTTGGAGACTGTATTAACGAGAAATCTTGGATATTCTCATTTTTCTCTATGATTGAAGAGAAGTATGCAGCTTTAGCTTTAGTGAGGGCATGCGTTATACTCTGCCATGTGCTCCCTCCAAGCAATCTTAAACCACCTCCAATTTACTATGTCTCCACTTGCGCTCCTAAATGCCGTGTTTCTTTGCTTTAAGGTACGGAGTGTGGTCATTATACCATGGGTGTGCCTTTTTTTCCCTAATACGTTGGTGACCCTAGAAGGGGCAAGTCGTGTCAGGGGTTGAGTCGAATAGGCACACATTCTAATGCCTCATTCACACACTCAAAGATGATGATTTATCTCCGTAGGTGTATTAAATTTTAAGTCTGGTAGGTTTTTTAATAAACGCAGCTGGAGTAGCAGATTTTGTGATTAGTGCGCTTGGTGTGATAACGAGGCAGAAGGATTTTATTTATTAGAGATAGCTCAAATACTAAAAGACAGTGATCTGAAATCGAATCACTTTGGGGAAACATCAAGGTTAATCTATATTGATACCAAATGTTAATATTAGATCTAAAGTATGATTACAGCAAACAAAGCTGTAAAGTTGGTCCCATCACATTCTGAGTGATACCCATGGATTCTAAGATGGACTCGAAAGCAATTTTAAGTGGATCCTGCTCATTGTCAAAGTGAAATATTGAAATCACCTACAATTAAAGCCTTAGTAAGCCAGTAGTAAGCAAGAAAGAAAGTTAGCAAATTCCTGAAGAAATTCTGAATAGGGACCAGGCGGGCGGTAAATAGTGATAAGCTGTAAAGAGTGTGGTTTTGACTTCCATAACGATGGATCAGTCACATTAAGAATCAGTATTTCAAAAGAATTAGCCTTGTAACGGGATTTAGCTGTAACACCTAAGTCTTTGTCAAAAATTGTGGCTATGCCTCCCCCCCGACCATTAGGACGAGGGCGACTAGCATGACTGTATCCAGGAGGTGAGGCTTCATTTAAGGCCAAATATTCATCAGGTCTAATCCAAGTCTCAGTGAGACAGAGCTTTTATCAGTGATCACTTCATTTACAATCACTGCTTTGTTTGTAAGTGATCTAATGTTAATTAATCCTAGCTTTAGTCTAATGTTGTTATTTCTTTGGCAGCTATCTGTGTTTATACTAATGAGGTTATTAAAACAGACTTTTTGAGAGCGTTTACGTTTAGGGCAGATGCGGGTAACAGACACAGAAAGAAGAGTCAATGTTTTTCCAGTCAATGGCAATGGCTTTAAACAGTTGACGAGTAGCTGAACATGTTTCCAGTCTGGTTTGGGTTGAATGTGAAACCTACTATTCTCTATTGGATTCAAATCTGGATTCTGGCCAGGCCAAAACTAAGCCTAATTCAACGTCAAGCCACTCTTGGTGGTCATGATCCTGAAAATTCTCAAGCAACTTCTTGGTGACTTTCCCAGTATGAGCAGGAGCATTGTCATTACGAAAATAACATGTTATTGTTCCTCTTTATACACAACTTTATAATTGTGGGAAGCAAGCCTTTCTGCAATATTTTCCTGTACTCCAACTGACTTTTCAAAATGAAGCTTTACCAGCATCTGAAAAAGGCTTTCCATACCATGACACCTCTACCTCCATGCTTAATGTAGCAGAGATGCATTCACTGCTGTATTTCTCACCAGATCTTCGAAGACGCATCTCTGGACCACAACAATGGAACTCAAATGTTCTTAGACAGTTAGAGGTGGTCATCTCTGCTTGAAGAGGCTTTGGGCCGTCCAGATCATTTCTTTCCATCAATATCTCTGTCAAAGCTTTGACCTATTCTCTTATAAGCTGATAGTGGAATACAGATTTGCTGTGCCTTTAGGGTCTTGTAAATCTCAAAATAACTGCAGTTGGCCTGACAAAAACCAATGTAGTTTCTCACAGCAACCCCAGCATGATATTTTCCTTTATTTTGAGGCAGATTTTCTCACTCGGTTAACTTGGGACTCACAAGACTGCATATAATAGATCTCTAGATATCTGTAGATATATGTCTTTGGGGTGCAAAGTTGGGAAGAGGAACTCCAGTATGTCAAAAAAAGCATAAGGAAATTATTGAAATGTTTAAAAACAATGTTCCTCAAAAATGACTGATTTACATACTTATTCAGCTAAAGTGCATAATAGTATCACTATTCAAGAAATCTAGAGGAATTTCAGTGCGTAAAAAGGGCAAGGGCCCTCAGATGGCACTGCATCAAGAACCGACATTCACCAATAGCTGCTAGAACCACATGGGCAAGGGATTGCTTCATCAAACCTTTATCAAGCTATACAATACAGAGTTATATTCACAAATGGCACTATACTGTGCAAAAAAAGCCTTATGTTAATGTCCAGAAGTCGTCTTCTCTGGACTTGCAGGTATTTGGGATGGACTATCACACAGTGGAAACATATATTGTGGTCAAATTTATCGGTACTCCAGATCTTTTTCAGTAGAAATGCACACCGTGTACTCTGTGTGCTCATTTACACTTCTGTGATGGCAGCATTAATGCAGAATACAATGCAAAATGACATGCAGCACACATTACAAAGATATGGCTGTGGAAGAAGAGGGTATGGGTACTGGACTTGTCTCCAATAGAGAATGTTTGGGACGTTTGAAACAAAAAATATGACAACAACAACCCTGTACTGTTGCACACATTAGGATGTGTTTTCAGGAAGAATGGGGCAAAATAACCGGTTGGTATCCTCTGTGCCAAAACATCTTTTATGTAAGGAATTATTTAAGGAACGGCAACAATACAAAGTGGTAAATGCTTTACCATCTTTAACTTTTTTAGAATGTATTGCAGGCCTGAAATGCAGGAATGGATGTTTATTAACAAAATAAATGAAGCTGACTAGACAAAATGTGAAATATCTTGGAATCATACTGTCTACAATGACATAAAAAGTCAAAATAAATCTAAGGATCACTGTGTGTTTTTGCTTTTTTTGTTTTTTGCATTTTCCATACTGTCCCAACTTTTTCTGATTTGGGTAAATTAGTTTACAATACTTTTCATCCAACTCTATATCTGGCATGTCCTGTTGTATGTACTTACTCTTTTTAAGCTGGTATTCAATGGCTGCCTTCAGATTAAATGCCTCAATTAATGCCGTTTTATGCAGCACAAGTGTGTTTCCCACACTTTTTACTTCAATACCCTCTGTTGTCATGCCAACTCCAAGTTCTGCGGATATAAAAAGTACCAGTGATAAACAATTTAATTCAATTAACATACAATATTAATCTTGTAAAGTACTCCTTGAGGAATCCTCAAGGAACAACTGGTTTTATTCTGGAGTTATCAAAGCCACTACAAGTAATATCAGATAGAGGTCAATTTCCCTGCATGTATCATCTGAAAGTTGACTATAATTGACTTTAATTACTTTAAAGGTGCTGAGCACTTACAGAATCCAGGCATTTTAATAATTTTTGTTAATAATTCTATTAAATTAATAATGTAATGTATTAATGACATTGTCACTTGTATGCTGATGGTTGTAATCTGTAAGTACAGCTAGAAAAGTTAGATTTATTTTCATTGTGAAATGTGACAAAAGGTAAGGATTTTGACAGGGTATAATAGATTTTTCTATCTATGGACACTGTAATGGATAACTCACATGGGCAAAAACAACAATCTCAGATTTTAATGTTTCTGGAGAAATACAAACCTGGATGTTCCCTTATTCCACGCTCAATGATTTCTCTGATGTATTTGAGAGAGGAGGCATACTGTTTGAGGCTGTAGTGGCACAGGGCAATGTTGTACGCCAAATCTGAAATGAGAAAGAAGGTTTACACAATGCCTCAATAATACAAACATACCTATAAAAATTGCTACCCTCAGGCAATGCTACAACCCCAAATCCAAAAAGGTTAGGATGGTATGGAAAATTCAAAAATAAAAAAAACGCAGAGCTCCATACTTGTACTTTGACCTTTATTTGATTGCAGACAGTATGAATCCAGGATATTTAATGTTTGGTCTGATCAACATCATTTTATTTTTTAATAAACATCCATTCTTGTATTTCAGGCCTCCAACACATTCCAAAAAACTTGGGAAGGGGAAATGTGTGGCTAGTAATGAGGTAAAAAAACTAAATGTATGGTGTGATTTCAAACAGGTGATATTAACAACATGATTTGGTACAAAAACAGTATCCACGAAAGGCTGAGCCTTTGAGGAGTTAAGATGGGCAGAGGATCTCCAGTTTATCAACAAATGTGTGAGAACATTATTTAAATGTTTAAAAACTATGTACCTCAAAGAAAGATTGGAAGGGATTTGCATTTTTCAGTCCTAACTTTTTCTGATTTGACTTGTTTTGCTTGTCTTCTTGATAAATGTATGGATGTCCCTGGAAAAGATGTCATCTTGAAGGAATGTTGTTCTAAAATCTCAGTGTACTTTTCTGCATTAATGCTGTTATCACAGAACTGAAAATGACATTTGCCAAGGGCACTACTGAACCCCATACCATGAAAGAGTCTGGCTTTTGGACTTGTTGCTGATACTGGTCGGGATGGTCATTTTTGTCTTTGGTCCGGAGAACACTGTGTCCATTTCTTCCAAAAAATATCTTTAATACTGATTGGTCTGGCCACAGTACATGTTTCCACTGTGTGATGGTCCATCTCAGATGCATCCAAGCCCAGAGAAGCCGATGACTTCTGGACATGGTTAACGTAAGGCCTCTTTTTTGCACAGTAACATTTTAAGAGGTATTTGTGAATGTAACTCCATATTGCAGTGCTTGATAAAGATTTCATAAAGTAATCCTTTGCCCATATGGTTATATCTGCTATCGATGTATGATGGTTCTTGATGCAGTGACGTCTGATGGATCGAAGATTACGGATCTTCAGTTTAGGCTTGTGCCCTTGCCCTTACACACTGAAGTTCTTCCATTCATTGATTCCTTGAATTGTTTAATGATATTATACACTGTAGAGGGAGAAATATGCAAACCCCTTCCAATATTTCTTTGAGGAACATTGTTTTTAAAAATTTCAATAATTGTCTTATACATTTGTTGACAAACTGCCCATCATCTGCCCATCTTTACTCAGAGACTCAGCCTTTTGTGGATATTGATTTTGTACCAAATCATGATTACAATCACCTGTTGACATCACCTATTCTAAATTTGCATTTTCCATACTGTCCCAACTTTCTCTGATTTGGGATTGTAATTTATCATTGTATACTACTTGATTTGACAACATTACTGTAATTCTGCACACGTGTTACATTTTTTAAAAATGTTTTACAATACATTTTTTCAACTGTTTTTACTACAATAATAGAAACTCAGCAAGTAATACCTATTCCAGCTCTATTGAGTGAAGCTTTCACGCACTATCAACTAAATGACTTGTGCATGCAAGTATGATTGTGTGAGGTAAAAAAAAAAAAAAAAGAGAAGACATTTTTACCTGGCTGATAACCCAGAACCTGCATGGCTGTAGTGAACTTCACACAGGCCTTCTCATATTCTTTGAGCTTGTAGAGCAAACAACCATGATCCACTTCAGTGTCCGGGTCATCCACAGGCAACTGCTCCACCAGAGCCTGGAAAATATTTTTTGGCCAAAACCAAATGAAAGCGTTTCCTTCCATCTTGCATACAGTGGTTAGCAAGAAACTTTCCACATGTACAAGCCTGGAGGAATATACTGCAATAATAGTGTCATGGTAGAGAACTTGGAAATAGATATACTGCTATTATAATCATATTTTAAGCACCACTGTTTTGGACTGCATAAGTTCATAAATGTTACTGTCTGTAAACGCATGCTGGTCTGTTATATGCAAACATTACCAGTATTAAGCCATTCCTGTTATGAATATTTAATGTTTGACTACTTTAATGAGAAGGCTAAAATGTGACTGATGTAAATCGTGACTCCATTACAGAAATTCGGATCTTTCTGTTTGTGTCCTATGTGAGCGTATTTGGCAATTACATAGCCGCCATGCTAAATTGTCTAACTTCCAAATAGACACTTCATATTAATTATTATTGTCTTTTAAGCTTCTAACTGTAGGAATTGAGTAATTTCACTCTCAGGTATACACAGAAAATGCCTTATAACTTGATTAAACAATTATGATTAAATTTCTATCCCCCTATAAAACTAATCTTGAGTACTTTGAAAGAACTTCTTTAATGATGTATTACAGTTTGCTAATAATTTAATCATTTATTAAAAGCAGGTCCACTGGCATGGTGGTATGAGACAACTTTATTTGAAACAATTGTACACATAGAATTTTAGCAATCTCATCACTGCTATACATACACAGTATATACGGTATATACACCAAACAGGCATAACATTATGACCACCTCCTTGTTGCTACACTCATTGTCCATTTTATCAGTTTCACTTACCATATAGAAGCACTTTGTAGTTCTAGAATTACAGACTGTAGTCCATCTGATTCTCTACATGCTTTGTCAGGTCGCCTTTACCCTGTTCTCTAATGGTCAGGGACCCATAGGACCAGCACAGATCAGGTTCAATTTGGGTGGTAGATGATTCTCAGCACTGCACTGACACTGACGTGCTGGTGGTGTGTTAGTGTGTTGTACTGGTATGAATGGAGCAGACACAGCAGTGCTGCTGGAGTTTTTAAATGCCATGTTCACTCACTGTGCACTCTATTAGACACAACTATCAAATTGCTCCACCTTGTATATGTAAAGTCAGCGACAGCAGCTCATCTACTGTTGCACAGTTTGTGTTAGTCATTATCTTCATCAGTGCTCACTGGATGCTGCCTAGAGGATGCTGGTGGCTGGACATTTTTTGGTAGGTGGAATATTTTCAGTCCAGCAGTGACACTGAGGTGTTTAAAACCTCCACTAGCACTGCTAATCATACCAACTCAACACACCACCAACACATCAGTGTTACTGCAGTGCTAAGTATCATCCACCACCCAAACAGAACCTGATGTATGGTGGTCCTGTTGAGGTCCTGAGCATTAGAGGACAGAGTAAAGGGGACAAACAAAGTATGTAGAGAAACAGATGGACTACAATATGTAATTGTAAAACTACAAATTGCTTCTATATGGTAAGTGAAACTGATAAAATTGCTAATGAGTGTAGAAACAAGGAGGTCGTCATAATGTTATGCCTGATCGGTGTATAAATAAATATATATATTTGTTACAAATGAGGTATGCAAAAAAGCATCTGTGAAACACAACACGTTGAACCTTGAAGCAGACTACACCAGGTGCCACTCCTATCAGCTAAAAACAGGCAACAGAGTCTACAATTCTCACAGGTCTCGATTTCTGCTACAACATCTTCTGATGGCTGCTTCCAGCAGAAAAAAAATGTGCCATGTGCCATGTTACAAAGCTAAAATCATCTCAAACTTGTGTCAGAGCCTCCCCTGCAACCCTGACCAGGATAAGTGGAGGTAAAACATCCCCAAAAATTTAACCCCAGAGCACAGCTTAAGATACTGAAAGTCACTGAAAAACTTAAAAATTCATCACAAGATTTTCAGGTAGCTTTTGCCACTGTTGATGTCAAACTGAACGCTGCTATAAATAGACAGAAAATGCCCAAATAGGAAGTGTGTGTTTGTGTGTGTGTGTGTGTGTGTGTGTAGGCAAAGGCTTGTGAGTCGTTAAAAATAAATAAGATATGTGACATCAATTTCTTCAGAACATTGCAATATACTGTATATTTGTGGCATACTGACGAGCCCTATAACAATAACCAAAGATCTTCCTGAAACTTACCATTGCTGCAGAAAAGTCTTCCTCCCCATATTTGATAGCTGCTTGCAGCTTTATCATCTGTGGACAACAGAGAATACATTACTAAATATGCTCACACGCTCACACGCTCACACACAAAGGTGCTTGAAAATTTGCAAACCCTCAGAATTTTCTAGATTTCTTCCTAAATATGACCAAAAACAACATCAGATTTTTTTCACACAAGCTCTATAAGTAGATAACACAAAAGAGAACCCAATTAACCAAACAAAACAAAATACTACATTTATGTGATTTATAATATTTGAGGAAAATGATCCAATATTACATATCTATGAGTAGCAAAGTACAGTGGTGTGAAAAAGTGTTTGCCCCCTTCCTGATTTCCTATTTTTTTGCACATTTGTCACACTTAAGTGTTTCAGAACATCAAACCAATTTAAATATTAGTTAATTTATTAGTAAATTTATTATTAGTGACAAAGTGAAGTACACCAAAAAAATTCTTTAAAAGCAACACATCATGCCGAGACCCAAAGAAAGTCAGGAACAATTGAGAAAGAAGGTCATTGAGATCTGTCAGTCTGGAAAGGGTTATAAAGCCATTTCTAAAGCTTTGGGACTCCAGTGAACCACAGTGAGAGCCATTATCCACAAATCTTTATCATCTAAATCATTATCACAACCTTCCCAGGAGTGGCCGGCTGACCAAAATTACCCCAAGAGCACAGCAACGACTCATACAAGAGGTCACAAAAGAACCCACAACAAAATCCAAAGAACTGCAGGTATCATTTGCCTCAGTTAAGGTCAGTGTTCATTGCCTCCACCATAAGAAAGACACTGGGCAAAAATAGCCTGCATGGCAGAGTTCCAAGACGAAAACCACTGCTGAGCAAAAAGAACATTAAAACTTGTCTCAATTTTTCCAGAACACACCTTGATGATCCCCAAGACTTTTGGGAAAACATTCTGTGGACTGATGAGACAAAAGTTGAACTCTTTGGAAGGTGCATGTCCCATTACATCTCGCATAAAAGTAATACAGCATTTCAGAAAAAGATATTTATACCAAGAGTAAAATATGGTGGTGGTAGTGTGATGGTCTGAGGCTGTTTTGTTACTTCAGGACCTGGAAGACTTGCTGTGATAAATGGAACTATGAATTCTGCTGTCTTCCAAAAAATCCTGAAGGAGAATATCCATCCATCTGTTTGTGACCTCAAGCTGAAACAAACTTGGGTTCTGCAGCAGGACAATGATCCAAAACACACCAGCAAGTCCACCTCTGAATGACTGAAGAAAAACAAAACGAAGACTTTGGAGTGGCCAGTCAAGGTCCTGACCTGAATCCTATTGAGAAGCTTTGGCATGACATTCAAAAGACTGTTCATGCCCGAAAACCCTCCAATGTGGCTGAATTACAACAATTCTGCAAAAGATGAGTCGGCCTCTACAATGCTGTAAAAAGACTCATTGCAAGTTCTTGCAAATTCTTGGTTGCAGTTGTTGCTGCTAAGAGTGGCCCAAACAGTTATTAGGTTTAGGGAGCAATCACTTTTCACACAGAGCCATGTAGGTTTGGATTTTCTTCTCCCTTAATAATATACATCTTCATTTAAAAACTGCATTTTGTGTTTACTTGTGTTGTCTTTGTCTAATATTTAAATTGGTTTGATGTTCCGAAACAATTTTGTGTGTGACAAACATGCAGGAAATCAGGAAGGGGTCAAACACTTTTTCACACCACTGCATGTGAACCTTTGCTTTCATTATCTGGTACAGCAATAACTGAAGCTAAATAGTTCTTCTAACTTCTGTTGATCAATCCTGTACGTTCTCATGGAGGAATTTTAGCCTACCTCTGGCTAACATTCAGCTTCAGGTAATGTTCACATCAACCCTCAGAATGGGGAAAAAATGTAATTTTGAATGTGGCATGATTGTCGATGTCAGATGGGGTGGTTTGAATATTTCTATAGCTGCTCATCTCCTGGGTATTTCACATACAACATTCTCCAGAGAATGGTGCAATATATAAAAAACATCCAGCTAGTAGCAGTTCTGCAGATGGAAATGCCTTGTAGATGAGAGAGGAAATAAATAATGGACAGATAGGTTTGAGCTGACAGAAAGGCTATGGTAACTCACATATTCACTCAGTACAATTGTGAGGAGCAGAAAAGCATCACAGACTGCACAATACGTCAAACCTTGAGGTGGATGAGCTATCATACCAAGTCTTGTGCCACTTCTATCAGTCAAGAACAGAAAGCTGCAGCTGCAGGTGGGTGCTTCAGATCACACTACCTTTGTATGACTTGCAGGGTTGTCCAGAAGGAAGGTGGCTTTCATTGCCTGTTGGAAGGCACACGCTCCATAGAGGGACTGAGCATAGTACAATTTGTAATCTTCGACTTCAGGATGCAGTTGAATGAGCTGCTCGTAACAATCTGCTGCATTGCTATAATCCTGAATGTGATAATAACAATATCCCAGGAGAGAGAGGGCTGCCCTGGACTGGAAAAAACACAGAATAATTACAGTCACAATATGTACTTATTATGTTTATTTGGTTTTAGAAGCTTTTAATTCAAAATATGTCTGCAGAGATTTCAGAATGGGAGAACTGAATGCATGATAGACTGCAATACTGTTTTGTGTTCTACCACACTTGACTGGATTAGGCTACTGTTTAGAATAAATAATGAGATTCTCTCATTAAACCACCCACTGCTGTAATATAATCACTACTGGTAAAAACAAGGGGCAGATTTACCTGCCCTTGATAAGAGCCTATCCCAGAGGTGCAGGCACAAGCATGACTTGGATGAGATGATTGTCCACTGCATGGCCGGTAAAGGTTGCTACAAGGCTGGAGGCAGTGCCCCAACTGGCCTACCCTTCCCCAGACAGCCAATCGTGTCTATATGTGAATCGTGTTTACATTAGACCAGTGATCCACCAAGGTGCTATATTAATTGAATTTTCCTTTGGTTAAACCATTATATCATTTCTGCACCGCTAGAATGAACTCATGCTGTTTTAGAGCACTGCAGCTACACTTTTCTTCGAAAGGCACAGATTTTCCTGTGACGCTAGAGCCACTGGGCTAACAAGCTAATGTCAGTTTGACTTCATGTACCCTTTCTTATGTCAATGAACTGTCACAATTTATAGCGCAAATGTCAGATTTGACTGGCTGCACTGTTGGCAGCGTATTTGCTGGCTTGTCTATTGTAACATGCATTCATTAATTCTTATTGATCTTCCACTTTATTCTCTACTCTCTAAAGAGGATCTCAGACAAAAGATTGTATTTAATTTGCACATATTCCGGCATTCTTTGCCCCACTGAAAATACTTATAAGTACACTAATAAGTATAGAAAATACTTATAATCCTTCCAACTTGGGTTCAAAACTTGGATATGTGTAGTTAATAGGCTGAATTGGCTTTTATAGTATATAATTACATGCATTTTGTCTACTGAATAATACAATTAAAAAACTAATTAAAATAGCACTAATACTGTAAACTACAGTATTAAACTACTAAACTATTGACTAGAATGAATGTAGAAACTCAATGGCTACATAAAGTCGACCGGCAGAAATGAACAATCAAATATACGTATGTGTGTGTGTGTGTGTGTGTGTGTGTGTGCATATATATATATATATATATATATATATATATATATATATATATATATATGTATATATATACACACACACACATACATACATACTGTATATATGTGTGTGTGTGTGTATATACTGTGTATATAGGCTATACACTTCATTGCTACAGTAAGGACTCAATCCGCACTATATACACATCATGTCACATTGAACATATCTCTCTATACAGTCATTGTTTTCTTTTCTTTTTCAGTTTCTTCTTTTTATTTTCCTTTTATTTATTTATTTTAGGTTTATTTTCTATGTTAAGATTTAATTTAACTCTGTTGACACATGCACCAAGACAAATTCCTTGTGCTTCTTGTACTTGGCGAATAAATGATTCTGATTCTGACGTGTCACGTTAAAGAAAACAAAAGAAAAACAGGACTAAGGTAACAGATTTATTATTAAATAAAGAACGTATACGACCGTGAAAGAAAATCAATTATAGATTTAGCTGCAAGTTTATGATGAATAACTTCTCACAACATCATTATGTGATTTCCTATTCACACACGATCAGTTAACCCGCAATAAGCCGATATGAATGAGTTTCACTTACTTTCATGTGTTTCTGCAGCTCGTTGCTAAGGATATGTATAGCGTCTCCATAGCGTGCATCTTTTATCTTATTAGAAAAAGAATGAGTGAAAGGTTTATTACATTAACAGACCTTCTCTTCAGATGACATAGGGAATGGCTTGCGCTTAACAAAATCCACAAATATAAGAGCTAATACAAGTAAATATGGTAATACCTGCTAGCTAAAGCGAATGCTTACTAACTTATCAGGTAAACTGAGCTGAAACTAGTTTAACTCACCATTTTGTATACAGTAGCGGTGTACTCGCCATCTTTAATCGGCGTCAGTGCCATAGTTAAAATGTCTTATATATTAAATAATCAGTAGAAATGAAGGCACTCTTATGAGCTAAGCTTCCTATGGAGCGTCTGCAAGCGAAAGCTGGCTGCTTAGCAACGGGCTCGAACCCGAAAAGGTTACTGTTGTCACATTAAAAGTCCTTGGTGTGTAAACTAGGGCTACAGTATGTACACCGATCAGTCATAACATTATGACCACCTCCTTGTGTCCATTTTATCTGTTGCACTTACGAAAGCACATTGTAGTTCTAGAATTACAACTTGTAGTCCATCTGTTTTTCTACATACTTTGTTCGTCCTTTTTACTCGGGACCAGGACAGATCAGGTCCTAGTTGGATTGTGGATCATTCTCAGCACTGCAGTGACACTGATGTGGTGGTGGTGTGTTAGTGTGTGTTGTGTCAGTATGAGATCAGACACAGCAGTGCTGCTGGAGGTTTTAAACACCTCATTGTCACTGCTGGACTGAAAATAGTTCACCAGCCAAAAATGTGCAGCCACCTGCATCCTGTAGGCTGCATCCTGTGAGCACTGATGAAGGACTAGATTATGACTAACGCAAACTGTGCAACAATAGATGACCTGCTGTCTCTGACTTTACATCTACAAGGTGGATCAATATGATAGTTGTGTCTAATAGAGTCCACAGTGAATGAACACAGTGTTAAAAAAACTCCAGCAGCACTGCTGTTTCTGTTGCAATCATAGAAGAACAAACACACACTAACACACCACCATCACGTCAGTGTCACTGCAGTGTTGAGAATGATCCACCACCCAAATAGGACCTGGTCTTTGCTGGTCATTGTGGGGTCCTGACCATTACTGAGCAGAGTAAGGGGGTTGCACAGCGTGTAGAGAAGCAGATGGACTACAGTCTGTAATTCTAGAACTACAAAGTGCTGCTATATGGTAAGTGAAACTCATAAAATAGACAATGAGTGTAGCAACAAGGAGGTGGTCATAATGTTATGCCTGATTGGTGTAAGTAACCACTTATTAATACTGGAAAATCTCCAGAATAAGTGCCTTTAAATAAACATTTATTGATTATGGAATTAGAATTGAAAGTGGGTACCACAAACACATTCCTCATGACATTACACCATCTCCACCAGCCTGGTTTATTGACACAAGGCTGGTTGAGTCCATGGGTTCATACTGTTGGTCCCAAATTCTGAACCTATTATCATCTGTGTGAAATTGAGAGTCATCAGACCAGGCATCTGAGTTTCTAGCTCCATGGTATGACATGTTGTGCATATCTGAAATGCCTTTCTGCTCACCAGAATTGTACAGAATGCTTATCGGAGTTATGGCAGACTTTTTGTCAGCTTGAATCAGTCTTTTCCTTCTCTGTTGACTTCTCTCATCAGCAAGGTATTTCCATCTGCAGAACTGTCAATCATTGTAGGTTTTTTATTGCACTATTCTGAGTAAACAACAGAGAATATTGTGTGTAAAAATCCCAGAAGTTATATAAATTCTCTAACCAGTATGTATTGCAACATCAATACTGACACAGTCAAAATAACCGAGGTCACATGTTTATCAACAAATGTCTTAGCCACCAAGTACAAAACTGATTCTGAATGAACAAAAACTGGTTGTGTCCATAAAATTGCTAATTGTGGTGACATGTTAAGGAATCTAACTAAAAAATTCTAACTAAAAAAGAAAAACAAAAAACAAAACGTTAATTACGGTTCTGGCATGCATCATCATTTTAAACCTTGTTAACTTAAAAATGTAGAAAACAATAAATGGTAGCATGATATTTTTGCACAAAAACATTACCATAATAGTTAAATCTGGGAAAATTATCTGGCTTAATAAAATAGTCATTCAAGTAAAGAACATAGGTCATTGGAAACAGAAGGCTTATAAAAAGACAATGACAAACTAAGTGCTTCTTTAAATAAAAACACATTTTCAGCTTTGGTTTAAAATACAAAACAAAATTGTGTAAATGTCTGAAAAGTGATCTTATACTTTACTCTCTTGTAATCAGGTTAATACTATAAGAGTTTATACTTAAATATCCAGATACTTTTAGTGAAAGAAAGTTACTTTTTTAAGTTGGTTCATTGCTTAGATTAATATAATCTCAGAAGGAAAATTTCTAAAAGACATGGGTTACCGCCTAACTCAGTAATTTGTTCTTGAGAGAAGAGACTCTTGCAGTGCAGGTATCTGTCCCAATGCCCATAAACAAGCACTGAATTATGTGAATTTGAGTTCCTTTGGGCAGTCGATGTTCAGTGCATGAGTAATCCAGGCAGGTTTACAAAAGCGTCTGGTGCATTTCTGAGTTTACAAAAGACAACTTGTACTACCAGAACCAGGGCCACATCATCATGGAAGTGGTTTCATCACATCCTCCACGACCAAAAAAATTCCAGTGGACATATGTCTGCTGGTATCGTCTTTATTATCAGTGACCTTTACAAAAACAGTGTGTTCATACAGATTAATTGGATTCTATTTTTGTTCCAAATTCACGGGTTCCATTTTAAAAAAGGACATAAAGCATAACTTTCAACTGTGTATTTAACAAGCTCAGATTTTCATTTCATGTCATGTTTTTTCTGAAATATTTTATATCTCCAGATTTTTAGGTTTTGTAGGTCATAAAACATTGGTCATAAGACATAATAATGAAACATCAATGCAGTTATTAAAATTTGTAATAATAGTATATTATGCCTCTTAAATTCTGATGAACTTAAGATCCTCCTTCATTTACCATGGCAGGCCCTGCAACACAGCTTCCCTCTTAATTTGCTTTGATGCCCACACAAAAAGAGAAAGCATATTACAGAATTTGTATTGAAATTTTAAATCACTTTTCTCTCTATAGAAATTTAGATATTTAGATAAAAGTATTTATGTTGGACAAATAAAACGTTCATATTTATCAAGGCCCTGCAGTATTGCTGTCTTCTGTGTACTTGCTCCTATAAAATTTGACTGGTACATCTGAAGAAGTTTCAAATATTGATTGTCTAGACCCCCAATTAAGGCCTGGCTGAGGTCCATACAGTAAGTCTGGTGATCTCCATGCTGATCTGTATAGCCATTATGTTAACTGTCATCTTGAGTCAGTGACACCATCAAACTTTACTTGTCTGTCAGTAAAAAGAGCTGTCCATCTGACTTTCATGTCAGAGACTAGATAAACATCTTTAACAATATGCTTTGTTCTTAAATAATAAGTGATGGTTATTGCTGGATCCACAAAAGTAGCATGGCAGTATTATTTTCTTCATTTCTTGTGCTGTTACTCCTCGTTCAGCTTCCAGATGTTTCCAATATATTCCTCTGGGCAAATGTTGAAGTAGTTTGCTTTTTTCAGAAGGCCTGGGCTTCCTTTCTTTATTTTGTTTTCTTCTTATATTTCCTGTGTCTGGATGTCTGTTCTTTAAGTTTAATCTAGCCTTTGACATCCTGCATCTCCTTATTTTTGTCTATAGTTCCCCAGCTTGAATGTTAAACTTAGTTTCCATCCATATCAACCAGCTGTAGGGCCTGGTTCTTACAGACAGGGGTGTTTTTCCAATTAGATCTATAAACTTCAAATTCATCATTCGCTGGGTATGGGTAGGAGTAATTTGTTTCAGCAGAATATCTGACTGAGGTTCTTTGGAAATGGGCAAAAGAGCTACATCTTTTCAAAAACCATCAGTCTCAACTCAACATTATAGGGAAACAATTTAATATTGAGATGGCAATACCTGTGAACATTTATATGGTGAGTGTGAATGGGTGCTGACTGACGATGATGGAGATGACACAAACAAGACTGCGGTGTTCAAACTTATATGATAACTTGCAAAAACCTAGACAATTGTCATCTTCATATTGAAGATCATATGGGTCCTTTAGCTACAGTTCGAGTTTAGTATTGTTACGATTCGCCATATCAGAACGATGGCGAACCGTCAAAATTAAATAAGAAGGATTGGGACCCAAATGCGGTTAGCTCCAGATGGTTTTATTGAACTGAAATGATATGAAATAAAAAGGGAATTACACAAACGCCAGGTAAGCAAGTCGCGAAAACAAAAATGAGTCCCTGTGTGTGTGTGCCAAAGCAGAGAATCTGCGATCAGGCAGCAAACACCCACACACACACACAGCAGCTAAAAGCCACGCCCCGCTTGATAGACAGGCGAGAGAGACGGGGTGTGGCCCTCCAGTTCACGTCCGAGCTGCTGGAGCCCACACACACGCATACATGAAGCTGCCGTGGGCGTGCCCTGAATGGAACAAAAACAAATAAATGGAATTAAAACAACACACACGGCAAGCAAATAACGAACACCAAATGAGTCTCTGTGTGTGTGTGCCAAAAGCAGAGAATCTGTGATCAGGCATGCGACACACACACAGAGCTCAGCCGCGCCTCGCCTGACTGACAGGGAGAGAAAGGGGGGCGTGTCCCCCCAGTTTTCACGTCCTAGGCTGCAGGAGCTCCACACACACGCGATACAACGAGGCTGCCGTGGCGTGCCCTGAAGCGGAATAAAATAAATGCCAATGGATTTAACAGAACCTCAGCTCAAGCAAATAGGTCGTTTTGTTATTTTGTTTTGTAGGCTTGTTTTTGGGTATTTTCTTGTGTTGGGTTGCTTGTATGGGTGTTTTTTTTTTTTTTTCTTGTGTGGAGCAGGGGCAGCTTGGCTAAGTAAGACTGCATTTTCCTCTTTTTTTCTCTGTTGCTATCGACTGAAGTAACCTAATTGGGCCTGTACACTCATTGCTACACACTCGCGGCGTAACGCAGGCGGTTCCATAGCTCAGCTGAACCTGCCACGGCTTCCGTTGGTGTTGATAGCTGAGACGACAAACATGAGGTACCTGGGGGAAGAGGGTCGCTTTGCTGGAGATTTTCCCTTCCTTTTTTCCCCCTTTTTCCTTTGTTTCTCTCTCTCTGTGTCGTGCTGTTGTTCGTTGCCACAACAAGGCCCACAGAATCATGTGATGATCAGGCAGCGAACACCAACACACGAGACTGTGACAGCGCGCATCGCCTGACTGACAGGCCGACGAGAAAGGGGGGCGGGCCCCCCAGTTTCACGTCCGTGCTGCAGGAGCTCACACACACGCAACACGAGGCTGCGTGGGCGTGGCCTGAAGCGGAATAAAAAAATAAATGGATTTAAACAGAACCAAGCTAAGCAAATAACAAACACAAAATGAGTCTCTGTGTGTGTGTGCCCAAAAGCAGAGAATCTGTGATCAGACAGCGAACACACACACACAGAGCTCAGCCGCGTCTCGCCGCTGATTGACAGGGAGTGAGAGGGGGGTGTGGCCCTCCAGTCTGACCGAGCTGTAGAGCACACTAAGCACACACATACACGGAGTAGTGCCGTGGGCGTGCCTAAGGCTCCTGCACGCTCTGAGCGGGGTTGCAGCACCGAGGGAACGCGAGGAATGCAGAAGCACGGAGTAGGGAGCGAGATGGCAAAAGTAATAACAAACGGAAAGTAAATTAAACTCAGCCTGTAACACTACCTATTAATCTGTCATTAAACCTTCACGTCTCCTGACGCTACGGACGGCTCCGACCCCCTAAACGGACGGAGTCTGTCCTCTCAAAATCCCCTGGCAAAATAAAAGAAACGAAACTGACGATAAAGGCGGAAGCGTGGCGCTCTTTAATAGATGCGGGGGGGACGAGAGCGCGCAAAGCCAAATGCTTCACAATGAATGCCGTGGGCGGAGTCCAGGCCGGCACAAAACGGCGTATTTGACGCGATGATCCGACAGCTACTGCCTGTGACGAGGGTCTTAAATACCCACACAGACAGCAAGCTGAGGATCCTTTGCTCTGATTGCGCTGCTGTCAAAGTCTATTGACAGCGCGCAAACAGAGCGGCTGTCAGGAGTCATGCCAGGAATGTGGAGCGTTGCTGCCACCTATGGGTGGCATGGCATCCTAACAGTACCCCCCCCCCCCGAATGGTCGTCGTGTCCGACGCCCGCAAGCGTCCACCTAACGCGCCCCGGGCCTGCCGGACACTAGGTTTCGGAAGGTTGAGCTTCCGACGAAAGGGGAGGCCCTGGTAGGCAGGGCAAACCCCCAGCAAAGGACTGAACAGAACACAGGGGGGCAGGCGCCGGCAGGTCTGGCACCAACAGCGGGCCGAGTGGACCCACTCACTGGTCCCGTAGATCAGCCCGACAGTCTCGGCCACCCTGTAGTGTGATGCCGGGCCGAGTGAACACTCCCCTACTCCCCGGTCCCGGAGATCAGCCCAGGGCCGCCGACCGAGGAGCAGGACACCGCAGCGCAAACGCAGAAGCCAGCGAACCGAGAGCAGAAGGTCAAAACCAGCGGCCCCAGCGGACAGAGCCCCAGGGCTGGTGATTCATGGGCGGAGCTCGGCACTGGCAAAAAAGGAGCCGGATCCGGCCTGCCAGAGGCCCGACGAAAAAAAGCCGGGCCAGGGATCTGGCACCAACCGCATAGTATTGCAAGGACCTCAGAGACGAGGCTAATAAAGGCGACCCATGGCGATGCAGGGATCGGTCGTGGCAACCGTGGTGCGGGGTTCGGGACCAGAGATCGGCGGCGCAGGGACTGTCTGTCTTTCTGGCCGAGACCCGAGGCACAGGCGGTCGGCTCATGCAACGACCGGTTTTAGCCGAAATGCCCAGACGTGGAGCCCCTACCGGCTCAAACGTGGGGCCAGGAGGCACATGGACTCCCCGCGCAGGGCCAGGCAAGCACAACAGTGCAACCGTGGAGTCCAGCTGCTCAAAACACGGGGACTGACTTTGCGCGGGCGGCCCCCAGTGCAGGGCCAGGGGGCGCCATAGGCTCAGGCACGGGGTCCTGACTGCCCCGGTGCGGAGCTTGAAAGCGCGTTGAGAGCCAGCAGGTTCACCGCTGGGGGGCGCTGTGCGCTCACTCGTCCAGCTAGTGCATTCAGTGCACTTGTGAACAGGCTAGGCGGTACTATAAGCCTCTCCGTGGAGCCTTCGTGCTCAAACACGGGGCCTTAAGGCGCATAAGGCTCCTGTAATGGGGCCAGGTGGCACGAACTGCCTCACCGTGGAGTCTTTTGTGTGCTCGAACACGGGGCTTGCGTGACCACAGCGGGCCCAGATACAGGGCCAGGGGGCTATATAGCTCAGGCACGGGGTCTGACTGCCCAAGTGCAGGGCCAACGGGCGCGGTGATCTCCAGAACAGAGCTTAATTGCTCAGGTTCGCCCGACGTGTTAGGCCCTCAGTGACCCTGACGGACCTCCTACGGGATTTACGAAAGCGAAACTCCGCATCAATGGTCCAGGTCGTAAAGCTCTGTAATAGAGGAGTGGGGTGGCCTGAGCAGATCCAGCTCGCTCAACACCTCCTCATTAAGCACCCGAAGAAAAGGGCTATGAGGACCTGGTCATCGAAGCCGGAAGTGACGGGCGACGTTTTTGAAGTCCCCTACTAACTCCAGGACCGACCTGGTCCCTTGTTCAAGAGTTGAGGATCCCAGGGGTCCTAGGAGAGACGGCCCATGACCGAGGGGCTTCTTGAGTACAAGTGTTGCAACCCCTGGAAGGAGTCAAGGGTGCAGGAATCGGTCTAAGTGACCGTGCGCGGGGATCGGGGCCAACGATCGTGGCGCAGGAATCGGTCTACGTGACCGTAGCACAGGGGTCGGCGGCAACGACCGGTTGTGGCAAAACACCCAGGCGTGGAGCTTTTCTGCTCAGACGCGGGTGTAGGTGGCGCATGGGGCTCCTGTACGGGGCCAGGCGGCAGAATGAACTTGCCATCCTCACCGTGGAGTCTTTGTGCTCCAACACGGGGCTGGTGTGCGGCGGCGGGCCCAGGTACAGGCCCAGGGGGCGCATAATACGCTCAGGCACGGGGTCTGACTGCCCTGGTTGCGCGAGCATGAGTAACAGCGCGACGAGCCCAGGTTCAAAACTGGGGGGGGCGCTGTGCCGCTCGCTCTGCCAGTTTCGAAGCATCCTGTGTGCTCGTGAACGGGGGCTAGGTGGCGCTATAGGCTCTGGCACGGGTCTGATCGCCCAGGTGCGGAGCGTGAGTGCGCGACGAGCCCAGGTTCAAAACTGGGGGGCGCTGTGCGCTCGCTCTGCCAGTTCGAGCATTCCATGTGCTCGTGAACGGGGCTAGGTGGCGCTATAGGCTCTGGCACTGGGTCTGATCGCCCAAGGTGCGGAGCGTGAGTGCGCGACGTAGCCCAGGTTGCCAAAACTGGGGGGCGCTGTGCGCTCGCTCTGGCCAGTTCGAGACATTCCGTGGCCTCGTGAAACGGGGCTAGGTGGCGCTATAGGCCTCTGGCACGGGGTCTGATCACCCATGTGCGGAGTCGTGAGTGCGCGCGACACGAGCCCAGTTTCAAAACTGGGGGGCGCTATGCGCCTCGCTCTGCCAGTTCGAGCATTTCCTTCCGTGTGCTCGTGAACGGGGCTAGTTTGGCAGCTGTAAGCCCTTGCAAGGGACCGGGTGGATGGGAGCTGATAGGGAGGAGGCCTCTCCTCCTCCTCTCACGCTGCTCGAGGCGGGCCTCCGCCAAAACGGCTAGCTCAAGCAGGTGATCGAAGGAAGAGGGCCTGAGGGAGGAAGCACAGCTCCATATCCACATCATCAACCAGCCCATTCCTGAAGGGGGTGATCAGGGCTGGTCCCTGCAAGCCACTCTGTGTGGCTAGGGCTATAAATTCAGCCACATACTCCTGCACACTCGACGGAACCTTGATCAATATTAAAAATGGTCATTGGTTCGGGGGCAGGAGTAGGTGGCTGGGGGTCCGATGGATGATGCCGTTGAACAAATCCATCCCGGCTCCCCACGCGGGACGGCGACGGCGGGCGAGGGCTGGGCAATTTGGGACGGGCAGGCTGCGAAAATTCCTCGGCCTGAGAGGAAAGAAGTCCTCAACAAGATAGGAAAAATCGCCTCGTTGAGGATACGATAACTCCTCAACCCCGAGGATAGGGAAAACCCTCCACTCCTCAGAAGGATACAAAAGATCTACATCGTGGGGATAAGAGAATTCCTCATCGAGGTCATAACAAAAATCCTCGTAGTGAGGATACAAAAAATCACTCAGCGTCTAGGTTTACGAACGGTTTCTGAGGGCCCCCCCAATGCCAAAACCGCGCGACCCAGGTAGCGAAACCCGCCGTCTGCGGGCGTCTGGGGACCTCCTTAGTGGAGTCCCAGGAGCTAACGCTGGGTCCCTTGGCTGCTTCGGATCATTTTGTGTTACGACTCGCCATAATCAGAACGATGGCGAACCGTCAAAATTAAATAAGAAGGATTGTGGACCCCAAATGCAGGTTAGCTCCAGATGGTTTTATGAACTGAAAAATGATATGAAATAAAAAGGGAATTACACAGAAACGCCAGGTAAGCAAGTCGCGAACACAAAAATGAGTCACCCTGTGGTGGTGTGTGCCAAAAGCAGAGAATCTGCGATCAGGCAGCAAGCAAACACCCACACACACACACAGAGCTAAGCCACGCCCCGCTTGATAGACAGGAGAGAGACGGGGGTGTGGCCGCTCCATTTCACGTCCGAGCTGCTGGAGCTCACACACCACACGCATACATGAAGCTGGCCGTGGGCGTGGCCTGAAAATGGAATAAAACAAATAAATGGAATTAAACAACACAACACACGGCAAGCAAATAACGAACGAACACAAATGAGTGCTGTGTGTGTGTGCCAAAAGCAGAGAATCTGTGATCAGGCAGCGAACACACACACAGAGCTCAGCCGCGCCTCGCGCTGACTGACAGGGAGAGAAAGGGGGGCGTGGCCCCCCCAGTTCACGTCCGAGCTGCAGGAGCTCACACACAACGCATACACGAGGCTGCCGTGGGCGTGGCCTGAAGCGGAATAAAATAAATAAATGGATTTAAACAAACCCAAGCTAAGCAAATAACAAACACAAAATGAGTCTCTGTGTGTGTGTTGCCAAAAGCAGAGAATCTGTGATCAGAACCAGCGAACACACACACACAGAGCTCAGCCCGCGTCTCGCCTGATTGACAGGGAGTGAGAGGGGGGTGTGGCCCTCCAGTTCGTGACCGAGCTGTAGGAGCACACGCACACACATACACGGAGCTGCCGTGGGCGTGGCCTAAAGCTCCTGCACGCTCTGAGCGGGTTGCAGCACCGAGGGAACGCGAGGAATGCGGAAGCACGGAGTAGGGAGCGAGATGGCAAAAGTAATAACAAACGGAAAGTAAAATAAAGCTCAGCCTACACTACCTATTAGTCTGTCATTACCTCACGTCTCCTGACGCTACGGAGGCTCCGCCCCTAAACGGACGGAGTCTGTCCTCTCAAAATCCCTGCAAAATAAAAGAAACGAAAACTGACGAAAAGGCGGAAGCGTGGCGCTCTTTAATAGAGCGGGGGGGGACGAGAGCGCGCAAAGCCAAAGGCTTCACAGTCAATGAATGCCGTGGCCGGAGTCAGGCGGCACAAACGGCGTATTTGACGCGATGATCCGACAGCTACTGTGACGAGGGTCTTAAATACCCACAGACAGCAGCTGAGGATCCTTTGCTCTGATTGCGCTGTCAAAGTCTATTGACAGCGCAAACAGAGCGGCTGTCAGGAGTCATGCCAGGAATGTGGAGCGTTGCTGCCACCTATGGGTGGCATGGCATCCTAACAAGTATTCCTTTAAAGCCCACAAATAATTCAGGAACAGAAAAAAGTTTCGTTTTACCAATGGCGTGTTGTGTGATGATCACATACCGTAGCAAATTAATTCCACATTTCAATTGCTGAAGGGGTATGTTCATGACACCCAAGTATTCTGAATGTAAAAACCCACACCCTTATCTCATGACTACAGTGGTGCTTTAAAGTTTGTTATCCCTTTAGAATTTTCTAGATTTCTGCATAAATATGACATAAAACATCATCAGATTTTCACACAAGTCCTAAAAGTAGATAAAGAGAACCCAGTTAAACAAATGAGACAAAAATATTATACTTGGTCATTTATTTATTAAGGAAATGATCCAATATTACATATTAGTTAGTGGCAAAAGTATGTGAACCTCTAGGATTAGCAGTTAGTTTGAAGGTAAATTAGAGTCAGGTGTTTTCAATCAATGGGATGAAATCAGGTGTGAGTGGGCACCATGTTTTATTTAAAGAACAGGGTTCTATCAACGTCTGCTCTTCACAACACGTTTGTGGAAGTGTATCATGGCACGAACAAAGGAGATGTCTGAGGACCTCAGAAAAAGAGTTGTTGACGCTCATCAGGCTGCAAAAGTTTACAAACCATTTCTAAAGAGTTTGGACTCTGTACAAATTCAGACTGTGTACAAATTCAAAACCATTGTTACCCTCCCCAGGAGTGATCGACCAACAAAGATCACTCCAAGAGCAAGGCGTGTAATAGTTGGCAAGGTCACAAAGGACCCCAGGGTAACTTCTAAGCAACTGAAGGCCTCTCTCACATTGGCTAATGTTAATGTTCATGAGTCCACCATCAGAAGAACACTGATCAACAATGGTGTGCATGGTAGGTTTGCAAGGAGAAAGCCACTGCTCTCCAAAAAGAACATTGCTGCTCGTCTGCAGTTTGCTAAAGATCATGTGGACAAGCCAGAAGGCTATTGGAAGAATGTTTTGTGGACGGATGAGACCAAAATAGAACTTTCTGGTTTAAAAGAAAAGCCTTATGTTTGGAGAAAGGAAAACACTGCATTCCAGCATAAGAACCTTATCCCATCTGTGCAACATGGTGGTGGTAGTATCATGGTTTGGGCATGTTTTGCTGCATCTTGCCATCATTGATGGAACAATGAATTCTGAATTATATCAGAGAATTCTAAAGGAAATCTGTCAGGACATCTGTCCATGACCTGAATATCAAGAAAAGGTGGGTCATGCAGCAAGGCGACAACTCTAAGCACACAAGTCGTTCTACCAAAGAATGGTTAAAGACGAATAAAGGTAATGTTTTGGAATGGCCAAGTAAAAAGTCCTGACCTTAATCCAATCGAAATGTTGTGGAAGGACCTGAAGCGAGCAGTTAATGTGAGGAAACCCACCAACATCCCAGAGTTGAAGCTGTACGGAGGAATGGGCTAAACTTCCTCCAAGTTGGTGTGCAGGACTGATCAACAGTTACAGGAAATGTTTAGTTGCAGTTAAACAGAATAAGCATTATATGCATTAATGGAGTTGCATTGTACAGGTGCTCCGTAATTTACAAAGGGGATGTTACGGTTTGCCATAATAAAAAAAGACTGACGAACCGTGTAAAGAAAGAATAAGGGATTTGGGACCCAAATGCAGTTAGCTCCACGTGGAATGAGTGAACCAAAATAAAATAAAGAAATAAAACAATGGTTCACAAAAAGTAAAATAAATAACAAAGAAAGCAACCTCAGTGGCCAGGAATAGAACCCTGGGTGGCCACGTCAGTAATCAGTGGATTAACCGAACACGCCACCAGACCACTGGGGAAGCCACAAACAAAGAACCCTAAAAAGGCGAGCTTCCGTGTGTGAGGAAGAGATCAACTAGACCAC
Organism: Ancistrus triradiatus; assembly: GCA_025084515.1. NCBI lineage: Eukaryota > Metazoa > Chordata > Actinopteri > Siluriformes > Loricariidae > Ancistrus > Ancistrus triradiatus. Next base: position 110,764 of record JAJAGP010000553.1, on the reverse strand, counting down.
ACACACACACAGAAGCTCAAAGCCACGTTGGAGAGCGAGCAAAGGGCGGGGGGCAGAACCCTCGCACGCGCCAGCCCAGAGAAAGGGGGGGCGCGTTGCCGAGCACGTGCACAGCGCTAATCGAGCCGCGATGCACAGGAGCAGAACGGTGCATAGTGTCAGGCGGCGAGGGGGAAGAAAAATAAAATGAGCGTAAGCTTTCCCTACACTAAATAATACTCCTTAGCAAGTTACCTCTTGCCTCCTGACGCTAAGGGAACTGAGCCCCTAAACGGACTCAGTTCGTCCGCTCTCCCTAAACAACATAAAAGGGCAAATGCACGGAAAAAGGGCAGAAGCTCTATAAAGAGGGTGAGATGGGTGAGGTCTCAAATGTATGCGGCTAGAAGAGGTCGCGATAAAAGGTCCATACAGCGATCCGAGGGGCGCAAGCCGCATGACAGGTCATACGGTGCAACACCTGCCAAACTCGGAAAAGGTCTTAAAAAGCCAGGATGGCAGGTGTTGTGAATTTGCCGCAATCGTGTATCTTACAAACAGGCATGCGCGATTGCGGTGGCTGTCAGAGATCTTACGATGGAAAATGGGCCAACGCTACCCCCTAGCGTTGGTTAGACGGTAGGACCTCTAACAGTCCCCCCATTCCGGGGCGCCTCTGGCTTGCCGGACACGCTCGGGATTGAGAGTCTGGCACACTGGGAGGCCCTGGTCAGCAGGGCAAGCCTCAACAAAGGGGCTGAAAGTGAGGGCGTAGCAGGACAAACCAAATGCGAGGCTTAGTTTGGGCTCGGGGACCAATCCGACCAGCTGAAGGCTCAGTTACAGTGCTCAATTATAAAGCTTAATTGCTCAGGTTCAGAGCTTGGCGGCGCTAACTGCCCAAGTACGGGGGGGACGTGCAGTGTCGCAGGTATTGCGTATTTGCCTCAATCGCGTAGCTTACGGACGGGAATGCGCGATTGCAGTGGTTGTCAGAGATCCTACGATGGAAAATTGGCCGACACTGCCCCCTAGCATCAGTTAGCTGGTAGGACCTTTAACAGGGGATATGTTCAGACAAATCCATCATAAGTTATAAGTAACATTTTCTGGGGAGATAATCGATTGTTTGGTGTATCATAGTCTTGAGGTTGAAGTTTCTTATTTGCATTTTCCGTTCCACCTTAAATGACTGCAGTTACATTATGGTGCCTGTAGATGGAGATTCAGTCTCATGATAAGCAAGTAAGTTAATGTTTAAAAGACTTACATTAACCTACAGATGGCCAAAATCATTAACAAAAAGCTTATTTTATAATAAAGTGTTAAGAAAAATCTCATGTAATTTAGTGAGTAATGGAGTGAAAGTGCAAAACACTTATTCTTACACTTACTCTTTTGGTTAACTTTTCTGGAGCATCCAATTCCTGTTTTGCTTTCGGTTTGGTTTGGTTTGGTTGACTCTTATAATCTAACCTAGGACCCAGGGAGATTTATTTGCACCAACAATACAGTACTGTAGATGTAAAAATAAAGAAAAACATCAGTAAGATTTAGCAACTTTGGTAAGAGGGCGATCCTGACATTGGACCTGTGTGGAATTTGCATGTTCTCCCTGTGTCTGTTTACTCCAGGTACTCTAGTTTCCTCCCACATTCCAAAAACATGCGTGTTACGTTAACTGGTGTTTCTGAAAGTGCCCGTAGTATACGAGTGTGTGTTTGAGTGTATGATGGTTTGGCACCCTGTCTAGAGTTGTTCCTGCCTTGTGCCCTGTGCCAACGGATAGACATTGGCTCTCCTGTGATCCTGACCTGGATTAAGCAGATAAGAAAATGAATGAATGAATGAATACTGAAAAGACATCTGAAATGGGAATATGAACAAGCTTTCTTGTGAAAGATACATTTATATCAAATTCAGATGGTTCAATAACTTTAAAATGTTTACTATAAGCAGGGGATCTTTTGTAGTCTGAGTACTAGTAGCCGGTCTTTAATAGGGATTCTAATGAATTTTTTCCCCTTATTATCTCTGTTTTAGCAGCAATGAAAGACTCACTTATGTAAAGTTGTACTAGTTACATCTAAATGCTTTTTAACAAGATTTGGTGTGAACTCAATTTTGCAGTATGAAGAAATTACAACTGCCTGAGCTTAGATACACGTAGAACAGGTTGGATGTGAGGAAACAGTAATGCTAGTTTACAGTGGGGAAAAAAAGTATTTAGTCAGCCACTTATTGTGCAAGTTCTCCTACTTGGAAAGATGAGAGAGGTCTGTAATTTTCATCATAGGTACACCAGGAAATCATCAGTGAGAGCATTGAAGATGGAACGTGGCTGGGTCTTCCAGCATGACAATGATCCCAAACACACCGCTCGGGCAACAATGAAGTGACTCCATAAAAAGCATTTTGAGGTCCTGGAGTGGCCTGGCCAGTCTCCAGACCTCAAACCCATAGAAAATTTGTGGAGGGAGTTGAAAGTCTGTGTTGCCCAGCGACAGCCCCAAAACATCACTGCTCTAGAGGAGATTTGCATGGAGGAATGGGCCAAAATACCAGCTACAGTGTGTGCAGACCTGGTGAAGACTTACAGGAAACGTTTGAACTCTGTCGTTCCCAACAAAGGTTATGTTACAAAGTATTGAGTTGAACTTTTGTTATTGACCAAATACTTATTTTCCACCATAATTTACAATTAAATTCTTTAAAAATCCTACAGTGTGATTTTGTCACACTGTTTTTCTCATTTTGTCTTTCATAGTGTACCTATGATGAAAATTACAGACCTTTATTACTGATCCCAAATGTGAGACACCAGGACTACAAATCTCATTAGTACAAATTCTCAAAGTCCTATATACACTCTACTGAAAGCTGCAGCCTTGAAAAGGACACCTTAGTTACTTCAAACTGAGTGTGCAATGAGGTTTAAATGTCGAAGCTGGCAATCAGTGAAATGGGGAGCAGATAGCGAGCATCAATATGCTGGTTAATGTGAGTGTGGAAGTTTGGGGGATGGCTGGGGTTATATATGTGCAAAGTTTTTGACATTGGAGTCCAGGGCATCGTATAAAGCTGCTGCGGACATGACACTGGCACACATTTGCACTGAAGTTATGATTATAGACCAATGAAAGCAGAATTTTTAACCTCACTGTTGTTATTCAACTTCTGTTTATGGGTAGCAGGGTTTAAAGTAATTGAGTTGAGCACGTCACCACATGAACATAAACACAGTAATAAAGAAATTTCCATGATTTTCCTGCACAAGATATTCTACTTTATCTGTTTGTTCCCAGAATGTTATGAAACTACAGGGCGAAATCCTCACCCAGTCACAATTGTTCTTGCAATTGCTTATAAATGCTGATGTATAAATGTGTGTGCATGTTTATGTGAGTGTGGTATGTGGGTTTTAAACAGACAGCCCAAAAGACAGTGGAGAAAATGAGAGGGTGTGTTTTGTATATCTGGGGCTTCTTGAAGCATGCGGTGCATATGAGAAGCTCAGAAGCTCTGTTTGCACACTACTACAACAACACCCTGCTCCAGACGTGCATTAAGGGACTTATTTTCCTCTTTGTAGCAGGTATATATATTAATTTTCATACTCAATATTACATATGCATATTCATGTAAATATTGTTTTATTCTTCTGTACATTTTTTCAATGTGTTTCATGTAAATTGTCTGTAAATGCATTACATGTAGCAAATGTTTGGTGCACAGTTCCTTCCTTTTAAATCTCCATAGTAAATATATAGACACTTGCAGATATCTAATCGCACAGTAAGGTCAAATTAAGGCAATGATCAGGCAACCTAAATGAAGCATTAAAATTATTATGCAAGAATTATGACAAAACTTTGATCCAACCAATACATTATTTTTTACTGTTTATCAGATTATTATATCTAAATCTGCAGACAGATTTCACTTGTATTAATTTAGACAAACAGTATGAATAATACTGATTTTGCTTTTTATGTTGAGTAGTTTGGTGCAGTTATCCGAAAAGCTGTTTTCCTCCAAAGGAATCTGATATGAGGATGTGGGTACAGACAGTTCTTGGTATGGTAAAGGAATTACATAAACATCTCTGAGGTTGAGTTCCTCTGTTTGTTTTGCTTGCCAGAATGGGCTTCAGACTGAGTTTGCTGCTCCTTTCACTTGCTGTGGTTTTAGTGTTGGGTCAAAAGAAACGTCCTGCCAAAGAGGAATGGAATTACCGTGATGGATGTAGGGTTCTTTTCTTTTCATTTTTTTATATATACGTAAATATGTAAATAATAATAATAATAAGCACACTTTAGGAACATCTTTTTAATGTATTTTAATGCACTGTATCATTGCAGACAGAACAATGATAGTTACAGCGTTTGAGTGAACTGTAGCAACAATTTAAATAACCTTTTGGGTTTCCAGCTGAGAAAGTGAACATGCGAGGTGTGGCCAACCTGACTCAAGTTCTCGATGACTGGAGGTATGATATCTTAAACCAAATGAAGGGGCTTCTACAGAATGACCACCAGTCTTTGCTGCCCGACTATGCCAGGTACTGTATTTTGTTTTTTTTGGTCTATATTTTTCACATTTTGTTATCAGTGGGCAGACCATAAACATTTTCGGCACAGAAGATGCATAGTTGGGAAAGGAAATTGCTAGTTTGGGGTTTGTAGCAGTGCCTGGATTTAAAGTTCTTGAGTTTATTTCAGAATAGACCATTTCATTATGGGCACTGGAAACTGTTTAGACTATATTCTCATGAACATCATCATCATCCTGGCTGGTCATTTGTGGTTAGGATGGAAGTCATAAATTCTTTGCCACTTAGGAGCAATGACCAATCCCAGACTCACTAGTGGTCACAGTCAGAGGCCTCTTACACATTTCCATTTCTCTTTTTTAAATACACTGTAGGATCCAGCCTCTTTCGGAGGCTTTGGGGGACTTGTACAAGGAGTTCAATGCCTTAAAGGCACACCTCGGTGAGCTGACGGACAAGATTGGGCCCATTGAGACTTTCATTGATGAGATGAAAAAAGAAAAGACCACTTCTGCTGCATCATCCCCTCCAGTGCGAAGAAGAATTGTCAAGAATAAGGCTCCAGCTTCATGAAGCATCTGAACTTTATCAACTTTCTCAACAGAGCTGGTACTCTCTGCAAAATGTATAGAGAGCCATAATTACATACAATTATATATCATTTTCGTTTTCTCAGTCTTTTTAGCATCTTGTTACTGCATGTTGCTGGGAAACAGGTAATATACAAAATGCTGACAAAGGTAAATCCACCCCTCCCTTTGGATTTGGTTGCATATTAAAGACCAAACACCAAGCACAGACTTAAAGATTAAAGAGGCTATGTATTAGTAGACATTTCAATTGGCAATTTATAACCTATATCACATCAAATTATATGTTATATATACACATATATTCACCTCAGTATATAGATTTATATAATTTGTTTGGTAGATGGAATTCCTGTATTTGATGACATCAAAACAAGTTAGATCATTGATCTCCTTGATAACCCACGACTAATGCCAATCCTAAGCTAGGTCTGTATTTCTAGCATATGACTTAATGTATTTGTAACTCCATTGTGCATTTACATTTATCTAGTAAGCATGGTAATGTGATTATTAAGTTCTGTTGTCTCTAATGGCTATCTGACTGCAAATAAAACCATGTGCATGTATGACTTGTGTAATATTTTACATGATAGTGTCACATTGATGTCATTTGGTTTAGTGTGCATACAAATTACTATTTCTAAAACTATTTAAACAGTTATTTAAGTGCCCTCAAATACCCTCACTGAAAAAAGGAGTTGTTGGAATTGAACGACACTATATGTATGTACTGCAATGATTACAATATTAGAGAAAATGATAAGTTTATTGGGGAAAACTGTACAAGTGAATTTACGTATCTGCCTGCGACATAACTGCATGCCAAGTTTTGCAGCAATCGGACATTTCTATCTACACATTATTTTTTTTGTCAACAAGTATATTTAAGTACTCAAATAATGGTTTATTCAAGTCCTCACATGGAAAAATTTTGCATGACTGTAGAGAAACTTTTCACACCAAGATTTCCATGGTGAACTATATTTAAACACTGGCATTATTATATTTGGCATTACTTGTTTGTTTATTGATTTATTCGACGTTGGTATCAGCATCAGTGGCCATGTTCAGCAACATACACAAGGTCACATCTACGCACAAGGTTATCTCAAGACAACACACACACAATATATATACACACACACTCAAGTCAATGTCAATTTGGCATAACCAATTAACCTAACATGCATGTCTTTGGACTGTGGGAGGAAACTGGAGTACCTGGAGTAAACCCACGCAGACACAGGGAGCCACCGTGCCACCCGATTTGGCATTACAAAGTTTCTAATATTACAAGGTCATACTCGCTCACTCACTTCCATACCAATCCTTGGGAGTTGGAGGGTCTAACCAGCTCACAGTTCACAAAGTGGGAGCAACACTGGACAGGACAGCAGTCCATTGCTGGGCACATGCACTCACATACCCACTCGCTCACTTAATATGGGACACTTACAGATTACAGCTGAATTAATGCATGTCTTTGAAATGTGGCAGTTGGACTTGGGTCTGTGGACCTATGAAATGACAGCTTTTCCACTGTGTCACAGTCTCGCCCTAATAATGGTAATACTAAAGAATCCAAATGGTAACTGATTTCACTGTTTATGCAAACTGAAGACACTAAATGAGACTTTAATCTGCCATTTATTTTGCTTTTATTATTCACCCTTCTGAAATGGATTACTTGGTTTTCAAACAAGAACTAATGCTTTTCAACTACAGTCAAGAGCTGAGCATAGATTACTTACCACAAAACAAAACAATAGCTGCACAATGGTGCAGTAGGAAATAATGATGCCACACAGCTCTAACATCTTGTAGAGCTGGGTTTGATCCCTGCCTTACTGCCTGAGTTTGGCATATTATCCTCATGTTCAGGTGTGTTCTTTTCTAGAAACTGATATTTTTTCACCTTGCCATTAGATATGTGTAAGTGAATGGGGAAATTTGTAATTCCCTGCCAACTGTGTGCTCCTGATGTGTGTCCAGTGCTTCCAAGATAAGCACCATGTGCCTGCACTACCACTATTAAGCCTTAACCACCAGGTGAAAAATCAAAGTCTGTGACTTTTTTTCTCATCCAAATTTTAACATTCATAATTCAGGGAGTTTAGAACGATCAGAAGTAATACAGAGAGTAATACAGTAATACAGATTCGAATCTGAGGGACATAAGCTCTTACATTCATATTTTACATTCATATTTTTAACAGTAGAAGAATCAGATCACTTGTACTCACAAGATGCACTTGTACTCCAGAGGTGGTAAGTAACGACATGCAAGTACTTCTTACTGTACTTTTTTTTTTTTTTTTTTTTTTTTTAAGTGTCTGTGTTTTATTTGATTATTTCTGTAACTTAATACTTTTTATTTTTACTTACTACATTTCAAAACATGCTTGTTAGTTTAGCATTTATGAATCTCTTTTAATGTTTAGCATAATGCATTTTAATCCCTCAAATAATTGTATACACTTTACACTGTTTTTATTAATCAGACACTCGAGGATTTCACATGTCCCTGGGACACTGAATTCTATTTCTGTCATGAATATGAGAAGTATATTAAAACAACTATATAATATGTTGAAAAGTTTTGAATAAGTATGTTTAAAGTAGTGTAGTGGAGTGCTGAAAAGAAGAAGTGTTCTAAAAATTGGTCAGATTTGGCTAAAATCCAGGGACAGTGATTCAAAAACTTGACAAAAGTCGACAATTTGAAAAGAGTTGTCTTGTGTCATATATATATGTATTATATTATAGGTATATATATATATAGATATATATATATATGATATATACCTATTATATATTATATATATATATATATCTATATATACGTATATATATATAATACTATATCTATCTATTATCTATATATACCTACATGTATGTATATATCGATATATCTAGCATATATATATATATATATAATATACATAACATGTATTTCCTATCTCTATATCGGTTATCTATATCTCTCATATATACTCTCTATCTACACACATACTACCTATATATATCATATATATATATATAAATGACACAAGCAACTCTTTTAAATTGTCGACTTTAGTGGCTGGTTTGCGAATGGTTTTGTCGGTTTTCCTATCTAATAGGAATCTGAAGTTTCACAACCCCCGATTCTGGTTTCACTGAGCCAGGCTCATCCCGGTTTTTCCGAAGGCAAGAATATTGCACTTGCGTTATACACTTTTAAGAAATTTTTACAAAGCTTTTTGTAATGACACTGATGGTAAAGTTTGCCGTAGTGTTACGTATGACGTTCTTATATTCGTTTATAAAACAGAAAACACATGGAACGTATATAATATATATAGATATATATATATACATACATAATACAGTGGGGCAAAGAAGTATTTAGTCCAGCCACTGATTGTGTTCTCCTATTTAGAAGATGAGAGATGGTCCTGTAATTTTCATCATAGGGTACACTTCAACTATGAGAGACAAAATGAAAAAAAAAAATTGAGGAAATCACATTGTAGGATTTTAAAAGATTTAATTCTAAATCATGGTGGAAAATAAGTATTTGGTCCCACCCCACAAACAGCAAGATTTCTGGCTCTCACAGACCCTGTAACTTTTTCTTTAAGAAGCTCTTCTGTCCTTCCACTCGTTACCTGTATTAATGGCAACCTGTTTGACCTCGTTTATCTTTATAAAAGACACCTGTCCACAGCCTCAAACAGTCAGACTCCAAACTCAACCATGGCCAAGACCAAAGCGCTATCGATGGACACCAGGAAGAAAATTGTAGACCTGCACCAGGTTGGGAAGAGTGAATCTACAATATGCAAGCAGGTTTGAGTGAATAAATCAACTGTGGGAGCAATTGTAAGAAAATGGAAGACATACAAGACCATTGATAATCTCACTTCCATGCAAGATCTCATCCTGTGGGGTCAAAATGATCATGAAAACGGTGAGCAAAAATCCCAGAACTACATGGAGGGACCTGAGGAATGACCTACAGAGAGCTGGGACCAAAGTAAAAAGGCTACCATCAGTAACACACTACGCCGAGAGGGACTCAGATCCTGCAGTGCCAGGCGTGTCCCCCTGCTTAAGCCAGTACATGTCCATCTGAAGTTTGCCAGAGAGCACATGCATGATCCAGAAGAGGATTGGGAGAATATCATGTGGTGAGATAAAACCAAAATAGAACTTTTTGGTAAAAACTCAACTCGTCGTGTTTGGAGGAAGAAAAATGCTAAGTTGCACCATACCTACTGTGAAGCATGGGTGTAGAAACCTCATGGTTTGGGGCTGTTTTTCTGCAAAGGGGACAACACGACTGATCCGTGTTAAGGGAAGAATGTGGCTGGGTTTTCCAGCATGACCATGATCCCAAACACATCGCTGGGCAACGGAGGAGTGGCTCCGTAAAAAGCATTTCAAGGTCCTGGAGTGGCCTAGCCAGTCTCCACACCTCAAGCCCATACAAAATTTGTGGAGGGAGTTGAAAGTCCATGTTGCCCAGCGGCAGCCCCAAAACATCACTGCTCTAAAGGAGATCTGCATGGAGGAATGGGTCAAAATACCGGCTACAGTGTGTGCAAACTTGGTGAAGATGTTTGGCCTCTGTCATTGCCAACAAAGGTTATGTTTTATTGAGAATTCTGTTGAACTTTTGTTATTGAATAAATACTTATTTTCCACCATGATTTACAATTAAAGTGTTTAAATATCCTACAATGTGATTTCCCGGATTTTTTTTTTCACATTTTGTCTCTCATAGTTGAAGTGTACCTATGATGAAAATGACAGACCTCTCTCATTTTTGATGAGAGGAGTGGGAGAACTTGCACAATCAGTGGCTGACTAAATACTTTTTTGCCCCATTGTAGTGGGGTCTCTCTCGGCGTAGTGTGTTACTGATGGTACTGATTGTTACTTTGGTCCCAGCACTCTGCAGGTTATTCATCCCGTCCCTTCGTGTAGTTCTGGGATTTTTGCTCACCGTTCTCATGATCATTTTGACCCCACAGGATGAGATCTTGCGTTGGGGCCCACATCAAGAGAGATTGATGGTCTTGTATGTCTTCCATTTTCTTACAATTGCTCCCATAATTGATTTATTCACAACAACCTGCTTGCCTATTGTAGTCTACAGTTTTCTTCCTGGTGTCCATCGACAGCTCTTCGGTATTGGCCATGGTTGAGTTTGGAGTCTGACTGTTTGAGGCTGTGGACAGGTGTCTTTTATACAGATAACGTGTCAAACAGGTGCCATTAAATACAGGTAACGAGTGGAGGACAGAAGAGCTTCTTAAAGAAGAAGTTTCTGTGAGAGCCAGATAATCTTGCTTGTTTTGTGGGTGGACCAAATACTTATTTTTCCACTAAGGGTTTACAACTAAATTCTTTAAAATCCTACAATGTGATTTTCCTGGATTTTTTTCCCCCTCATTCTGTCTCTCATAGTTGAAGTGTACCTATGATGAAAATTACAGACCTCTCTCATCTTTCTAAGTAGGAGAAATTGCGTAATCAGTAGCTGACTAAATACTTCTTTGCCCCACTGTATATATATATAATTTTGGCCAAATCTATCAGCCAGGAGCAAACACATCACAAGGATGCTGTCAACATGAATTACTGTGAAGGAAATTTTATTCCCCTCCAACCTCTGAGGGGGACATATCCCTATGTCTTATTAATAAACACGCAGTGATGTTAGTCATGAAGAGAAAATATTACTTTTTACACAGCTCTGCAGCGACATCTGGTGGGGCTAAGTAAACGTTTGCTGTCCTTCTCACAGTACAATTAAACATTTCATGTGTTTACGCTACAAAGAATGAATGCAATGCCATTGTTCATTCACTGCTCGTCTTCAGTAAGTTCTTTAGAAGTAGTTTGATCATATTAGTCCTTTTCTATAAGCTGGTCATTTGTTGGATTCTGCATTTATTAAAAAAAGTTCTGGTAACATTTAAAGTTTTATTTATATAGCTCTTTTTATTATCTCAAAGCAGCTGTCTTAAAGCTACATTGTCTATCCCCACACTATCTGTGTGAACACATGAAGAGCCTTACAACCCAGCACACCTACACTTTTCACAAAGTTCGAGACTCTCCTTAGTTCCCAGGACTAAAAAAGTCACGGCATGGGAAAGGGCATTCTCAGACATGACCCCCCAGCTATGGAATATCCTCCCCATATTTGGTCAGTAGTCAGACACACTCCTCATCAGACCTCATCCTCATTTTTAGTTACACAGGCTTTAGACTGAGATGCATGACTCTGGGCCTGATTTCTGGGATTGGGAATTGTCCCTGGCCTGCCTGCCTTGCTATGCCTTTTGGCCTGGTAACCAAAGTGGTATTGGGCCAGGTGTTGTGGATCCCTGCACTAGACTGTGGGCTGAACCGGAATTTTCAGTGATCTGCAATGTTGGGTTGCTTCTCACACACAGGTCACTGAAGTCTCATGAGGGATGTCATGGCTATGATATCTTCTTGTTCTCCAATTTTTATGTATGCAGTTATAGTTTGTATAGTAAGTCACTTGAATAAATATTTAATAAGGTGTAAAGTTGAAAACACAAATATTGGACATATTTCACCTACTGTATGTTAGAGTGATAACCAAAAACAATATGATGAATTATGTGGTATTTCTAAGTGGCAGGAAAAATGTCAGAAAAAGACCACACTAAGAATACAACACACATACTGTAAGACACAAGTTTGTAGCAATTCAAAATTCAAGATTTTATTCTATAATTTTTAATTCCACGTCAGTCGTCATGGTTGAATATATTTCAGTAAGTACTTTCTTTGCCATCTTAGCCACTTTGTAAACATGTATCCTTCACAGATTATTGGTAAGACATAGGAAGTGAAAGGAAATTAAATGAGAACACAAATGAGCAGAGTTACTTATACAATGGACAAAAAAAATCTACCTGCACATTTTTATTATTTTTTTTTTTGCTCATTGTAGCATCATGCACAAAGTGAATTTCACTATTACACAGTGGTTAGTTATATTTAAAATGACACCCACTTAAATAACCTATCTGTACAATTTGCAATGCGTTTGTTTAATTAAGTATACATCTTCATAAATTTATTACCACAAGCAATAGGGATTAGTACAAATTGATTTGGCTGTAAAAATATCATTTGTTGGCATAATTACTATTATAATACTATTATAACATAACTCTATTATTATTATTATTGCTGTTATTATTATTATTATTATTATTATTATGTGCTAACATTTTGTAAACATATTTTAAGAAAAATTATTTGAGTTATTTGTAGCGATTAGAGGATAATTTAGAGGATAATCCCCTATTCAGACTCTAAAAATTGCAAATCCAGTACAATTTATTTGACATATAAATGTTTCAGAAATGCCTTTCAGACAAAAATCCTAAACAAAGCACACTAGACAGTTTGACCCTTCATTTTTTTTCAGTTGCAGTGCACAGCATGGTTGAACACGTTACGCAACCAAACTGTTTAAAACAGCTGTAGCAGGGATTAATCAATAAATGGGAGATAGAAAAGAAGATTAAGCAGCCCCCTGTTTCACAGCTCTAGACTTCAAGAATGTCTGCACACTGTTTTCTAAGGATTACCACAATTTAACATAATGTTAGGCAAAGGCAGGTTTGTTGCCACGTGCTGTAATAGAAGCTACTGAGATCAAGACAGCAGGGAAATTGGTTCTCTATTAGTGCCTTGAAAATGGTCTCCCACTATCAAATGAGAGAGAGGGCTGGTAGTGTTTCTAAGATTTAAAAACATTGGGAGCTTAGCCCAGACCTCATCTGTAGAAAGACCTCATCTATTTTTGTAGGAGGAAGTTTTATTTATTTATTTTATATTCATTTCTCCTCCCCCTTTCTTCTGCCCTCTCTCTTCTGGCAGCTAAAATGTTTAAAGTAGGTAACACCATTGGTTATATAACAAAAAAAACACATGTACATGGCTTTAGACTGTCGTACTAAAATTTGGGAAGCACCGAACTATTAACAACATTTACTTACTAAAAGCACTCTGATAGCAAGATTGCACTGCACTCTGGAAGTCTTGCAGCATGTCAACAATACAATATTATATATGACATATCTATTTTATTTATAATTTCTTTCCAAGTTTTGGCTGGTCAGGTGTGGCCTTTGGGATGTAGTTTGGATACCCCTGGTGTAGATGATTGTGAGTCATAATAAACATTATTTTAAAGATGTAATAAATGTAACCCGAGCAACCTGGATCAAAAAAATCATTTGGGCCTTGCATTGAAAATGTTTGGGGCTTAAGCCCCAAAGGCCCACATCTAAAAACACCCCTCTAGGGGGGGAAGCAACATGAGGATATAAGGAGACATCATGGTTTAAAAGCACAAATTGTGCAGATCTCATAGGCTGCCATGTCATGTGTGAGAATATTCTTAAATCCTGGCACACTGGTTATGATTCTACAAGAGTTCAATTCAGAGCTGACTGATTTAGCATGTTTTGCTGTTTGACTTTGAATGACACACATCTTTGCAAAAAAACTCACAAAAGTACCACATGAAGGAGAAATGTCAACAGGGTGGGCACTGTCAGAGAAAATGACATAGCAAGTATAATGCGAGGATATAGAGAGAGGATTTTTCTATTTGATGTCCTGCAGTTACTGAAAGTCCAACACTGGTTACAAATAACTGTAAAGTCTGTTCAGTTTGGCATATTGTAATAAGTAATTATGTGAATTAAGTTTTGACATTTACAAAAACAACAGTGGATGACCTGAAAAATTATGCTCAGATTTTTGCACATGCCACATTTTATGATTTTTATTTTCTTAAATGCCTAAAATGTCTGTATTAAAATAGGAGAAATACATTACATCTATGTTTAATACAAATATTTTGGTGATTTAATTCAGAAAATGCACAAAACATGTAATTTGATGGGGAACACCTAAACTAAATTTTTTCATGCAATAGCACCAAGATGTTATCCTGTCATATCATACTCTATACACCCAGATAAAGTGTCTAGAGCTATGGCTAAACATGTAACAGGCAATACAAATACACACATGGCTAATGCTTATGCTAATAACACACATACACAACGAAAATGGGAGGAAGAGACACAGGAGAATGAGACAGGAGACAGGACAGAGGAAGAAAACACGCCTGAGTGCACTGAAAATTAGTGGAGATATGAAGTGCTGATGAAAGGGAAGCTACTTCAAGACACGACACCAATGAGTATTGGATGTTTATTAACAAATAAAATGAAGTTGACTAGACAAAACATTAAATATTCTGGGTTCATACTGTCTGCAATGAAATTAAATCAAAGTACATGCAAGGAGCACTGCGTTTTCTTTTTTTTTTTAAACCATTCCATACTTTTTCTGATTTGGGGTTGTTATTTGTGTAATAAGCCCTGTAGAAATTAAATGTCCTTTCTGATGAGTACATGAAATTTCCAAATGTACTGAATATCATTCAGTTTTGGATTCAGTCAATGAATATGTTCACTATATCTTACAACATATCATAGTGTTCTTTGGTTTGGATCATATAAAAGTAGTCCACTTGTTGTCTACTTTAGAACTAAAACTATTCTTCTTTAAATAACCTATGTGCCATGAACTTCAAGAAACATTAGAAAAACAAGGAAGTACCAGATTTTTTTTTACATAATGCATAATATAAGTAACTGAAGGTATGAAAAACATTGTAAATATCCACATTTTTTTCATTTTATTTTTTCTTTTACAAATTATTACTCAATAATGGAGCCAAACAAATCCAAAATACCTCAGCAGTTTTGAAGAGGACATGCATGGGTAGAAGAGAAACTGTAGATTTTGTTTCATCAGTGTTGCTAATGGAATATATGCTAATGGAAAATAAATAAATTATATTGAAAGAAGATGGAGCTTACCATGCTTAGTGAGTCAGCTAGTAAACATAAAGTTTTTATGATGTGTAAATGATTTTATATTGATGTGGCAAGTGTATAAATGTTTATAAATATGAATTTATTCTGTATTTCTGTTAGCTGGGCAGAAGCACTAGCTATTTGCCAGGTTTGTCAGAGCTCACAGCCTCTTCTGGGCCCAGGGAAACATCTTGGCAGCTGTCATATCGTTCCAAAATGATATGTACCTCTTTTCAGCCTGATGGAAATTTGGCTGTCAACAATTTTCTTCAGTCACTATCCTCCTCTTCTTAAATAAAGGGTCTCCTTAAGTATCATGTTGATAAGTGAGCATCTGTGCAAGCTACAGTGCACAGGAAAAGTTCAAATCTGCTGTCATGATTGACAGGGGTTGACCAGACCTAAAATTGAATCGGGGTCTGAACAGCTCACATTGAATTAACTGAGTTGATGCATTTTATGATTTGGGCTACCTATATTTGTTGTTCTTGCCACACATGGAATTACTTTGGAGAAACAAACACAGTGTGGGATAGAGGAATTGCTTTCTCCTTAGAAAAATATTCAAGTTTCTATAGAATGAGATGTGAGGAGAAAATGTTTATAACTGTTACTGAAAATGCATTGCTGGTAACATAAAATTATTTCTTTCACTCTGTTTCAACTGACTGAGTTGTTGGTAATAAACTCTAAATAGGATATATAGAAGGCATGAAGGTAGATGTCAACAGTAACAAAAATCATCCTATTAGTAAGCCATCAAATTTGAGGAAATTCAAAAATAGAGTCTACTTCAGACTAAATTACATTGTTCAACATTTCAATGTCATTTCCCAGCTTTGTAGAGGTTTATGGTAGATGAAAACAAATTACTCAAATGTTAGCTGCCAAGGCTGTCAACCCTTTAAAATGTTTTGGATGGCTGTCAAAAATACCTTATGCACACTGCCAGAATTTATGTGTCATTACGGATTTCAATAAGGCTGTGTTTAGAAGAGATTAATCAGACTCTGCTAGTGACACATCATATCAGAGATATGATCACAATAGGCTATCAGACTAATAGGTAATATGGCCCATGCTTTTAGTCATTTTAGTCAAATCAGTAAAAATGTTTGCTGTTAAACATTTTGCACACATTGGATGTTCTAAAAAGTGGCTAATATAAGAGAAACAGTGACGGATGTACAATTGAACATGTAAGAGTTTAGGCTTTACTGCCAACAAGACTGCTGATTAACTGCCCAGCACTCCTAAACCTAACCCAACCATAGAACTTTGGCTTCAAGAGGTCCATACTCTACTTGTTTCCACTTTTCCAGCAGCAGATATTCGTTTCCTTTATCCGCACTCTATCATGATTATAGCTTTAAGTAGGAACTATACCTCAACAGCAAAATAGCGCATTAAAACAGTAACTTGGCACTCAGTAACCAAGGGCCAAGAATCTGTTAAAACCTGATCTAACTCAACATTTGATTTTAGAGAAAACTCAAGAATGCCTGATAACTCCAACCTTTACTTTAACAATATGTAGTTTTTCAAACAAGTGGCCTTGCTCATACATGCATAGTTGCAGTCAGGAGACTGTCTGATGTCATGAGTGAACACCTGCTTAAGAAATGGAGGATGCAAAGATGTGCAAAGCTAATGCCTCCCTGGATTCTGAAGAGGAAGGAACTTCAGTTTGTCCAGTGATTTGGTGAAGCCACTGAACAGCAGGAGGCTCAAAGATGCCTCAGAGGCATGCATCTAACCCTGAAGTTTAGACTCATTGTAAGTCAGACTTGATCAACCAAACTATACAACAGCACATTTGATGTCATTCTCTATAAACCCTTAATCAAGAGCTAAATTTAGTTGAACTATGAGGATAATCCACAATTTTATCAGGGTACATTTACATAAATAACGCTGAGACTACTACCAAATAACCTCTTTTTTATTAAATCATTCTCAAACAACACTTAACCATTGCATTATTCACCAGTATAAGGCAGGAAATGCTGCAGTTTATGGTAGCACTAAGAGTTTCATATGACTTGTACTACTACCAGGATTAAGAAGCAAGTTTTAACAGCTGTACTGGATGTTTTTGTGTTTTAAAATATGAATTAAAAATATGTATAACCACGTTCTAATTTCTAAAGGAATAAAGCAAGTGAAAGCAGGATATTATAGATACTGTATACTTCAATTTCAACAGGACAATTTTTTTAAAAACACTGAAAGCAATTGATTGATATTTTTAATTAACAGGATCTGACTTGAGTAAAACCCTTTTTATTAAAACAGGATGTCTTTCACTGAGGTGTTCATTCAAAGGTTCATTGTTAAAATACTAATAAAACAGAATAAAAATATTTTCAGAAACGAGGACCCAAAATGTACAAAATAATTTGGATTTTTTAATAAATGCTGCTAAATCGCTCATAACTAGACACGGCGATATTCAGTAATGCAGTATATCATGATATTTAATCCAAGAAATAGTTATCATCTCACTTTGAAACACTCTCAGTTGTCACTCTCAGAACATTTTAGTTCAACAAACTGCAGCATCAGCTATTTTACAGCTACTTAACTAATTTTCAGCTATTTTATTACAGCAATTCTTATTTGCTCCACTACACTATTTAATTTAAACAATACTTATGCAAAACTGTTAGGAAAAAAAAAAAATATATTATATATATATATATATATATAATATATATATATATATATATATATATATAATATATATATATATATAATATTTCCATTGTTTAATAGATAATATATATATATTCCATTGTTTAATAGATAAAATAGATCTATCACAAGCAAAAGTAAAGAGCCTGTTTTGAAAATGTAGTGAATAAAAAGCACAGATTTTACATTTTACAAGCATTTAAGTTACAGAAATAAAGTACAGATAGCTAAAAAACTTGTTCAATCATCTTGCCCTAATGATTTGTCCCTAGTTAAAGTCTTTACCACAGCCAGTTTCTCCCACATCCAAAATGTAGATGAGAGCTGACAGTTCACTTACCAGTTAACATATCCCAGAGCTTAACATGTGCTACTGTAACAAAATTGTTAGTGTTATTTGTTATTCAGACTGTGTTTAATGTTTTGACTCATTTTTTTGTACAAATTCACATAAAACTACTTAACCACAGATCCAAGCTCCCACAATACCCAATGTGGCCACTCCCCTTACCTGTGCTCATTGGTTCCACCAATTTCGACATGGGGTCAGATAGTTCACAAAAGTTCACACACTAGATTGGACCAGAGGGAAATTTAATCACCCAGCAGTTATTTCTCAGAATTCACACTGATGTGAACACAAAATGCTGCTAAGATAAAAAGGCAAGAACAAAAACAATGAAAGCATTGTTGGGACTTATTGATTCTTATTAAGCAACTAGCACTGGCAAATCCATTCAAGCAGTTTTCATGTTGCTGTCTTTTGTTTCAGGTGAGTTCGTTTAAATCCCAAATGCATGAACACCCAACTGGATGTGTGAAGTTCCTGGTTTGGAATTTCAGCACTTTACTTTCAGTGTTGCTATTCAGTCAGGTTATAATCAGATATGTGCTTGAGCTTACAGTGCTCAGAGGATGGGATTCGATCCAGGGACTGCATGCGCACAGGGTTTGCACTCCTCCACTGCACCACTGGGCCTGCACTATGCTGGTTAGATTAAACATGCCTACAAGATGGAGCAGCAGAAAATCTCAGGAAACTAGACAAAGGGTTGACTTTAAAATGGTGCCTACAAACAAAGAGGTTATTTTCTTTAGGAAATGGGAATAAAATATATGAGCAAAAAAACATCAATGGTTTCCCTAATATCCCAAACTCAATAAATTATACATATTTTACGTTTGTCACCTCAATTTTAATGAAGGAATCAGTTGACACATTAATTACTTTTCATTTCAGATATCAACTTGTCCTTTTCTTCTTAACTTGTTCTTTTTGTCAAACATACACACCACTAAATAGTGTTACCAACTGTGTCTCTAACTTAACGGCACTTCAATCATCTCTCAAGTTTGGCTCACTCAAACAGGCTGCAAAGCAGTTGCAGTTCATTCATGCTGAATCAGCGTGTTCTGTGAAATGTAAACACCACAGTGAGTAATGGCGACTCAGTCTGTGTTACAATTGGCACCATGTTACAATTGGAGCAGTGAAAACACTTGTGGAGTGCTCAGTCACACTCAAGAATCTAGATTTGATGAATACCAATACAATGCTCGCTACATGACTGACAACTGTAAAGATAATTGAAATAGGAAAAATGGTATACACCGTTTTTGTTGGCTTGGGTTGCAGCCCATTTCTAGAGACCATTGACAACATGTGGCAGCAGTTGGTGGAACACAGGACAATGCCCAGTGTACAAAGTGAGTGGTGAGAACAGATTGCAACACTTCGTTGGCCTGCCCGGTCATCAAATTTATCACCAGATTAATCATCAAGCATTTATGGGACCAGCTGGGATGCCAGTTTCAGACAACAAAAGTTGGGAGCTGCTCGTATTTGTAGGAAGATCAAGCAATCCTTTCTATTGGTGGTCTGTCTGGGCCGTCCTTAGCCTGTTCGACGTATATGTATGCCCTCAAGGAACCACTGTGCCCAACACCTCCTAACAGCTAGGTCAGAATGGCCTATATGGCAGGCAATTCATTCATGCGACCCTGCTGTTTCTCTCAGTCCAATGATGGGCCCCTCTCAAAGTCTGTCAACTGGCAAAATGTTTTTGAGTCTGTCATAGAGGCATGTCTAGCAGTCAACAATCTGTCACCAAGAGGTTCACTACATGAAAGTATCCTCCGAGAGCCTTTTTAAAGGGCAGTGGGGGAAGAACTTTTACACCCTCTTGTGGCAACATTCAATGTCTAATCAGACCATACCTGTAATCATTTATATATCTGTCTGAGACATAACTGCATGCCGAATCTGATATTTCTATTTGGGTATTTTTGTCAATGACTATATATAGGTACAATAATCCAGTTGTACTTTAAATACATTGTATTTTGTATATTAATAATATAGGAATAATTTTGCTGAGATGTAAATATATAATTTACATCTCAGCAAAATTCCTACTGTAACCCCTTGCCATTTAGTGGATGCACACTGATGCACACTGTTTTGATATTGCAGCATGTGGCTTTCACAGGTGGCCAAGCCCCTGTACCTCCTACACAGGATGCAGGCATCAACTTGAGCACAGACTGAGCTCATAGACAAGGTGGTTATTGTCCCCATTGAACTGAGAAACCATCTGGTCCTCCCTTGGGTGGCATTTCTCCTTATGGCTACTTTTACATGGGCACTTCTGACCTCATTTTTTCCCCAATTATACTTCCTGCATCCTACATTCTACATATCTTTATTTGAACATCTGAGTCCAAAAGATTTGAGATGGGCATGACAAAGTGATATGAATTTCTGGCAAAATACTACTGTATAAATCGTAGTGTAATCATATATGACATCTCATATCCGCGTAACTGTCTTTGTGGAAAATTGGACAGTCCTGGTCAATGTCCTCCAACTGAGCCAATCTAAAAGGTGTTTAATATTGACAGTGTGGTGGCCACAGTACACATACTTCAGGAAGCTGTCAGGTGGCCCAAGTGATCAAAATGCCACCTGCAACACTGAGACAACCAGATGCTTCTTGCTGAGAAGATCCCAAATGAGTTGGGGGGGTTGTCATGTTTATATACATTAATTTGGAGATGAAATGTCTCCACAAGGACGGAAAGATCTGACATTTATTTTACAGAAACTGCAAGTTTTGCTTTAGGTTACTGAGGTTAAGGTCAGGGTTAGGTATAGCATTAAATTAGTTACAGTAATCATTATGTCATTGTCAACTCCCCACCAGGACAGTGAGACAAGATTGTGTGTACGTGTGTGTTACCCTGTCTTGCAATACTTGTGAGGACAAAATGTCCTTACAATGATAGGAAAACCTGGAATTTTACTAGTGATGACCTTTTTTTCAGTCCTCACTTCTTTAACTGCATTTTTACAAAAATGATAACTATTATTTACAAAAACAAAAGAGCCAAAAGACTTTTTTTAGGTTACTGAGCTTAAGGTAAGGATTTGGGGTAGGTGTAGCATTAATTATCTGCAGCAATCCTTTATTGTCACTCATGTCAATGGAAAGTCCTCAAAAGTATAGTAAGAGAAGCGCATGCGTGTGTGTGTGTGTGTGTGTGTGTGTGTGTGTGTCTGTCTGTCTATCTGTCTGTGTGTGTGTGTGTGTGTGTGTGTGTGTCTTGGTGTGTGGATGGTGTAATCTCATCTGAGTGATGCATGCTAGGTGTTACCATACTCTTTGCCAGTGTCAAGCTGAGTGTTTCATTTAAAGTCAGTAGACAAACCTTGGTCATCTGCTGGTGTTTTTGCTCACCTTTCTATTGTTAATTTTGCATGTATGATATATTTTACATTATATATATATATATATATATATATATATATATATATATATATATATATATATTATAGTACATTTAGAGTGTACATAAAGATAGATACATACTGATAAAGACAAAATAAAGTATATACAGTACCAGTCAAAAGTTTGGACACATCTTCTTATTCAATATTTTTTTTTTTTTTTTTTTTTCTACATTGTAAATGAACTCTCAAGTCATCTAAACTATGAAGGAACACATAAGGAATCATATAGTGAACCTAAAAGTGTTAAACAAACCAAACTATGTTTTAGACTTTAGATTCTTCAAAGTGGACACCTTTTGTTTTGATTACAGGTTTGCTCACTCTTGGCATTCTCTCAATCAGCTTCATGAGGTCATCACCTGAAATGGTGTTTGGAACCAAAAATCTCAAATTTGGACTTATCAGACCAAGACAGATTTCCACTGGTCTAATGTCCATTCCTTGTGTTCCTTGGCCCAAGTCATTCTCTTCCTCTTATTGTTCCTCCTTGGAAGTGACTACTTTGCAGCAATTTGACCATAAAATCCAGATTCACGCAGTCTTCTCTGAACAGTTGTTGTTGAGATGTGCATGCTTCATGAACTCTGTGAAACATTTCCGTGGGCTCTTATTTGGGGAACTGTTAACTTGCGGTTTCTGAGGCTGTTAACTCTGATGAACTTATCCTGTGCAACAGAGGTGACTCTTGGTCCTCCTTTCCTGTGGGCGGTCCTGATGAGAGCCAGTTTCATCATAACATTTGATGGTCTTTGTGACTGATTTTTCAGACTGACTGACCTTCATTTCTTAAAGTAATATATATATATATATATATATATATATTTATATATATATATATGGTCAGATCAGAATATTTTGAATAACCTTTATTTTGACGTTTTCTCTCCCCTCTATCATCCCTGTTTACTATATAGGAACAATTTGCAGTTATGTAATTACAGTCTGTGTCACGCCCACAACCAGCGCCGCTCCATCGACAAGCAACCTGCCTCGCTCGTCCTCTCCCTCCTATTAACCATCTGCACCTGTTCCCGTTGTTACCTCTTTCTCTCCCTCTATTTATGCCCCATTCAGTTCCCCGTTTCGTTGCTACACCACAAGGTTCTTTACCTCGTCTAGTAGCTCCTGCATTGCCTTCGATTTGTAGACCGAATAAACAAGCTTTACGTTCCCACAAACCCGCGTTTGTCTCCTGCCTCCCGTTCGGCGTTACAGTTGGTGTAGCCAACATGGAGACAGCGGTTGGTGGTACCGACCTCTCCCCGACCACAGCGGAGCAGCTCGCCGAACTCTGCTCTCAACTCCAGGAAGTGGCTCAAGCGGTTTCCCTGCTGGCTGACAATCAGCGCTCGCTCAACTCGCTGGTCCCCTCCGTTAGCACACAACTAACGCCATCCCCCACCGCTGCGGTGCTTCCTGCCTCAGTTCCACTTCCTCCCAGCCCTCCGCGGGCCTCGCACTCAGCATACAGGATTGCTCTGCCGGAGAAGTACAACGGCAATCCGGAACGCTGCGAGGGCTTCCTGTTGCAATGCGACCTGTACTTCGCTCACTCACCACCAGAGTCTGACGCGGCCCGCATTGCCTTGATAGTCTCCCTCCTCTCCGGCTGGGCCTTGGACTGGGCCACCGCCATCTGGTCACAGCAAAGTGAGGAGGCCAGGGACTACGGCCGCTTCCTGACCGCCTTCCGCGCAGTATTCCAGCATCCTCGCGAAGGGCGATCTACCGGTGACGTTCTGCTCTCTCTGCGCCAGGGCTGGCGCTCCGCCGCCGACTACGCCCTTCAGTTCCGCACCCTGGCGGCACAAAGCAGTTGGAACACACCCGCCCTTCTCTCCGCTTTCCACCAAGGCCTGCGTCCAGACCTCAGGAGAGAACTGGCCGGGCGTGACCTCAACCTGTCTCTAGAGGAGCTCATCACCCTCACCATTCGTCTGGACCAGCTCCTCGTCCCCCGGCCTGCCTCCGCTCCTCGGCCCGCTCCTCGGGTTGCCCCTCTGGACACCCGCGATCCTTCGCCTCCGGCTGAGCCCATGGAACTCGCTCGCGCCCATCTCTCCGCCGAAGAACGCAGTCGTCGCTTCGAGCAGGGCCTCTGCTGTTACTGTGGCTCGGACCGTCATCTGCGTCCTGCCTGCGATCTCGCTCCGCCTCTCAGGCCAGCCAGCACGCGTGCCAGGGACCCCGGGTGAGTCGACTCCCTCCTGATTCCTCCTTCACTCTGCCTGTGCTTTTGCGGCTCGCTCACACTGACGTCTCTCTCACAGCCTTGATCGACTCCGGCGCCCAGGGGAACTTCATCGCCGAACACATTGTCCCTGAGTGGAAGATTCCCTGCACCACACGGTCGCCGGATCACCGCGGCTGATGGCCATCTTCTCGGCTCGGGTCTGCTTACTCATGTCACCGTTCCCCTCACTCTGCTTCCCGTGAGCTCCCTTGCATATCCTGTCATCCTGGGGCTCCCTTGGCTTCGCTGCCACGATCCTCTCATCTCCTGGTCTGCCCGCGAGCTCCTCCGCTGGTCTCCGTGGTGCCAAGCTTGCTGTCTGCTCCGTCCAGCCCTGCAAGTCAACTCTCTCCCACTCTCCGATTCTTCGCCTCTCCCGCAGAACGTGCCCGACCACTACAGGGACCTGGCTTCAGTCTTTGCTACGAGTTCGCCTCCTCCTCTCCCTTCGCACCGCTCCTACGACTGCACCATCGACCTCCTCCCGGGCGCACCTCTACCTAAAGCCCGCCTGTATCCTCTCTCAGCGGCCGAAGAACGATCCATGTCGGACTACATTGCCGAGTACCTGAAGCTCGGCTTCATCCGTCCTTCCACCTCGCAAGTGTCAGCGGGGTTCTTCTTCGTTCCCAAGCGCGACGGAGGCCTCAGACCCTGCATCGACTACCGGGAGCTGAACCGCATCACCCGCAGGTACGCCTACCCGCTCCCGCTGGTCCGCTCGGCCCTCGAACAGCTTCGCTCATCACGCTGGTACACCAAACTGGACCTCAGGAACGCGTACAACCTGGTCCATGTCGAGGAGGGCGATGAATGGAAAACCACCTTCAGCACCAGCTCGGGTCACTACGAGTACCTGGTGATGCCCTTCGGCCTGGCGAACGCGCCTTCGTTTTTCCAGGCGTTCATCAATGACGTGCTTCGGGACATGCTTGGCCAGTTCGTCACCGTCTACCTGGACGACATCCTGGTGCATTCACCGGATTTTGCCACCCACGTCTCCCACGTCCCCCAGGTGCTCGAGAGGCTTCGACTCCACCATCTTCGTGTGAAGGCGGAAAAATGTGAGTTCCATACTCAATCTGTGCGTTACCTCGGCTACGTGATCTCCCCCTCCGGGGTCGCCATGGACGACTCAAAGCTCTCCACCGTCCTCACCTGGCCCATTCCGAACTCCATCAAGCAGCTGCAGTTTCTATCGCCACTTCGTCAGGGACTTCAGCCGCACGGTGGCGCCCCTCACCGCGCTTTTGCGAGGCAAACCCCGATCCCTCCGCTGGTCCCCGGAGTCCGAGCAGGCTTTCTGCACGCTCAAAGCCGCCTTCACCCGCGCTCCCATCCTGGGCCATCCCGACCCGGAACGCCCCTTCACCCTGGAGGTCGACGCTTCTTCCGTGGGAGTGGGAGCCGTCCTCTCTCAGCGTCTCGGCGATCCGCCCAAGCTGCGCCCCGTCGCCTTTTTTCGCACAAGCTCACTCCTGCCGAGCGCAACTACGACGTGGGCGACCGTGAACTGCTGGCCATCAAGCTGGCCCTGGAAGAATGGAGGCACTGGCTCGAGGGCTCCAAACACCCAGTTCACAGTTCTCACTGACCACAAGAACTTGGAGTACCTCCGCTCGGCCAAACGCCTCAACGCTCGCCAGGCCCGTTGGTCTCTCTTCTTTTCCCGATTCGCGTTCTCCATCACCTATCGCCCTGGGATGAAGAACACCAAGGCGGACGCGCTATCCCGCAGCCTCGACCTCGAGCCAGCCGCCCCGGAGGCTCCCGCTCCCGGTTTCATGCACCATCGGTGCAATCCTTTGGGACTTCGAGCGCGAGCTGGACGTCAGGCTCTCCCAAACACGCGTTCCGCCTAACTGCCTGCCGGAAAAGAGGTTCGTGCCCTCCGATTTCCGCGACCGCCTCCTCGCCTGGGCTCACCTCTCCCTGTGTTCTGGTCATCCCGGGGAGACCCGCACCCATCAGCTCCTGGCGGCACGTTACTTCGTGTCATCCTGCAGTGTTTGCGCGCAGGCCAAGACTCCTCGCACTCTTCCCTCGGGTCTGCTCCATCCTTTGCCAGTACCGCAACGACCCTGGTCACACATCGCTCTCGACTTCGTCACGGATCTCCCTTCCTCCCGTGGATTCACAGCCATCCTCTCCATAGTCGACCGCTTCTCCCATGCCGTCCGCTTCGTTCCTCTGCCCAAGATCACCTCCGCGCTTCAGACAGCAGAATGCCTATCCGAACACGTCTTCCGCTACTTCGGCATCCCGGAGGACATACTCTCAGACCGGGGACCCCAGTTCTCCTCAGCGGTGTGGTGCGCGTTCCTGGGCAAGTTGGGCTCCTCCGTCAGCCTTTCCTCGAGTTACCACCCCCAAACCAACGATCAGTGTGAGTGCACCAACCAGGAACTGAAGAAATTCCTCCGATGCTACTGCCTCCACAATCCCCACGACTGGTCGCAGTTCCTTCCCTGGGAATAGCCCAGAACTCCCTCCGGCACTCCTCCACCGGTCTCACGCCGTTTCAGTGCGTCCTGGGCTTCCAACCCCCCTTCGTGCCCTGGGATTCCAAGCCCTCGGACGCCCCGGCCGTCGACAACTGGTTTCGCCGCAGTGAAGACATCTGGTGCCAGGTCCACCTCAGAATCGACAAGGCTATCCGCCGCTACAAGAGGCACACCGTCCGGCACCGTCGCTCTGCTCCCACCTACCAACCAGGAGACCACGTCTGGCTGTCGACCCAGGGACTGCGCAGCTTACAGGGAAGTACCCCTTTTTCTCCTCGCTTTCTGGGTCCTTACAAGATAACCCACCGTATCAATGAAGTCACCTACCGTCTGCAATTACCTGCTCATTTATGCATCTCTCCGTCATTTCATGTGTCGCTCCTGAAACCCTGGGTCCCCGGCCCGCTGGCGGAGTCCTCGCCATCTGACCAGCCTCTGCCCACCGGCCCGCTGGAGGCTCCCACCTACACGGTCCGTCGCCTCCTGGACTCCCGCCGGCGCGGCGCGCGCCTCCAGTACCTGGTTGAGTGGGAGGGCTACGGCCCCGAGGAGAACAGCTGGGTGGATGCAAAGGACGTCCTGGACCCCCTTCTCATCTCATACAGTCTGCAGTCCATCTGTTTCTTGGCATAGTTTGATATCCCCTATTCACCCTTGTCAGGGCACGTGCTCTGCCCCTGGTTTTTCCTTTTTTTGTGACTGTGGACTACAGTTCCCACAATTCGACACTGCTTTTCAAGATGGCGGCACCCTGATTTTGTACTGGCTGTTTGTACGTAGCGTGGACATTTCTTATTTGTTTATGTTGGTTAATTTCAGCCGTGCGTGGCCGAGGGTGGTGTATTTAAGTTCCTGTTTTTCCCCGGTCACGTCACGGGAGCATTGTTTCATTTTCTATGAATGTTATGTGTGGTTTAAGCCTTATGTGCTGTCTCCAATTGATGCTATGCTATGCTATGCTAGCGCGATAGCTTCACGCCATGCCACGCCAAGCCAAGCCAAGCCAAGCCAAGGTATCCGGTGGGATTAATTTTTTCTTTTGTGACCTGTTTTTTGAATTACCTTGGGACTTTGTTTTGTTGTGGCTTCTTTTTTGGACATTGCTTTGGGACTGAAGCCACGGCCCATTAGCCTAGCCGTGGCTACGGTAGTTTCCTTTGTATTTTTATTCGGCTATCACGCCAGGTTTAAGTTTGCTCTTTATTTCCTCAGTTTAGTGTATTGTTTAGTTTGTTTTCATGCCAGGTTTTGTTTCTTGTATAATATTCAAGAGTTAGTCCTGTTCTTGTTTACTTTGGTTAGTTTGTTATTTTGTGTGTATGTTTAATAAAGGTGATTTATTTTTGCCCCACTGAGACTTGCCTCGATGTCTGCCTTTGTCCACGCCCTCGTAACAGAATACTCCCGCTGAAAGAGCAGACAGCAGGTCCCAGTCTTCCCTCCAATGGTCTCCGTGGAACTTATGCTGGTGCCAGGACCAGGCCAGTCCAGGGCGTGTTTCCCGCCGGAGACTGTCCAGAGGAGCTTCCTCACTCCGGGGACTCTCCAGGACATGTCCCTGCCCTTTGATGATACCTCCAGAGCGGACACCCTCACTGAAGACGCTCTGCGTGCTGCTGCACTTGCCAGGAGGTTCCTGCGCCCTCAGGGTCCTTCTGTCCTGGACCTGAGCACCTCGTGCCATGTATCTCACTGCCCGAGCCCGTTTGCCCCATCTCTGAGCTTGTTCCACCGGTCTGCCTCGCTTCCAAGCCATTCACACAGCTCAGCTCGATGGATGAGCTGCTAGCTGTCTTATTTGCACAGCTCAGCTTGGGTGATGAGCTGCGGGCCATCTCATCCTTGCGTATTAGCCCCGCTTCCAAGTCGTCTGCACCGCTCAGCTCAGTTGTAGAGCCGCTAGCTGCTCCATTTTCGCGTGTTAATACCGCTTCCGAGCTGATTGCTATGGGTAGATCGGTTGATGAGCCGTTAACTACCTGGCCCTCACCATTTAGCCCTGTGTCCGAACACGCCAGTTCCGGGTCCAAGTCGGTCGAGTTGCCTTGCACCATAGCTGCGCCAGTTAGAGGTCTGCCCATGGTTGCAGGGTCTCCTGGGTTCGGGGCTGGGCACGTCACGAAGCCATCTGCTCCGGTGTCTGTGCTGATGACGTCAGCTCCTGTGCCAGAGCCAAGGTCGTCAGCTCCTGTGTCTGCGTCAAGGTTATCAACCCCAGTGCCAGCACCAAGGTCGTCAGCTCCTGTGTCTGCGTCAAAGTTATCAACCCCAGTGCCAGCGCCAAGGTCATCAGCACGTCCGTGCCCAGGTCGTCTGCCCACTGCACACTCAAGTCAAGTCAGGCCATCCCGGGGGGCTTCGTGGAGGCCGTCATGCCAAGTCAAGCGTCCCAGGAGCCATTAAGTCAAGTCAGGCTATCCCGGGGGCCCTTAAAGTCAAGCCAGGCCATCGTGGGGGCTGTCATGTCAAGTCAAGTCGTCTCGGGAGTTATCAAGTCAAGTCAGGCCATCCCAGGGATCTTCAAGCCAAGTCAGGCCATCGTTGAGGCCGTCATGCCAACTCAAATTGTCCCGGGAGCTATCAAGTCTAGTCAGGACATCCCGGGGGCCATCAAGCCAAGTCAAGCCATCTCTGGAGCTGTCAATCAAGTCAAGCTGTCCCGAGAGTCGTCAAGTCTAGTCAAGCCATCGTGGGGGTCGTCAAGTCAAGCCAGGCCGCCCCGGCAGCCATCAAGTCAAGCCAGGCCGACCCGGGGGCCGTCAAGCCAAGCCAGGCCGACCCGGAGGCCGTCAAGCCAAGTCAGGCCGTCCGGGGGCCATCAAGTCTCGTTCCAGAGGGGGTCTGCCAGAGATCCCGTGCTCCAGGGGGACCGCTCCAGAGTCATCATCACAGGCGGCCCAGGTCCGCCTTCTTGTCCACCCTCTGGAAGTTCAAAGAACCCGCCTGACCAGCGGCCTCCCACCACCCACACGGGTTCGGTGCTTACGCCTGGAGAGGAAACCTCCGGATGTGCCTTCGCACAGGGTGCGTGCTTTGCCCCCGGTTTTTCCTTTTTTTGCCTAATTGTGGGCGTGGACTGCAGTTCCCACAATTCGCCACTCCTTTTCAAGATGGCGCAGCCCTGATTCTGTACCAGTTGTTTGTACGTAGCGTGGACATTTCTTATTCGTTTATTTTGGTTAACTGCTGTTGCGCGCGACCGGAGGTGGTGTATTTAAGTTCCTGTTTTTCCCCATTTTCGGGAGCATTGTTTCATTTTCTATGAACATTACGTGCAAGCCTTGTTATGTGCTGTCGCCAATTGATGCTATGCTATGCTAGCGCGATAGCTTCACGCCACGCCACGCCATGCCAAGCCAAGGTATTCGGTGGGATTAATTTTTCGTTTGTGACCTGTTTTTTGGATTACCTTGGGACTTTGTTTTGTTGTGGCTTCTTTTTTGGACGTTTCTTTGGGACTGAAGCCACGGACCTTTAGCCTAGCCGTGGCTACGGTAGTTTCCTTTGTATTTTTATTCGGCTATTACGGCAGGTTTGAGTTTGCTGTTTATTTCCTCGGTTTAGTGTATTGTTTAGTTTGTTTTTCAGTTCTCATGC
Organism: Ancistrus triradiatus; assembly: GCA_025084515.1. Lineage (NCBI taxonomy): Eukaryota > Metazoa > Chordata > Actinopteri > Siluriformes > Loricariidae > Ancistrus > Ancistrus triradiatus. The sequence continues at coordinate 80,887 of JAJAGP010000553.1, read as the reverse complement.
CAGGTTTTGTTTCTTGTACAATATTCTGAGTTAGTCCTGTTCTTGTTTACCTTGGTTAGTTTATTTTGTGTGTATGTTTAATAAAGATGATTTATTTTTGCCTCCCTGAAACTTGCCTTGATGTCTGCCTTTGTCAACGCCCCCGTAACAACCCTGTTCTTCAATTGTCAGGACCCCCAAAGGGCCACAACCGATTTGGGTGGTGGATCATTCTCAGCACTGCAGTGACTATGACGTGGTGGTGGCATGTTACTGTGTGTGTACTGTGTGAATCAGACACAGCAGTGCTGCTGTAATTTTTAAACATTGTGTCCACACTTTCCAATGTATTAGAAATTCCTAACTAGTCAGCCCACGATGAAGATGTAGTCAGAGACAGAAGCTTGCATGTTGTTGCACAGTTTGTGTTAGTCATCCTCTTCCTTCATCAGTGCTCACAGGACGCTGCACAGAGGATGCTTTTTGCCTGGATATTTCCGGTTCAGTCCAGCAGTCCAACAGTGCTTACCAGCTTTTAACCGTGTTTAAAAACTCCAAATAACTGTAAGAAACTGTTTTTTATTTAAATTTTCCATACCATCTTAACTTTTTCTAATTTGGGGTTGTAGTAACTCATGATTTAGTTGCTTATTAATAACAGCCTGCAGAACTGACTAACAGTCCAATGGTGTTATTATAATGCAAGAATAAATATAGGCCATTGTGGAAGCTGTCTGTCTTCTAGTAATTCATTAATTTGTCCCCTTGGTCACTTGAAGCCAAACAAGGAATGAGGTCTTTACTTCTATAAGAGCTAAATAGCTACTTAGATATCAGCTTCTCCACTTCTCCCTCATAATTAAACTAAAAATGGAATGTGTCTGCTGATTATGTATACAAATTGCTGGGTAATGTTGAATGTCTATGTAATATAGTAGAATAGATCAAAATTAAATCTCTCTCTCATGTATGCTGGTTCTTCAGGCTTACAGTCGCTACTTTTGATATTTAGTTCATGTCCTGACACTTACCTTTATAATTTGTCGGTATAATTCATTATTCATTTTTCCAGCAGTGATGCCAAGCTATCATGGACCAGATGCAGCAAAACAGGCTTAAACCATAACACAACAACCACCATGTTTCACAGGAGGGATAAGGTTCTTATTATGGAATGCAGTGTATTTCTTTCTCTAGATATACCACTTCTCATTTATACCAAAAAGTTATATTTTGCGTTCATTTGTTTAAAAATTTGTTTCCAATAGCCTTCTGGATTGTAAATGTACCACATGATGGGCAGCAATGTTAGTTTAGAAAGCAGTGACTTTCTCCTTGGAACCCTGCCATACACAAAACTATGTGCTGTTGTACAGTGTGCTCTTAATATAGTGAACTCATGAACATTAGCATTTGCCAGTGTGATATAGGCCTTTAGTGGCGTAGAAATTACCCTCTTTCCTATGTGACTGTTCAGACTATTAGACACAGTACAAACTATTTAGATATGATTTTGTAACAGGCTTTTTACAGGCTGATGAGCATCAACAGCTCTTTTTCTGAGGTTCTCAGAAATCTCCTTTGTTCATGCCATGATACATGATCCACAAACGTGTTTTGAAGATCAGACTTTGATTGATCCCTGTTCTTTAAATACAACACTGTTCCCACCTAAGCTTCATTGTCATGTTATTGATTGAAAACATCTGACTCTGATTTCACCTTCAAATTACCTACTAATCTTATATATTCATATATTTTTACCACTCACATATATAACATTGTATTATTTTACCCAGTGAATGAATGACCAAATACATTTTTGTCTCATTTGTTTAATTGGGTTCTCTTTATCAGAAACTTTCAAGCACCAGTGTATTAAAATGAGCCATGAGATCCATCATAAGCAATATTCCTAGTGTTCCTGCCTTTTCTTCACTGGCATTACAATAGTTTTGGGCAGCATGGTGGGGCAGCGGTTAGCAAGGTCGCCTCACAGCTCCAGCGTCCCCAGTTTGATCTTAACCTCTGACTCCACCTGTGTGGAGTTTGCATGTCCTCCCCGTGTCCGCTTGATCTTACCTTGAAAGATTCAGTGTCCAAAACTGCAGATACGGTGGTGTGAAAAAGTGTTTGCCCCCTTCCTGATTTCCTGTTTTTTTGCATGTTTGTCACACTTAAGTGTTTCGGAATATCAAACTAATTTAAATATTAGACAACACAAGACAACACAAGTAAACACAAATTGCAGTTTTTAAATAAAGGTGTTTATTATTAACGGAGAAAAAAAAACCCTACATGGCCTTGTGTGAAAAAGTGATTGCCCCACGCCCTTGTTAAAACATAGCTTAACTATGGTTTATCACACCCGAGTTCACTGTCTCTAGCCACACACAGGCCTGATTATTGTCACACCTATTCTCAATCAGGACATCACTTAAATAGGACCTGCCTGCCTGTCTGAAGTACACCAACAGATCCTTAAAAGCTACACATAATGCCAAGATCCAAAGAAATTCAGAAACAATTGAGAAAGAAAGTCATTGAGATCTATCAGTCTGGAAAGGGTTATGAAGCCATTTCTAAAGCTTTAGACTCCAGCGAACCACAGTGAGAGCCATTATCCACAAATGGCGAAGACATGGTGATGAACAGTGGCCTTCCCAGGAGTGGCCGGCAAACCAAAATTACCCCAAGAGCGCGGCGACGACTCATCCAAGAGGTCACAAAAGACCCCACAACAACATCCAAAGAACTGCAGGCTTCACTTGCCTCAGTTAAAGTCAGTGTTCATGCCACCACCATAAGAAAGAGACTGGGCAAAAATGGCCTGCATGGCAGAGTTCTAAGACAAAAACCACTGATGAGTAAAAAGAACATTAAAGCTCATCTCAGCTTTTCCAGAACACATCTTTATGATCCCCAAGACTTTTGGAAAAACATTCTGTGGACTGACAAGACAAAACTTGAACTCTATGGAAGGTGTGTCCCCCATTACATCTGGTGTAAAAGTAACATAGCATTTCAGAAAAAGAACATTATACCAACAGTAAAATATGGTGGTGGTAGTGTGATGATCTGGGGCTGTTTTGCTGCTTCAGGACCTGGAAGACTTGCTGAATGGTGATAAATGGAACTATGAATTCTGCTGTCTACCAAAAATGTCTGGTCATCTGTTCGTGACCTCAAGCTGAAACTAACTTGTGTTCTGCAGCAGGACTATGACCCACAACACACCAGCAAGTCCACCTCTGAATGGCTGAAGAAAAACAAAATGAAGACTTTGGAATGGCCTAGTTAAAGTCCTGAACTGAATCCTATTGAGATGCTGTGGCATGACCTTAAAAATGCCGTTCATGCTCGAAAACTCTCCAATGTGGCTGAATTACAACAGTTCTGCAAAGATGAGTGGCCAAAATTCCTCCACAATGCTGTAAAAGACTCATTGCAAGTTATCGCAAACGCTTGGTTGGAGTTGTTGCTGCTAAGGGTGGCCTAAACAGTTTTAGGGGGCAATCACTTATTCACACAGGGTCATGTAGGTTTGGATTTTTTTTCTCCCTTAATAATAAACACCTTCATTAAAAAACTGCATTTTGTGTTTACTTGTGTTGTCTTTGACTAATATTTAAATTGGTTTGATGTTAAAGTATGACAAACATGCGAAAAAATAGCAAATCAGGAAGGGGGCAAACACTTTTTCACATCACTCTATTTTCTGCCTACCCCTTGTAACCACTCAAGAAACAATCAACAACATCAAAATTTTGCAACCCAAAATGATGCAATACTATGTAATACTAACCTGGTGGTAGGATGTTTTCCTGAAATGTACAAATAGGCTCTATGTGAAATGATCCTTCACCAGTTCCATCTTTTGTTTTCAGCAAACTCACTGTATATTGCATCTGGCCTCTGTGTATCTGCATAGTGGATCAGTCTTAACCATTGGAGGGGTCTTATATATCTCATGACACCATAGCTGCTGTTTTCCCTCAAGGAGGAGCTGAATTCAAGTCTTTACATACAGTCACCTACAGTGGTGCTTGAAAGTTTGTAAACCTTATAGAATTTTCTATATTCTTGCATAAATATAACATCATCAGATTTTCACACAAGTCCTAAAAGTAGATAAAGAGAACCCAGTTAAACAAATGAGACAAAAATATTATACTTGGTCATTTATTTATTGAGGAAAATGATCCAATATCACATATTAGTGACTGGCAAAAGTATGTGAACCTATAGGATTAGCAGTTAATTTAAAGGTGAAATTAGAGTCAGGTGTTTTCAATCAATGGGATGACAATCAGGTGTGAGTGGGCACCCTGTTTTATTTAAAGAACAGGGATCTAGCAAAGTCTGTCACATTGACTAATGTTAATGTTCATGAGTCCCCCATCAGAATAACACTGAATAACAATAGTGTGCATGGCAGGGTTGCAAGGAGAAAGTCACTGCTCTCCAAAAAGAACATTGCTGCTCGTCTGCAGTTTGCTAAAGATCACGTGGACAAGCCAGAAGGCTATTGGAAGAATGTTTTGTGAATGGATGAGACCAAAATAGAACTTATTGGTTTAAAATGAAAGCGTTTTGTTTGGAGAAAGGAAAACACTGCATTCCAGCATAAGAACCTTATCCCATCTGTGAAACATGGCGGTGGTAGTATCATGGTATGGGCTTGTTATGCTGCATCTGGGTCAGGACGGATTGCTATCACTGATGGAACAATGAATTCTGAATTATATCAGAGAATTCTAAAGGAAAATGTCAGAACCTCTGTCCATGAACTGAACACACAAGTTGTTCTACCAAAGAATGGTTAGAGAAAAATAAAGTTAATGTTTTGGAATGGCCAAGTCAAAGTCCTGACCTTAATCCAATCGAAATGTTTTGGAAGCAAGCAGTTAATGTGAGGAAACCCACTAACATCCCAGAGCTGAAGATGTTCTGTACGGAGGAATATACTAAAATTCCTTTAACCAATTGCTGCAGATCGGGCCCGTATACAGCCCCGCTAGGGGCGCTTCTGCAAATTTGCAGTAAATAGTTTTAATAACTTAAAACATTCTTAATACACAGTCCAAAACACAAACTCAAAATATTTAATACTATCATGACTACCTGCATACCGATTTTCAACCGTCTACATGCAGCCATTCGCCCGAAATCACGTACCAAACACAGCTGTCCGCCATGTTCTTTGCGCAAAACATCCAACTATTTTGCCTTTTAAAATATTCTTAGGATGTAAAATAACTTTTTATTTTATCATAGAAAATTCACTTACCGTCTAAACAAGTCCATGATACCGTTACATTGCCGATAAAACGTCAGTAAAGCGCTTTTTTGCATGGTTATGTGGTTGCGTAAAATCCAAACGCAAGCTCTTCTTTGGACGTTTCCCATTACACAAAACAAAGTTTCCCTTGTCCAAGGGCTGCATAAGATATCCCCTATGGGTGGACTCTGCAAGTACTAAGTTCATTAGTTATTCAAGAGCTCGTAAACTGTATTGGTGCAGCGGTTTTCTACACCTGCCCACTTTCACAGCAGCTGGCCTATGGCTAGACATATATGCAAATCCCTGGGTCTGTGTGCGCGCTGAGTGACAGAGCTGTGTTCCAATGGATAGCTAAGAGTCTACGGCTCATATAGAGACCAACCCCAGCACGCTCACACACACAGAGCGCAGATGGGAGGGGTGAAAATCCCCCTCTCTCTGATTCCCTGAACAATGGAGAGGCCTCTCCTGCTGGATTTCTTTAGTTAAAACCAAATAACACTGAATTGTGACTAATATTTGTTTGTTCTATTACAGAAGACATAAAAAAAACTTGCAACCACTTGATTTATAGTGACAGGCTTCTTTTTATTTGTAATTTTAGAGGTTGTGGCAAATTTTGAGACGAATGATGACCCTGATAAAAACCTGTGTAACGTCTGAACACTTTGTTGCCATCTGTTCCAAATTTTGGATTTAGCTTCAGAAGTCCCTGCTGAAACAGAAAATGTGCAGCATGGAAAATGTTCAATCACCAGCATCCACACACAAATTATAATCTCAAAAAATTAAAGGCGTTTTTTGATTTTCGACATTTTGTTTTTTGCATTTAATCTTCCCAAATGTAACCTAAATGATGAAAATAGAAGACTGGAGGTGAATAAATATGTTGGCCCAAGTGTTTACTTCAATTTGAGCCCTGAATGATCATTGTGCTATATGTAAAACCTAAAATAACCAGTGTTTAAATTTGATAGTGGTCGTTCAATTACAGCAGCATAGAGCAGGTGTGCAGGACTGATCAACAGTTACAGGAAACGTTTAGTTGCAGTTATTGCTGCACAGGGAGGGTCACAGCAGATACAGAAAACAAAGGTTCACATACTTTTGCCACTGACTAATATGTAATATTGGATCACTTTCCTCAATAAATAAATGACCAAGTATAATGTTTTGTCTCATTCGTTTAACTGGGTTCTATTTATCTACTTTTAGGACTTGTGTGAAAATCTGATGATGTTTTAGGTCATATTTATGCACGAATATAGAAAATTCTATAGGTTTCACAAAATTTGAGCACCACTGTATAACCTCAGCTTTTTGAACAAGCTACTTAGTAGGTGTTTCACTGAGGAGGGAAAAAGCAAATTGGTTCTCCTGTGGCTAGTCTTACTTTTACAACTATCTCGCCAAACCATCAGCCATGTGCCCTGCTGTGGGAGTCCTGTAACTATGCCCGTGACATCCAGACTTCCCACACTCAACATTCTATCACTAGCCCCCCTCCCCCCCCCATGTTTAAATACGTACCTCTAAAACATCAATCCTTTCCATTAACACTAATGATCGAGAAAGAATGACTAAACATGTTACACTCAGCACAGGAAACAAGCACTGCACGAGCACTGGTTTTGAATATCAAAAACAATCAATGAATGAAAAATATTTTGCTTTGATTGTTGCTGTGGAATGCTGATTGAAGATAACTAATCAGACAATTTGTCTGATAGTCCAATAGATCTCCTAATTATTGGCTATGTTGGTAGTGCAATAGACTTTTTAATTATCTTATATATAAATATAATATTATTATAATTTATATTAATATATGTTAATATCTTATACTGTATATATAGAGTCAAAATATTATTTGACATTTAAGTGATATTGCACAGGGGTGTACTCAATTCTGTTGTATACTATATATATAGTGCTGCTTGAAAGTTTGTGAACTTTTGAGAATTTTCTATATTTCTGGCTCGGTGGGTAGCATCGCCGCCTCACAGCAAGAAGGTCCTGGGTTCAATCCCAGGGTGGAGCGGGTGGATGTAACCTTGTGTGTGTGTCGCTGAACATGGCCACTGATGCTGATAGCGACATTAAAGAAATTAATAAACATAAACTGTATTTCTGCTTAAATATGACCTAAAACATCATCAGATTTTCACACAAGTCCTGGAGTCTTAGTTCAAATAAAATGTAAAATATGCACATCGGCATTAATTAGTCTGACACACAGAGTCACTCTAGGATCATGAGTCTAAGCAGGAAAGTCGTTGGCGACACTTCGTCCCCGATAACCGGAGGAGGGAGACAGTTACTGCCCTCTGGTGTGGCCCGGGTATGGTGGGACTGGAGCTGATGGTGGAAGCAGCTTGAGTAAAGCTGAAGCGGATGAACATCATGTGTGGGGCTGGAAAGCTGGATAGCTAGAAAGAGGAGAACTGGAAGGTAACACAGCCAAGAGGGATCACATGAGACATCGGCCACCTCAAGGGAGGCAGAAGACAGCAACCCAATGTCTCTGATCACCATAGTCTAAGGCAAGGATGCACAAGTCAAGATCCTGAGGACAGAAGCCCAGTTCAGCCAGACCGCCCACCTGACACTCCCGGCTAATAAACAAGGGAGGTCGACCAGACATGACTCCAGACTCCGGCCCCAGTGACCCAAGCCATGCATCCCAGTCTAAATCTAGTCAAAAGCCTGCATAAATAAGTACGTCTTTAGCCTAAACTTAAAAATTTGGAGAGTGTCTGAGTCTCAAACTAAGGTGGGTAGTTTATTCCATAGTTGGGGGGCCATGTATGAGAAAGCCTTTCCCCCTGCTGTGACTTTTTTAATTCTAGAAACTAAAAGAAGTCCTGTACCCTGTTATAAGTAGTTATAAGAAGTGTAGCAAACTTAGGACTACACTTTAAATTGATTAATGTTTAATGTACAAACGGGACACCACCGGATCGTTTGTGGACTGGTAGATCCGGGAAACCAGTGGATAGAGAAAAGCGAAATTGATCAATCTAGGTCTGAATAGTGAATTCAAAGTTATTTTTCTTGACCTTTGTTTGAATGAAACTCTCTCACACCAAGCGGTAAATTAAAAGGTTATAACAAGTTTATTAACTGCAAACAAGGCAATACCAACAAACTATCTGATGTAATAACATGTGTATCACTGAGTTAAAATCATGAAATGACGGCGAACATGTATATATCACAGTATTGAAAACAGGAAATGATGGCAAACGTACATATCAAAAAAATATGAATAAAATCAGAAACCAAGATGACTATATGCAACTTAACGGTCGCGCAATAATTACCCAGAGGCAACGTTATGAACTAGTTCGTTACGACGCAGTGAGTTACTGGTCACACGAATTATGGTGAAACGTGAATAGTATGGTGGAAATTACTGAGACATGGATGAGTCTACGTTGAAGCGTGGTTTAAAATTAAACACAAGGTTCGAGAATCAGGGACCCAGATAAGCCACACCAAGCGGTTGCCTGTTTCTTTGCGGGGGGCTCACGCGAAGGAGATGGAACGGAACCGGGCCTTTGCCTGTCGTCAGAAGTCACACAGGGGAATGGGAGCGGTCCTATCTTCAGATCTGACGCGACTGTTCAGAGGACTTCTGGATGATGTCGGCTCTTAGCTTCTCAGTTCTTGCTGACATGCAGCCCGTGGAGCCACAGGTGTGTTGCGGGCCGTGCTTTGGCTTTCTTTCCAGCTTGGTGGTAGTGATCTACCGGATCTTGAACTTGCGGGCGTCCAACTCAGATTTCTACCCTGGCCAAAGGTGACGGTAGAGTTGACGCATTCTAGCACCACGAGCTTCAAAAGACTTGGAAAACTAGGATATCTTGAAGGAGATCATGGCTGGTTGGTCTTTGTCTTAAAAAGACAAAGAAATGACTAGACTTAAAAAGACTGCACGCTGTTAGCCCGCGCCCATTTTGTATGTTCCGGACACAAGCGATCAGAGGCGGAGTCAAAAAGGTTTAGCCAAACAGAAGTTGACTCATCATCAAATCCCTAACCTTTTCACCACATGTTGGTATGTGCCGCTACAGAGCTATAACTTGGATTAATATATTTCTACATATCTAGAATGACTAAAAGTATCACATAATAACCAATAATCCTCAAAGTTACAAGTTTAGTTGCAGAATTTTGTTGTAAGGTTCAAATGATCAAAGGCACCTTGAATTTATAAACTAGGACATCGTTAAGACATTCTAACTACAGTACATACATTTGCTATTCCTTAAACAAATAATAATACGATCAATACCAGATGTAGGATACAGTACATTCTGAATAACAACTTACATTTCTGTTCTTTTATAAGTGTGAACAAGTATTAAACACGAGCGATCGATACATATAGAGAAAACATGGTCATTATACTAAAACATTAACCAAATAGAGATGAAAATACATGACAGATCAGTAACATGCATATACATATGATTATATATATAGGGGTACAATGAATATCCCCGATCAATTCTTTTTCATAAGATAGATAGTTAAGTATGGGTGTGTTTGGACTCATTATGAAGCAGTTCTCATGCGTTTTCTAACTGAGTGTTCCAGGCGAAGATGATCTGTTTCCAGCAAAAGTTAATACTATTATTAAAAAGTCTGTCTCTAAGAGAAAGGCTGAAGTCCTTGTCGTAAATTCCAGGGGTGTCTTTCCTGGCACCAGGCCGACTGATAAAGAGGTCGTAAAAGTAACCAGAGAGTATGTATATTTGTTTTCCTTTGGAGAAATTAGGGCAGATTTCTCTTGGGAGGGGGTGAGTCTGGGGTGGTGACTGTCAGAAATCCTTTTAAGACTACACATTGGTTTATTTTATGATGGCGAGATGCATAGGGTATCTGGCCCGTTAAGCCAGAACCCCAATTTGGTGGGTTCGAGAAGAGGCTGGGGTTGATGGGCCATCATTCAGTTTATGACTTGGTGGGGAAAAAAAAAAAAGTGTAGAGATGGCAGCCAGAGTTGAATGACTGTCGATCCAGCTATTAACGCTACAGAAGTATTTTGTTATCAATATGAAATTGAACTGGTAACCAGTGCCCACTCACACCTGATTGTCAGTCCATTGATTGAAAACACCTGACTGTAATTTCACCTTTAAATTAACTGCTAATCCTAGAAGTTCACATACTATTGCCAGTCACTAATATGTAATATTGGATTATTTTCGTCAATAAATAAATGACCAAGTATAATGTTTTTGTCTTAAATAAAAAAAAAAAAAGTAATTTGTTTAACTGGGTTCTCTGTATGTACTTTTAGAACTGGTCTGAAAATCTGATGATGTTTTATGTCCTATTTATGCAGAAATATAGAAAATTCTAAAGGGTTCACAAACTTTCAAGCACCACTGTGTGTGTATAACATATAATATTAGTATACAACAGAACTGAGTACAACTCTGTGAAATATTACTACAATGTCAAATAATTTATATTTGTATTACCTCTCAATAAGTGCATGTTTGTAAGTTGACAACTAGAGTATTCCCCATTATGACCAACCAAAAACAAATACTTTAGAAAGACTATGTTGAAAATACAGGCCTCAAAGTAGAAAATCAATGCAACAAAAGTGAATACACCTGCGATCACCAACACACCGGTTAGAAAAATTGTGATCACTGAAAAAGCCTGAGGACACCTGTCATTTCCAATTAGTTTAATTGCATGAACATGGTTATAAAATGACCTGTGAAGACCAAAACTTTCTCTGTTCTAGTTGCATGAGCTGTGTCTATCTGCATGTCTGCATCAAGGCTCCATATGGAAAATAATTGCCAGAGGAATTGAAAAATCTGATTTGGAGACTTCTCACAGATGGAAAATGATACCGGAAGATAGATGACCCACTGAAAATCAGTCAAAAGACAGTTGCAGCAGTAAGCAGGAGGTATAGAAAGAGTTGTAGTATCACTAATCCGAGCCTCAGTGGCTCCTAAAATGACGACACGAACAGTGCACTCCATGCACAATCTAGCTCTGAAAAACAGATGGGCAAGTGCTTCAGACAGGGGTTATCAATGGAAACTGGAGTTGACAGCTCAGACAGTGTGATGGACATTGCATAATGTCAGCTTCTATGGACGACATCCAAGAAAAAACGCTTGCTTTCTCCTCAGCACAAAACTGCAAGATTAAACTTTGCTAAAGGACATGAAAATAAGCCTGATAAATATTGGGAGCACATTCTTTGGTCAGATGACACCAAAATAAATGAGTTCAGCTCAGATGGGGTCTAGCATGTCTGGACTACCATAGTAAAAGCATAGCCCCAACAGTGAAGCACGGAGATGGAAGTCTGATGATATGGGGCTGCATGAGTGCAAAAGGTGTTGGAGAGATTACATTTGTAGATGGCACCATGAATGCCTGTGGATATAACAAAATACTGGCTGACAGGATGCCTCTCAGTCTCCAGAAGCTTGGCAGAAGAGAAATATCCAGTATGATAATGATCCAAAGCATACTGCCAAAATCATGAAAGAGTGAAGACTGTTCCAATAGAACACCTTTGCGGCATCTTAAAGAGAAAGGTAGAGCAACACAACCCCACCAGCAAGAGCAGCTGAAAAAAAAGTCTCTGAAGAATGACAGAAAATCTCTCCAGATATTTGTGCAACACTGGTATCTTCCATGCCGAGAAGGATTGAGTCTGTCATAAAAAATAAAGGTGGAAACTCTAAGAATTGAAAAAATAAAAGACCTCAGTAATGAAAGGTGTACTGAGTTTTGTTGCATTGAATTCCTAGAGGGGCCTGTATTTTTACTATAGTATATCTAGTAACATAACACAATGTGGTGAGTCAGAGCTATCAGGCATGAACAATTCAAACAGGCATGAACAATCAATAAATACATTACTGAATGGCATGCTTCAGGGAGAGTTAATTATTGATCCTCTGACTGTGCAATGACTGGCAGAAACAAGAGGCGAATGCAGAGAGCTGATTCAAAACCTTTAACATAGATTATAAGCAAAGGCACAGAAGCATGGAGCAAAACCAGAAATCAGAGAAAGCAGAGTCCAATAAACATACATAGTTTATTCAATAACAGAGTTCATACACAGAGCAGTAAAAAGAGTCAGGAATCAACGCAAAGAGTATTTGTTGAATGGTGTTTAAATGTATATATGTAGGTGCGAAAAGCTGATGGAGAACTGGTCTGTGTGATCAGAAGGTGGGCGAATCAGAACATGGAGTAAAGGGCAGCATTTGAGTGAAAGCATAATGGGAATTGGAGTCTGGAAGTGACAGGACCGAGATTGTGACAGTCTGCCTTCTGTTTCATATTTACCAGTCAGGGTCAATTTTTTTCTTTACAGGACATCAGGATCTCACAGTGGCTAAAGGGACCGATTAAAAGCTGGTCTTCACATTGCATGTTTGTGTAAGTATATCATGGCACAAATAAAGGACTTTTTGAGGACCTTTGAGAAAGATTTGTTGAGGCCAAATTGTTGATTTAATAGCTTAAATGCACAAAGGAATCCAGAGTAACTTCTATGCAAGTAAAGGCCTCTCTCCCATTGACTAATGGTAATGTTTATGAATCCACCATCAGAAGATTGAACAATAGTCTGTGAATTACAGGGTTGCAAGAAAAAAACTACTGCTCTCCAAAAAGAACAGCTGCAGTTTGCTCACAGGGATAAGTCAGAAGCCTACTGGAAAAAAACACTCTGTGGATGGAAGAGACCAAAATAGAACTTGGTTTGGTTTAAATGAGAAGCATTGTCTAAGGAAAGAAAAATACTGTATTCTAACATGATAACCTTATCTCATCTGTGAAACATTGTGTTGGTAGTATCATGGTTTGGGCCTGTTTCAATGTATCTGTGCAAGGAATACTGAATGATACCAGTGCATTGTCTTTTGTTGTGCTGGCTCGAGCTGATACAATAAAATATTGTTTGGGGAAACTGGAAGGTTGAAGATTTGTTGGAAACATATGTCCTTGTAACTATATAAGCTACACATTTATGTAACCATATAATCATTTACATCTTATATATTTGTATTTCTAATTGTGGTGATGTCACTCGTTCAGACTAAGTATATTTGAGGCCTGAATTTGTAGTTGCTTCTCACCCTGAACTGAGAAAGTACAGGTTCTTTGGCCTTGAAAGTGCTTATCAGTCTTGCGGAATGTGGGTATGTGTGTGCGTAAAATATGTTGTACGTGGATATGCTGTAAACTCTAGTGATTTGGGTTATTTCACATGTTCATGTGTATAATTAGTATCTGGTACTCAATCATTTGTAATTTGATTAATAAGCAAATTTATTCAAAGTGATCTTTTTATTGTGTAAGTGCATATGATGAATAACTATATTTTTGAAGTCAATGTGTTAGTTTAAGGCATTCTCATGGTCATATTGTCTCATGGTCATCTTCACTCTTGCACCTGTTAAGGAATGCGTGGGTACAGTGAGCTACAACCCTGAAAGAGGGGACAATAGTGGCGCTATGGGAGGAGTTTTTCTAAATGTTGGAAAAAACATGACAATGCATAGATCTTGAATATAAGGACACACAGAACTGTGGATCGGGGTATCTTTGCGTCGCTGTTGTCTGTGCTCATGAGTAGATGCAATAAAATTGTCTGCTTCTCCACTGAAACTTTAATTTAGCTAATTTAGAGTGTGATTTTTGATTAAGTGAGCAGAATGTATTCTGACCAGCAAATTTTAAAGGAAAATACTCTTGCTTCAATCCTCCCTCTCTCATCTCACTACCCTGTCTCTTCTGTCATTCTTTTCATCTTGCCATCCTCTTACTTCTCACCTTCCTCTGTTCTCATGTCTTCTTGCTTCCCTCCTTCTTCTCTCATCTCACTATCCTCTTGCTTTTAAACATCCTCTCTCCTTTTGCCATCCACTTGCTTCTTTTCATCCTCTCTCATCTCACCATCCTCTTGCTTCTGTTCTTCTTCTTTTCTGACCACCCTCTCAGGTCTCTCCTTACTCTCATCTCACTGCTTTTCCCTTCCTTTTATTTCATCATCCTTCGGACATTTTTCTTCATCTGAACTTACCATCTTCTTGCTTCACTCCTTTCTTTGACCACAATCTTTCCCTTTTGCTGACAGTTGGTTAAGTCAAGTCAAATCAAGTCAAGTCAAGTCAGATCTATTTATATAGCACTTTTTACAATGGAGCATTGTCTCAAAGCAACTTTACAAGTTTAGATTATCTCCTAATAACTACGTCCAATCCCAAATTGAGCAAGCCTAGGGTGACAGTGGCAAGGAAAAACTCCCTGAGTGTTATAGGAAGAAACCTTGTGGCCATTAAGTGGCCCGGGTATGATGGGGCTGGAGCTGATGACGGAAACAGCTTGAGTGAAGCTGCAGCGGATGAACATCATGTGTGGGGCAGGAACAGGTACCGGAACACAGCTCGGAGAGAAAACAGAAAATGTAATTAGTTATTGATTAAGAGCACAGTGTCTATTAACAATCACTGATGCCTTGTGTAGCATGAGACCCCGGAAGCATTAGCTATAGCAGCATAGCTAGAAAGAGGAGAACTGGTAGGTAAAACAGCCAAGAGGGATCACATGAGAGATCTGCAACCCCATGGGAGACAGAAGACAGCAACCCAACGTCTCTGATCACCATAACACTCTTTGACTATGAACCCCCAGCTCTGCCCTTAGTCTAAGGCAAGGATGCACGAGTCAAGATCAAAAGGACCGAAGCCCAGTTCAGCCAGACATTACTCCAGACTCATAAATTTGGGTAGAACTAAAGACAAGGCAGGCAGGGGGCCAGGACATGACCTTCAAGGACTCCGGGCCCCAGTGACCCAAGCCCATGCATCCTGGTCCCTAAATCTAGTCAAAAGCCTGCGCAAATAAGTATGTCTTTGAGCCTAGACTTAAAATTTTGGAGAGTGTCTGAGTCTCGAACGAAAGTTGGAAAGTTTAATCCATAGTTGGGGGGGCCACGTACGAGAAAGCCTTTCCCCCTGCTGTGACTTTTTTAATTCTAGAAACTAAAAGAAGTCCTGTACCCTGCGAACGAAGTAGACGAGTTGGATTGTAAAACTCAGAGTTCACTCAGATAATGTGGGGTAAGAAGTATTTTGTAATCAATGCGGAATTTAACTGGTAACCAGTGCAGTAATGATAGAACACGGGTGATATGATCAAATTTTCTAGTTCGAGTTAGCTCTCGGGCAGCTGCATTCTGAACTAACTGAAGTTTATTTATAGATTTACTAGAGTGAGTAAGGCGTTACAGTAATCCAACCTTGTGGTTATAAACGCATGAACAAGTTTCTCTGCATCATTAAAAGAGGGGATATTTCTAAGTTTAGTGATATTACGTAATTGAAAGAAAGCAATTCGAGTGATGCTGTTGATATGTGCATCAAAAGAGAGATCTGAATCAAATGTGACCCCTAAGTTTTTTACAGACAGACTGGACAATACTGGACAGCCATCTAGATTTAGGATAGATGTAGTCAACCTGTCTCTCACAGCCTTGTGTCCCACTAACAGAACCTCAGTTTTATTTGAGTTAAGTAAGAGAAAATTAAATAACATCCAATATTGTATTTCCTTTACACAGTCCTCAATTGTGTTGATTAAAAGGCAGTCATTAGGTTTGGCTGATATGTACAGCTGTGTATCATCTGCATAGGAGTGGAAACTAATGTTTATGAATAACTGAGCCTAGTGGCAGCATGTACAGAGAGAATAAAAGTGGGCCAAGCACTGACCCCTGAGGCATGCCATACTTCACTTTTGAGAGCTTAGACCTTAGATTTTTTATATGAACAAACTGGTACCGGTCGGTTAAGTAGGATTTAAACCAAGAAAGTGCCAATCCCTTAATACCTACAGTATTTTCTAGTCTGTTTAGTAAAACATCGTGATCTAGTGTGTCAAATGCTGTACTTAAATCTAACAGAACAAGAAGAGAAACACATCCCTTATTTGAGGACATTAACAAGTCATTTAGTGCCCTAATTAATGCTGTTTCAGTACTATGATGGGGCCTGAAGCCAGACTGAAATATTTCATAAATTTAATTCCTTTGGAGGTAACTGCAGAGCTGCTGATAGACGGCTTTTTCTAAGATTTTGGACAGAAATGGTAGATTTGAAATTGGTCTATAATTAGATATCACACAAGGGTCAAGATTGGCTTTTTTAATCAGTGGTTTGATAATGGCAGACTTAAAGGATTTGGGCACATAATCAAAGGTAAGGGATAAATTTAAAATAACCAACACTGGCTCTATAATACTAGGTATTACTTGTTTGAGTAGACGTGTAGGAATTGGATCTAATAAACATGTTGATGACTTAGATGAGCTGATCAGTGCGGATAGTTCAGTATTAGTAATTGGGGTAAAAGATTCTAATGGTCATTTACAGCTCATTAAACAGAGGTTTCACTAGTGCTGCATCTGGAAGGTTGCTGAATAGTTTGGTGATGTGATGAGCATTGAGTTTTATGCCTAATGTTTTCTATCTTATCATTAAAGAAAGTCATGAAATCATTACTGTTAAAATTACACAGAATGGGAGAATCACTTTCTGTAGGGTTTTTTGTTAACTTGGAGACTGTATTAAAGAGAAATTTTGGATTATTCTTATTTTCTCTATGACTGAGGAGAATTATGCAGCTTTAGCTTTAGTAAGGGCATGCTTATACTCTGCCATGCTGTCCCTCCAAGCAATCTTAAACACCTCCAATTTACTATGTCTCCACTTGCGCTCTAGATGCCGTGTTCTTTGCTTTAAGGTATGGGTGTGGTCATTATACCATGGTGCTAGCCTTTTTTTCCCCTAATGTGTTTGACCCTAGCAGGAGCAATCATATCCAGGAATGAGCAAAACACACATTCTAATTGGTCATTTACACACTCAAGATGATTGATCTCCGTAGGTGTATTAAATTTCAAGTTTGGTATGTTTTTAATAAACGCAGCTGGAGTAGCAGATGAGATAGTGCGCTTGGTGTGATAACGAGGCAGAAGGATTTTATTTATTAGTGATAGCTCAAATACTAAAAGATAGTGATCTGAAATCGAATCACTTTGTGGGAAAATATCAAGGTTATCTATATTGATACCAAATGTTAATATTAGATCTAATGTATGATTACAGCGGTGGGTTGGTCCCATCACATTCTGAGTGATGCCCATGGATTCTAAGATGGACTCGAAAGCAATTTTAAGTTGAACCTGCTCATTCTCAAAGTGAATATTGAAATCACCTACAATTAAAGCCTTATCTGTTGACAGTACTAAGCAGGAAAGATAGTTAGCAAATTCCTGAAGAAATTCTGAATAGGGACAAGGAGGATGGTAAATGGTGATAAGCTGAAAAGAGTATGGTTTTGACTTCCATAACAATGGATCAGTCACATTAAAAATTAGTATTTCAAAAGAATTAGCCTTGTAATGGGATTTAGTTATAACACCTAGCTCTTTGTCAAAAATTGTGGCTATGCCTCCCCCCCGACCATTAGGACGAGGGCGGTGAGCATGACTGTATCCAGGAGGTGAGCCTTCATTTAAGGCTAAATATTCATCAGGTCTAATCCAAGTTTCAGTGAGACAGAGAGCGTGTAAGCATTTATCAGTGATCATTTCATTTACAATCACTGCTTTGTTTGTAAGTGATCTAATGTTATGTTATCCTAGCTTTAGTCTTAGGTTGTTATTTCTATGGCAGGTATCTGTGTTTATACTAATGAGGTTATTAAAACAGACTTTTTGAGAGCATTTACGTTTAGGACAGATGCGGGTAACAGACACAGGTTCAATAATGTGGGTTCTGGGTGACGGTGCATGGCTACCAGCAGACAGTTGGTTAAGCCGGTCTGTCTGCTGCCTGACCCCTGCTCTGGATAGTCAGCCCCTAACCAATCGGGCCATAATACTATGGGCAGTGCTGCAGGAGATGAGACCAGCACCCTCCCATCACCTAAAACTCCCATCCTAAAAGGCCAGGCTTACCCTCAAAGGCTGTCCAGTTGTCTATAAAGCCCACGTTGTTTTCAGAGCACCACTTGGACAGCCAGCAGTTCAGTGACCATAATCTGCTGTAGGCTTGGTCACCTCGCCGCATTGGGATGGGGCCAGAGCACACTACTGCATCGGACATCGCCTTTGCCACTCTAACCACCTCTACAAAATTAGCCTTAGTAACCTCTGACCGATGAAGGCGTATATCATTAGCCCCTACATGAATAACTATCCTAGAGAATCAGCGGCTCTCGAGTTTACTAAGACTCGTTACAATGTCCGGAACTCTGGCTCTGGGGATACCCCTGCAGTTTGTCCTTCTCTTTTTAATAGCTTTATTTCTTTATTGATGCAAATAAATGATATTTACAATTTCCAAAACCTTACTGTACAGATCAGCTGGGTACTGGTTTGCTGGGGCTTTCAGGATTTAAGTTTTTTAATAGTTTTTTAATAGTTAATATTATTTTAGTGCTGTTACAAGGCTGAGTGAATTCTAGAAATATTGCTTAATAAAACACATTGTGGATGTAAAACAACTTTGAAAAACACTTTTTCATTGACTTTTACAGAACTTAATATCTTAATTTTGGTAACATTGTTACTGGAACAGATGCAAACCCAGCCCATCCATTTCACAGTAAGAGGGTTGGGTTAAGCCGACTCAAATCTAATTATATATTTGCATGTCGAACAGCAATTGAGTGTGTACTCAGGTAGTTGAATTACATCAACCAAGTTGATAAATACACACCTACATAGAAAATTGTTGATTTGTTTCTAGTTTGATGTTTTGATCGTAGTTTTGATTCAACCACTAACTACATTCTCAGAACCATTAGGTGCTTTTAGTGTCACACAGTCTAGAAAGATGCACAATAATAACCACAGTGGCTGTTTTACCATTTGATTGCTCTAGCTACATGTACGGACGTACAGTGACAGGATTAAAAAACATTCAGATGGCCCAAGTCTTATTTATGGCTCTAAAATAAAACATTGTTTTTGTTTTGTTGATTCTAAAACAAAACAAAAACAATAAGACTATAATAACAGCACTTAAAAATACTGAATACAACAAGCATAATGATTCCATGATATTAAAGTGAACCAAAAAATGGCATACATAACTTCTAGTTCCAATAAAGCCTTTTTTGAAGAACTTGTCACTGTAACATGGAATCATGCAAGTGATGTTATCTTGGAATCTTGATTCACCTGGACACATCATCAGTGGTATTTTCTGGGGTCATCTGACATTTTGGGTGTTTCAATTGGATGGGTTGATCAATTCCTGGCTTGTGTCCTAGTAGAACTACTGTACCCATGGCTCTCCTATTCTGATACACAACCACCTTGAAGCATTGGTGGATAAATCTATGGCCCATAGCCTACTGGGTTCTGTGTTGCCAAGCATGTTGTAAGCCCTGCAAAGGGACTGGTCTGCTAATCCTCTGCATCCCACCTCAATGGGCTCGCACCTTGCACGTCACTCGTTGCTACGGCATTCTTCCAAAAGCGCTGAATACTTTGCTCCCTTCCTCTCACTGGAGTCCTCCATGTGCTCCTCCCAGAGAATAGTGAGTTCTAGGAATATGATCTGTTTGGAGTCTTCTAAGATCATTAAAATGCCTGGTCTTATTGTGGAGCAGTTTCTGGGAGTAGCAGCTTACTCTATGGTGCTCCGCTCTCCAAAGCTCAGCCCTTGAGACTTTGTGTTCCACCACTTGCGCTCATCTTGTCCAGGCTCCCTGCTGCTGCATTGTAATCATCCTGCTGACTCTCTCCTCTTTAATAAATGTTGTTAACCTCAAACTGTAGTCATGTAATTATTAGCTATGTAAATGTTAAATATTAGCCTCAAGCTTTGTAACAATTAACATGAAAATTATGGTTAGAGTTGGGGCAGTCTTAGAAGTTGTCTGGCACTCTCATAACAAAGTAAATTGTGAAATAACCTGTACACAGAACACAGAATTAGCATTCTGGGTATTTCTGCTGTATTAGGTGGATGTGTGCAAAAAGACCTTAAAGGTGTCTGTATTCAGTTGGATCTTTGATACATTCATACAGATACAGTTGTGTGAAAAAATGTTTGCCCCCTTCCTGATTTCATAATTTTTTGCGTGTTTGTCACACTTAAGTTTTTCAGAACATCAAACCAATTTAAATATTAGTCAAAGACAACACAAGTAAACACAAAATGAAGTTTTTAAATGAAGGTGCGTATTATTAAGGGAAAAAAAAAATCCAAACCCACATGGCCCTGTGTGAAAAAGCGATTGCCCACTAAACCTAATAACTGGTTGGGCCACCCTTAACTGCAACCAAGCATTTATGATAACTTGCAATGAGTAATTTACAGTGCTGTGGAGGAATTTTGGCCCACTCATCTTGGCAGAATTGTTGTAATTCAGCCACATTGGAGGGTTTTTGAGCATGAATGGCCTTTTTAAGGTCATGCCACAGCATCTCAATAGGAAACAGGACTCTGACTAGGCCACTCCTAAGTTTCATTTTGTTTTTCTTTTCTTGCAGCCATTCAAAGGTGGGACTTGCTGGTGTGTTTTTGGATCATTGTCTTGCTGCAGAACACAAGTTAGTTTCAGCTTGAGGTCACGAACAGATGACCAGACATTCTCCTTCAGGATTTTTGGTAGACAGCAGAATTCATAGTTCCATTTATCACAGCAAGTCTTCCAGGTCCTGAAGCAGCAAAACAGCCCCAACCATCACACTACCACCACCATATTTTACTGTTGGTATAATGTTCTTTTTCTGAAATGCTGTGTTACTTTTACACCAGATGTAATGGGACATATACCTTCCAAAGAGTTAAACTTTTGTCTCGTCAGTCCACAGAATGTTTTCCCAAAAGTCTTGGGGATCATCAATATGTGTTCTGGAAAAATTGAGACGACCTTTAATGTTCTTTTTGCTCAGCAGTGGTTTTTGTCTTGGAACTCTGCCATGCAGGCCATTTTTGCCCAGTGTCTTTGTTATGGTGGAGGCATGAACACTGACTTTAACTGAGGAAAGTGAGGCCTGCAATTCTTTGGATGTTGTTGTGGGGTATTTTGTGACCTCTTGGACAAGTCGACGCTGCGCTCTTGGGGTGATTTTGGTCGTCCGGCCACTCCTGGGAAGGTTCACCACTGTTCCATGTCTTTGGCATTTATGGATAATGGCTCTTACTGTGGTTCACTGGAGTCCCAAAGCTTTATAAATGGCTTTATAACCCTTTCCAGATTGATAGATCTCAATGACTTTCTCAATTGTTCCTGAATTTCTTTGGATCTCGGCATCATGTGTAGCTTTTAGGGATTTTTTCGTGTACTTCACTTCATCATGCAGGTCCTAAGTGATGTGATGTCCTGTTTGAGAAGAGGTGTGGCAATAATCAGGCCTGAGTGTGGCTAGAGACAGTGAACTCAGGCGTGATAAACCATAGTTATGTTTTAACAAGGGGGCAATCACTTTTTTCACACAGGGCCATGTAGGTTTGGATTTTTTTCTCCCTTAATTATAAATACCTTCATTTAAAAACTGCATTTTGTGTTTACTTGTGTTGTCTTTGACTAATATTTAAATTGGTTTGATGTTCCGAAACACTTAAAAGTGACAAACATGCAAAAAAACAGGAAATCAGAAAGGGGGCAAACATTTTTTCACACCACTGTACCTACTGAATAAATTCATAGGAAGATGATATTAAACTAGGGAGGTTGGATGAACAGGGCTGGATGAGATTTTTATTTCTACCATGTAATCCCAAACTTTTAAGAATCCTTCAATGGCTGTATAAATCAGTAAATGGTGTTGCAAAAGACGTGTTGTGCTAGGCAGAGAATGGGAGAAGATTTACAGCAGCTTTCCACCAACTGATGAATGCCTCTGTGTGTTTGTTTGGCTGCTGATGTTCCTCCTATTTCAGATTACTATATGTGTTCCTGGCAGCTCATTTTCTTATGCCACAGCTGATACATGGGGTTATAAACTAAGGAGAACTGGAAAGAATTAGGGTAACTATGTGGGAAGAGTGAAAGGTGCTGGTTCTGTATGGATGCCTACTTGAGAAGTACACAATGGGAAATGGAAATTATATTATGTTGAGATGTAAAGCAATTAAAGCAACAACATTTAGCAAATTGTATTGTTACAGAGTTCTCCTTTTACATTATTTCAAGTCGTATTTGTCGTCATATGAACAAAAACATATATTAAATTACTTCTTTGAATAGTACGAAGCTACAGCTAAACAGCAAATTCATGGAAATAGTGTCACACTTTACTGTAAATTATGTCTCTAGATCAAATAATACCCACGTTAATAATACATCTCTGTATTATGTGTGGCTTAGTGGATAAGATACAGGACTGTGGCCCGGAAGGTCCAGGGTTTAAATCCTATCTCTGCCAAGCTGACACTCTTGGGTCTTTGTGCAAGGCCCTTAAACCCACATTTCTTGGACTATAAAAAACCCAATATATCAGTTGTAATCCACATTGCTTGAACTGTTAAAAAAGTCGCTCAAGATAAATGTGTCTGCTAAATGATTAAATGTAAAACCTCTATTAAAAACAAAACTTTTTTTACATGCTTACACAATAAATTCTCACAAGCTTAATAAATTACGCTAGGCCTATCTCAAAATAAGACTCACACACAGTATTACCCTCTCACACATCTCACCCACCATATGGGTGCAATCTATATGAACAGACACTGTCTTTTTCAATTTAGGAATAGATCAAAATCAAGAAAGCAGCAATCAGTGAATGAAAAACAGATTATTGCCAAGTCTGTCATACTGTAGCAGTGATAGGCTTGGTCAAGCACTCTGTGACCCACACCATGGTCAGATTAATCTTTCTCTTTTAAAATCTCTGACTT
This sequence comes from Ancistrus triradiatus, assembly GCA_025084515.1. Classification (NCBI taxonomy): domain Eukaryota; kingdom Metazoa; phylum Chordata; class Actinopteri; order Siluriformes; family Loricariidae; genus Ancistrus; species Ancistrus triradiatus. The sequence continues at coordinate 57,697 of JAJAGP010000553.1, read as the reverse complement.
TGGCATCTGTAAGAGAGCTAAACTGACACACCAGCAGCTGTCAGCACACTTCTCTTTCAATCTACAGAGGTTATGAGAAGAGACAAGACAGCAGCTGTTCTTCTCGCCTCTTCTTTTTTCTTGTCTTCACATCTGTCCACCTGCTTACCAAGTTTTCACTCTCCTCCCCTCTCCTCAAGCCCCTTTCTGAACATATTCTGTCCTTAGACATGATAATTTAGTCTCTCCATCAACCCAATTATGTTATTTGGTATGCAATAATAAAACGATACTATAATGAAATGACAATTCAACAGTAATTTAATCAGAAAAAGTTGGGACATATGGAAAATGCAATTAAAAAACAAACAAACTGCAGTGTCTTACATTTTACTCTGACTTTTATTTAATTGTAGACAGTATGAACCCAAGATATTACATGTTTATTTATAAACATTTATAGATTGCATTTATAACAAGGCTAATTCTTTTGAAATATTGATTCTTAATGTGACTGATCCATCGTTATTGGAAGTCAAAACCACACTCTTTTCAGCTTATCACTATTTACCACCCTCCAGGCCCTTATTCAGAATTTCAACAGATAATACCTTTAATTGTAGGTGATTTTAATATTCACTTTGACAATGAGCAGGATCCACTTAAAATTGCTTTTGAGTCCATCTTTGAATCTTTGAATGAGTTTCACAGAATGGGATTGGACCAACCCGCAGCTGTAATCATACTTTAGACCTAGTATTAACATTTGGTATCAATATAGATAACCTTGATGGTTTTCCACAAAGTGATTTGATTTCTGATCACTATCTTTTAGTGTTTGAGATATCTCTAATAAATAAAATCCTACTGCCTTGTTATCACACCAAGCGCACTATCACATCTGCTACTCCAGCTGTGTTTATTAATAACCTACCAGGCTTCAAATTTAATGCATCTACGGAGCCTGATCATCTTGTGCGTGTAATGACTAATTAGAATGTGTGTTTCGCCCAACCCTGGGTATGATTGTTCCTGCTAGGGTTAAACGCATTAGGGAAAAAAGGCTAGCACCATGGTATAATGACCATACCCATATCTTAAAGAATAAGAATAGAATAAGAAGAATAAGGACTTTATTGTCATTGTGACCTTTGCAGATTGCAAGGAAATTAAAATTGTGCTTGACTCAATAAAGTTAAAAATACAGATTGCACATTTTTCCCTTGGGTGGGGGGGTGCATGTATGTTCACGAAATAACGTTATTACACTCTTATATTCAGAGCCATGACTGCTTTAGGATAAAAATTGTTTTTTAGGCGGTTTGCCCTGGTTTACTTTGCCCTGGTTTTCATCGCTCTGTATCTCTAGCCTCATGGCAAGAGCTGAAAAAGAAAGTGACCGGGGTGTGAAGAGTCGTTTTCTTCTTCAGCATCTCTTTGGTATTGGTGCTCCAGGATAGGTTGTCCTCCAACTCCATGCCAAGAAACCTGAACATTGGAACCCTTTCCACACAGGTCCCCCTGATGGTGAGTGGCTGGATATCCATTTTGTTTTTTCTGAAGTCAATCACCAGCTCCTTTGTTTTGGTGTGTTGAGGAGCAGGTTAGTGGCTGGTGTTGGTTATTAGCTGGGAGGATGATATTAAACGCTGAATTTAAATACACAAACAGAATTCTAACATAAGTTCCCCGCTGCTCCAAGTTGGTCAAAACAGTGTGGAGTGCTGTAAATACAGCTTCCTCCGTTGACCTCTTTGCTTTATAGGCAAATTGGAGAGGATCCAGCTCAGCAGGCAGGCAAGCCAGAATTTGACTCTGCACCAGTTTCTCAAAGCACTTCATAATGGCAGGTGTAAGTGCCACTGGTCGGTAGTCATTCAGGGTGTCAATATGGGGTTTTTCGGCAACGGCAGAATGGTAGAGGACTTTAAGCAGGGAGGGAGAGTTGCCTGAGACAGGGACTGGTTAAAAATCCTAGTAAAGATTCCAGCCAGTTGATCAGCACAGTCTTTAAGCACCCATCCCGCCACACCGTCAGGTCCCACAGCCTTCCTTGGGTTCACCTGATCACCTGCCTCATCTCATACTCCTCCACTATCCGAGCGGGACTGCTGTAAACCGGCAGCTGTGATGGAGCTGTCGTTGGTATCCCCTCAAAGCGGGCAAAAAGATGTTCAGATCCTCTGCCAGAGAAGCATCTCCCTATGATAGATTGCTAGATCTATACTGTAGTTGGTGATGTGCTGGACGCCCTGCCACACCTGTCTGATATTCTTACTTCTGAGCTGGTCCTCTATTTCCCCCCCTGTGTGCTGCTTTGGCCTGGCGGATGCCTCTTTTCAGGTTAGCTCTGGCAGAACTGTAGCTTTGTTCCCTGACCTGAAAGCAATGTTCCTGGCTTTCAGCAGGCCCTGAACATCCTTAGTCATCCAGGGTTTCCTATATGGGTAAATTCTCACACGTCTTTTTCTGGTGACATTGTCCATACAGAACCTGATATAATCAAAGACTGTTGAAGTATGATTCTCCAGGTCCTGGTGTGCAAAAATCTCCCAGTCAGTTCTCTGAAAGCAATCCTGTAGTTGGTCAGAGGCATCCTCCGGCCATATATATTAAAGCAATCAGTGCAGAGTTTAGAACATAACTGGCAACAAAAATTAGAGGTATTTAAGATTGCTTGGATGGATAGCATGGCAGAGTATAAACATACCCTCAATAAAGCTAAAGCTGCATATTTTTCCTCAATCTTAGAGAAAAATAAGTATAGTCCTAGATTTCTTTTTAATACAGTTTAATTAAAAACACTTCAGAAAGTGATTCTCATGTTCTGCTTAATTTTAATGATTTCATGACTTTCTTTAATGATAAGATTAGGCATAAAACTCAATGCTCATCACATCATCAAACTATTCAGCAACCTTCCAGATGCAGCACTAGTGTAGACATCTGTTTAATTAGCTGTAAATCAAGACTAGAATCTTAATATTAGCTAATGAACTATCAGCACTGATCAGCTCGTCTAAGTCATCAACATGTTATTAGATCCAATTCCTGCTCGTTTACTCAAAGAAGTGATACCTAGTATTATAGAGCCACTGTTAGTTATTTTAAATCCATCACTTACCTTTGGTTATATGCCCAAATCCTTTGAGTGTGCCGTTATAAACCACTGTTTAAAAAGCCAATCTTGACCCTTGTGTGATATCTAATTATAAACCAATTTCAAATCTACCTTTTCTCTCCAAAATCTTAAGAAATGGCAGCAGCTCTGCAGTTACCTCCAAAGGAATGGTATTTATGAAACAGTCCAGTCTGGATTCAGGCCCCATCATAGTACTGACATTGTCACGCGCCACGGCAGCGCGCACCGCTGCACGGACCAATCAGGAAGCCCTACCACGATCACTCTGATCGCGTTCAGCTGTGGGGATTCCTACACGCGTTCGACGCGTCTCACTCCTGTGCCATTTAAATTCCTACTCGTCGTCCAGGCTTTTATTTTGCGTCCCTACGCGTATCCTCCCTTGGGCCCCCTTCGCCTTTGGGTCCGTGTCCGTCCGTTGCCCGTGCATGTTCAGGTATTGCCCTCCTTTTAGCCTCCCCTTTCCGTGTTTTTTTGTTAATTGCCACCCTGTTTTTGCGACCTCGGTCTTTGTTTATTTTTACCTACCCCAAGTTTTACCTACCTACCCTGTTTTCGTTTATGTTCACACACCTGGTTTTTTTTTCCCGAACGTCGGTCTAGTTTATGTTCAACAACCCGTATTTTCGGCTCTGCCTAATGATTTTTTCTGTTGTTTATTTATGATGATGGATGCCCATTATAAAACCCTTTTTTCTTTTTTGAACCTGCGTTTCCCGTCTCGCCTTCGTCCCTCCGCCTCACTTGTCCCGTTACAGAATAACCCACCGACAATGAGACGGCAGGTTTCTTCCTACCCTCCTACCTCTCCTTCCTCTCTCCTTTTTTCTGCTTTCCTCGGCCATTTCAATGGCGATCCTTTATCCCCTCCTGCCCTGCTGCCGGCCTGTTCGTTGAACAGTTAATGCATTGTTGTTTATTTCTTTCTTTTCCTTTTTTTTCCCCTTTTTTGAAATCCTAGTATGCCAAACTTTTTTCCCCTTTTTTTAGGTTCTCCAACCCACCTTTGTTTCGGTGAAGCCCAGAAAACTTGGCCACCCAGCTTTTTGGGCCGATTTGCCCAAGCAGGAACCTCGGGGACAGTTTTTTTTCCCCTATTCCTGGGAAGAATGCTGGAGTTTTTGCTTTTGGCTTCCCCAACGGGGGTTTGCAACGGGCCCACCCAAAGCCACGGGTTTTTCCGGGTTTTTTTTCTCTTTTCCCTGCAGGCTTACTCCGCAAAGGAAACCACAGATGTCCTGTTGACATGGCCCTATTCCGATTGCTCTGGGTCCGTTCCTCCCCTTTCCAGCCTGGCCCCTTGGCCTGGTCACGTGCTTGGAATTTCCGAGCTTTGCCAACCCAGCCGGACCCCCCCTAGGTAAAGTGTTCAGCCATACGCACATTATGGGGGTCCCCCCGGTACTCTAGTTTGTCTTTTTTAAATAGTAGTGTTCCCTAAACCTAACACATTCTAATCTAATCTAGTGCCTTGCAACCGACCCTCTATTCCTCAATAGTCCGCGTCTCTTAATTTCCCTCTGTTTTTTCCAATGCCCCTGACCCTCTTAACCCTCCTAAGATGTCGATAATTTCCGGTCCTTAACCGCCCTGAATTCGTAGCCTACCCCTCTTAGTTCCCCGATAAGTCAGGTTTTCTAGCCACTCTGGTTCCATATCCAACCTTTTCTAGTCGTCCGAATAGTCCATGTTTTCCCAACCCCTCTAGTTTTCCCATATCCGAACCTGTCTAGTGGTGGGTTAAAAACGGAGTTCCCAGATCCCATACCGAACTAGTCCCTGTTGCTCCGAAACCTTTAGTTGTGGATTGTTCGTGTAGGCCGACCACTTGCAGTCCCCTGTAGTTGACCTTTCAGGTGTCCCTTCGTTGTGATGTGCCCATTCCTGGCAACCCCTGGGACTTTTGCACAACGGGACAGCGCCGTTTTTTTCAACCCCCCAGTCCAGTGTCCCTTACTCCTGCCCCCCAACCACACGAACATTCATGCCAATGCATTGCTCCCCAGGCTTTTTCTTTTTTTTGCAGGGACCAAGTTTAGCTGCATCCCAGGGCCGTCAGCCCAGTTCCAGTTGGCCTGCATCCTGGGCGTCAGCCAGTTTCCAGTGGTGCAAATTTCCCCCCGGGCATCAGCAGTTCCAGTGGCTGCATCCCGGGCCTCAGCCAGTTTCCAGTGGCCCCTTGCATCGAAACAGGGCCATCCAACAGAGGCTGCTTTTTCCAGAGGGCCCCGGTGCTTCAACAGAGGCCCCTTCCAGAAGGCCCGTGCGCCCTCAAGCAAAAGAGGCCCTATTTCCAGAGGCCTGTGTGCCCTCCAACAGAGGCCCGTTTCCAGAGGCCAACCCGCCTATTCCATCACAGGCTTTGCCGAGAAGGCCCCGCCCGTCCCTTCAGAGGCTTGCCAGAGTCCGCCCGTTCTTTTCCAGAGAACTCTCTTTCCGCAGAGACCCGTCCAGAGAAACGTCCTCTTTCCGCCAGAGATCCGTCCAGAGAAAACTCTCTTCCCGCAGAGGGTCCGTTTCCAGAGACCGTCCTTCTTCCCGCAGAGACCCTTTCCCCAGAGACTTGTCCTCTTACCGCAGAGACCCTTCCAGAGACTGTCTCACTGGGGAGACCCCTTTTCCGAGACTGTCCTCCCTCTGGGAGACCCCTTTCCAAGAGACTGTCTCCTCCCTCTGGGGAGCACCCTTCCAGAGAACTGTCTCCCTCCTGGGGAGGACCTTTTCCAAGACTGTCCCTCCTCTGGGGATAACCCTTCCAGAGACTGTTCTCCCTCTAGGGGAGACCCCATCAATTTCATCGACAGATCCAAACAAAAAAAGAAAAAAATGGAGGACTAATGCTGCCGCCCGCCAGAGGCCCAGAATACACCCGGCCCCTAATATTCGGAGCCCACGTCGGAGAGGGTAATGCAAGGAAAAAACCAGAGCCGGTCTGGGTTCATTCAGTCACCAGAAACCAACCGCTCTCCCATCCTCACGTCGTCGACAAAACCGCTCTCCAGGCCTCTTTTTGCTCCCTGGCCTATTTTCTGTTATTTTTATGAATGCCATTTAATAAAACAAACCCCTTTTCTTTTTGACCTGCGTTTTTGGTTCCTCCGCCTTCGTCCCCTCGCCTCACTTGTCCGTACAAGTTGAAGTTAAGGGTTGTGCCTCAGGGTCAGTTTTGCCTTGGCCTCTTTTATTCTCTCCCTGTGATATGCCTGCCACTAGGCCCTTTCAGTTAGCCCTCCTCGTCATTTGAACTCCGCTCGCCGCTGCCCCTCCCGTTCGTCGACACGCCCGCTCCGGCCACTGCCTCACAACCAAAATCGTGACCCCGTCCTGCTCGCCTACATCTCGTCGTCGACAAGGTTGCCGACAATCCCCGCTCGCCTTGCTCCTCGGGTTCGTCGACTGGAGACCCCCCTCGGGCTCCCGCCTCCTTTCGTCGTCGACCTCGCCCGCTCCCCCTTTCCGCCCCCCCCCCTGCCTTCCTATCTTCGTCGCCACCCCGCTTTCATGGCCCCGGCCCCCTCCCATCGTCGACCCCGCTCCCGTCCGGCCCCCCCGTCGTCGACCCCGCTCGCCGGCCCTCCCCGTCGTCGACACCGCCTCCGCGCGGCCCCCTCACGTCCCGTCGAACCCTCGCTCGGCCGTGCCTCGTCGTCGTCGTCGACTCCGCTCCCGCCGTCCCTCCTCGTCGTCCGTCGACTGAGGCGAGCTTCCCCTCCTCCATCTCCCTTCCCTCTCCGTCTTCTGTTCTCCCTCAATCTTGTCTGTTTCCGCTTCGCCCGGCCCTCACGGCGTCGTCGACGTTCCGCCCTGTCCAGCCACACTCAAAACGTCGTCCGACTTTTCCATGAGGTTCGATAGGTACCTCCTCTCCTCCTTCCCCCCGCCACCCTACCCTGGCTCGTCCTTCTCCTGCCTCTCGTCCCCTCTTTGGCACTCCTTCCCGCTCTCCCTTCCTTCGCCTTCCCGTTCTCCAGCCACTCCCCGACTGTGGGCGTCCCCCTTCCAAAAGGAGGGGGGTTCCCCGCCCCGGCGAGGAGGACCCGCCTGAAACGGAACTGGTGCCCCTGGGGTTTTCGTTCCTTGGGATTCTAGCTGTTTCATCTTCGGACCTCCTTGGGGGGAGGGGGGCCTCCCTGGTCCACGCGCCCACGGCCAGCGGCCGCACTTGCTGCACGGACCAATCAGGAAGCACCTAAAACCGTGAAATCACTCTGTCGCGTTCCATCTGTGGGGCTTCCTACAAAAAAGCCGCCGCCCCCGTTGAGAGACTCAACTCGCGGGTTTATTGGTTGTTTTCCCCCACGCCATTTTCGCGTTCCGAAAACCCCCGCCGTCTTCAACTCCAATGGCCATTTATTTCTACCTCGCACTTACCTCGTCGTCCAGGGCTATCCCCGCATCCCTACGCGTTATCCTTCCTTGCCCCTCCGCCCTTCGTCTGTGTCCGTCGTGGCCAATGGGCCATGTTTCAGGGTAAATTGCTGCCTTTTTAAGGCGACCTCCCTTCCAATGTTTTTTGTTAATTGCCACCTGGTTTTTTGGTGACCCCTCGGTCTTTTTTATGTTACCCCTTACCTGTTTTTTTTCTTCCGGTTTTATGTTCCAACCCTTTTTTTCCGGCTTCGGTCCTAGTTTTTATGTTCAACTCGTATTTCGCTCTGTCTATTTTTCTGTTGTTTATGCCATTAATTAAACCTCTTTCTTTTTGAACCTGCGTTTTGTCCGCCCTTCCGTCCCTCGCCCTCACTGTTCCTTTACAGACATTTAATTAATTAGAGTTTACTAAATGATTTTTATTAATGTCCCCCAGATAATGGGTGTATTTTCTTTTCCTCGTTATGGTTTTAGATTTAAGTGCATATTTGACACTATAGGTTTCCATGATGTTGTTACTAACCGACTAGAAATATTAATATTATAGGTATTAAGGGATTAGGCGACTTTTTTTGTTGAAATCCTACGTTGAACTGACCCGGTACTAGTTTGTTTATATGTAAAAATATTGTAACGTTCTAAGCCCTCCACTCAAAAAGTGAAAGATGGGTGTGCCCTCCCGGGGTCAGTTGGCTTGGCCCTCTTTTAGTGGTCTCCTCTATATATTCGCACTAGGCCCTCAATTATTTTTGTATACCTGGCATTATTTTTCCACTGCTATGCAGATGGATACACAGCGGGTAACATATCAAGTACCCAAACAAATGATGGCCTTACAGTTCAGCAAAAATTTGATGTCCTGTTGTAAAGAAATAAAAGATTGGATGTTATTTTAAATTTTCTCCTGTTTACTTAAACTGAGATAAAACTGAGGATTTTATTAGTGAAACCCAAGGCCTGTGAGAGACAGGTTGGCGACAATCTATTCTAAATTAAAATGGCTGTTCAGCAACTGGCCCATTCCATATGTAAAAAACTGATTCAGATCTCTCTCCTAAAATCATGTGGGAGAAACTTGGTTCCATGTGGTTTTATAACCCTCAGGTTTTGGATTACTGTAAACGCTTACTTACTGGATGCTCCTAGTAATCTATAAATAAACTTCAATTAGTTTTTTAGAATTCACTTCCCGAGTGCTAAATTGAACTAGAAAATTTTTGAATCATAAATCATTTTCCCTGTTTTATCATCACTCCAACTACACTGCCACTTGGTTACCAGTTAAACTTCCGCATTGATTCCAAAATACTTCTTTTTTTTATAAACTCATAAGCTCTAAACATGGCCTGACCCCACATTATCTGAGTTGAACTCCTTAGAGTCTTTATAAATCAGCACATCTACTCTACTTACTAACTTTTCGTTCGCAGGAATGTCAGGACTCTTTTTAAGTTTTCCCTAGAAAATTTACAAAAAGTCACACAGGGGTAAAGGCGTTCCTCATACATGAAACCCCCCCACCTAATGGAATAAACTCCCCACTTTAGTTCAAGCTCAGACACTCTCCAAAGTTTAAGTCCTAGGCCTAAGACATATCTAATTTTGCAGGCTTTTGACTAGATTTTAGGAGCTGGGATGCATGGCTGGGGTCACTGGGGCCCGAGTCCCTGGGAATGCATGATGGTCTGGCCCTGGCCCTGCCTTTCGTCTGTTAGCCTGGGAGTTTTGTTCCGGGTTGGGTGGGTTCCTGGCCTTGAAAACTGGGCCTTTCGGTCCCTCGTGGATCTTGACTGTGCATCTTTTGCGCGGTTTAGTCTAAGGGCAGAAAACTGGGGTTTCCCAGAGTCAGAGTCTTAATATGATCAGTTTTTGGTTGCTGTCTTCTCTCCTGCCCTCCCGTGGGGCTGCCGATGTCCCCTCCAATGGTGCGCGCCTCTTGGCTGTTGGTTTACCTTCCTCCGGTTTCTTTCCCTTTTTTCCTAGCTTATGCTGCTAATAGCTAAAGCCGGCCGGGGTCTCATGTACACATGGCATCAGTGTTGTTTAATAGACCTGGTTGTCCTGCTCTTAATCAATAACTAATTACATTTTCTGTTTTTCTCTCCGAGCTGTGTTCCCGATACCAGTTTTTCCCTGGCCCCACAAACATGATTGTTTTTTCAATCATATCCCCTTCCAGCTTCGTGTTTCCAAGCTGCTTCCTCCAATCGTCGGCCTTCCCAGCCCCCAACCATATTAACCCTGGCCAACCATAAAGGACATAACATTCTCCTCCCTCCCTCCGGTTAATCTGCCGTACTGGATTTTAGATTTATTAGAACCTGTGGGGGGACTCTGTGGTAGCCCTAGCTGTTAAGGGTACTGGACTATGGACGAAAAGTCCCAGGTTTTCAAATTCTCTCCACCATCTGCCAATCCCGGCCACTGTTTGGGTCCTTGAGCAAAGGCTCATATAACCCCCCTCTTAAACCTTAATTTGCTTTTTGGATTGGGCAAGACCGTGTAATCAAATTTTAAGTTTACAAGAAGGGTTAAGTCCCGCTCCTGGTAGGGCCCGCCCCCCTCGACTTACACCGCCGCCAGAAATCCGTTCCTTGGGTGGCCCGTCGTAAAAAAAAAAAAAAACCCAATTTTTTTTCCGGTGGTGAAAGTTGGAACATACGTACATTACTGTTACGTAAAATAACATACGTAAGCACTTTATCCTATTCCAAACACCTTTTCCTAACACAAGTAATTATCCAAAAACGAGTCCCCGCGTAATTAACCGTGTAACCCGTATTTTTTTTTTCGGACCATAAAAATGCGCACTTAAAAATCCTTTTAACTTTCTCAAAAAAAAAAAATCGACAGTGCACCTTTAAAAATGGCGGTGGCCGTTTTTTCTAAATGTTAAATGATTAATTTCTTCCCTGAGTTGTGCTTTTCTGACCTCTGACCTAGAACCGATTGTAGATGGTACACAGCGCTCATAAATCTGTCAAAATGTTTTAGCACGGCCTTGATAAGTTACGAAGTTTACGGCAACCGTAGTGCGCAGCATCGCGGAGTAATACGGTATGTGCTTCAGCATTAGGGTACGTGCATTCATTCATACATTTTCAAAGCGGATTTCAAACTCAACGCTATCGTTCACGCAGTACAACATGGACATAGAGCAACTGCGAGAGAATTCAACATTAACGAATCAATGATACGGAAGTGGAGGAAGCGCCAGGTAAAGAAGACCAAACTGAGTTTCCGACGGAACATAAGAGTTTTGTTTCATTTCATGCGCCTTATAACCCGGTGCGCTTTATGTATGAAAATAGACCCGTTAGCAGTCGATCATTGATATAGAGTCTTATAACCCGGTGCGCTTTATAGCCCGAAAAATACGGTATTCTTCCGCCGCGTACACCAAACACGAAGTTCGCGTTATGACGTTTACGACGCAAAACCACTTAAGTCGAAACAAGGCTTTATACAGTAAATGGGAGATGTGTCGTAATCACGTAACGTCATAACTCGAGACCGTCGTAACCCAAGGACTATCTGTATATGTAAATGGGTATGAAGTGCCGCCAACGACTTTCCTGCTTAGACTCAGGATCCTGGAGTGACTCTGTGTTTCGGACTACTTAATGCCGATGTGCATATTTTACATTTTATTTGAACTATGACTTATTAGTTTAGATAAATTAGTTTCATTCTTAGATTTATCATCTACGCGACCTAAGGGGTTGGGTCCCTTTTTGCGTCTTGGTCCTCCCAAGGTTTCTTCCTCATAACACTTAGGGACTTTTTCCTTGCCACTGTGGGATTGAACGTAGGTGTTAGGATCTGAAATCCTAACATCATCACACAATTAAAACGTGTATTGTGGTCAGACCAATCAGCATTCCACATCTTTTTTTTTAAGGAACCATCCAGACTGTTATCAGCAACAAGTTCAAAAGCCAGGCTCTGTCATGGTATGGGGTTGGTTCAGTTCCCTTGTCAAAGGTAATTTACACTTCTGTGGTGACAGCAGTTGCTGTTTTAGTTTTTTTTTTAACCTCAACACTAGACCTAAATTTCTCCTGTCCCAACTTTTTTTTAGAATGTGTTGCAAGTTTCAAATGCAGGAATGGATCTCTATAAGTAAATGAAATGAAGCTGACCAGACAAAATCTGAAATATCTAGGGTTCCTACTGTCTGCAATTAAATACAAAAGTCAAAGTAAATGTAAGGATCACTGGATTTTTGAAAATGTGCATTTTCCATACTGTCCCGACTTTTTCTGATTTAAAGTTGTACTGTACATGCTGACCCATGGGCAGCAATAATGAACTAAGTAACAATATGTAACTGTGTGAAATTAACTGAAGCACATTTTGCAAAGGATAGATTTTAGACTTTTCACTGTAAAAATGTAAAAAATGTAAAAAAAATAAATAAATAAAAAAATGTATTTTTAACACTACACTGGTCTGTCTGATGAGGAGCGTATTATGACCTGCACTATGGATCATTTAAATTATTGAGTATTACCTGACGTGAGCCTGAGCATGTCTGCGATCACTGTTATCACTTGTGCTTCTTCTGTGTTTTGGGAACAGTGGTACTTTGTCCTTTGGACAACGGTTTTGTGTTAGCTAAAACTCAATTAAAACTTGCTTTTCAAATTCATTTAATCAAAGCTCGCTTAATCATTTAGATACTCACAATTTTCTTAGAAACAAATTTTGAAATGGCATCTTGCTTTGATGCTAGCTTTAATCCTCACCGTGGGCACTTGCTCGTTTTTCTTTGGCTCGTGGTCATACTACTGTGGTCCTTACTCGTGATTCTGGTGCTGACCATTCTGACTCTGATTATTCGATTTACCCCTTGCATATCAGATGCTGATTGAATATAGCTTTTGTGTGTTCTATGAGGTTGTGTGTATGTATGTAATGCCCAACACAACGTCCTATACTTCCTTATGGTGTTCATATGGATCAGTGTGCAATTAACACTTGAAACATACCTCACAGTCCTTTTCTGTCCTCGTAGTGTTGCATAGTGTCTACTCTGTCCTGTGTGATTCAGCTCTGATTGACTGGATTCCTGTGTCGGAAGCTTAAATTGGCTCGACAGGTCACTCCCATGAAGGGTGACCTATTATTTCTAGGGCAATCACTCACATAACATGACATACAGTAACTCTCTAATTGCCCCATTCACCATCTCAGTGTTTCTCCTCAAGTCTCCCTTATTTCCTATCGTACTGAGTCTTTCCTGGTTGGAATCTCATAACCCAGTGATCTCCTGGGTGGACTGTAAACTAGTTAATTGATTTCACTACTACCATCAGAACTGTCCCTCTTCTCACTACAGCCAAGCTTCAGTGTCACAAACACTGTCTCTCATGTCCAAAGAGCCATTCTTGCACCAGAGTTCCATATCTTCTCCCTGCTCCTGCCCAGAGTTCCAGATCTTATGCCCACCATCCCTGCTGCTGATATTCCTGAAGTTTCTGAGGTTGAGATTGATATTCCTACCATTTCTAAGTCTATGCCACCAGATCCTGGGTCTATGTGTGCAGACCCTGCTGCTTTTGAGCAGTTTACATGCTTCCTTCTGTTTCTGTGCTAGCTCAGGTGATCCCTGCTATGCCCAATCCAATTCTAACCATTTTCAACTTCATCTGTGTGCATCCAGTGGGCATTTGTTTCACATCTCTGAATCGTTGACTCATGCACACTGCACATTCTGACTGGCCAGCTCCTCATACCTTGCCCTCCACTGTAGCCTCAATTTTGTTCTCATGGGCATCCTCACCATTTTTCAGCACAAAATCTTAGGGTGGGTATTGTACCTTTGGCTCAGGTTGGCCATTAATTGCTTCATCTTCCACATTTAAATTGTTTTCAAAAACAACTGCTAACAACTTTTATAAACTAATTATAGCTTTAATTTCAGCAGTGTTTTACTCATTATAACTTAAGCTGCTTTTTAAAGCGGGAATCGTTGCTAGGTTACGTGTGTATGCCGCGGAGTAACACTTATAGAGTGTCGGTCAGAGTGCCATTATCGTCAATAAAGTCATGGGAAAATCATCTCCCAGGGAATTAGATTGCGGGGTCAAAACTAACTGTGGTATAATAGAAGATAATCTAAAATTGTAAAGCTGCTTTGAGACAATTCTACATTGTAAAAAGTGCTATATAAATAATTCTGACCTGACCTGACCTGACCTAATCCACCTTCAGTTTTCTACAGTTTTCATTTGTGCAATTGTGCCTTTTGTCTGCTCGTTTGTAGTTTTACAGAAAACCTCTCACATTTAGCAATTTGTACTTATCTATGGTCTCTCGCCCAGCCTGACAAAATCAAATTACTGTACTATTAAATAATTTAGATGAACAAATTCCTAATAGGTCAGCACAGTGACACAATGATTACTGTAGTTGCCTCACAGCTCCAGAGACCTGGAATCTTCTGAGTGGGACTTCCCTGGGTAATCCGGTTTCCTCCCACATTCCAAAGACAGGTGTTAGGTCATAAATACTTTCCAAACCTTCCTTACTTTAGCTAATACAGTGACAACTCTGCAACGTAATGCAGCCCTTACACAGCCCACAATGTGGAGATGGTTCAAGGTTCAAGATTATGTTTATTGTCCCTCTAGGGGAATTTGATATCCGGCAATAGTACAAAAAGTCAGAATACAAATGGACACCATCAAAAATTAATCACAAAATTAGAGCAGTTTCATACAAAAAACTGTTACGTTCCAGTCTAGTCTGAGTCCAGTCTAGGGCTGAGATGTGTGTATATATATATATATATATATATATATATATATATATAGGATATATGTAAATATATATGTTTATATGTATATATGTAAATATATAGAAGCTATATACAAACGTTGTCTGAAATTCAATTGGGTGAATGTGGAATTTGCGGGGCTGTCACTCCAGTTACAGGTCAGATAAGTTATAACTGCTGTGCATTTCAGCTCTGATGGGCAGAGAGAGCAGCCTGGTGCGGTTTATCCTGTTCTTGTCCTTGTCAGCTGTGCTCAGCTCAAGTAAGGTTCCTTTGAACACTTGTGGTCACATTCTCTGTTTCTCCAGCCTGTTGTTGTTTGAGACTCTCTCCATGCTGTGCAGAAGAAACCTGAGGTGCACTTTTGTTTGGACTCACTCCGTGCCCTACACACTTTCCCGTGAACCTACACTTTCTGCAACTAAAAGTCAGTCCAGTTCCTCCAAAGGGGTGATGCCAACCTGCGACCTTCAGTTTGCTTACCAGCTTGGCATTGGGGTGGATGATGCCATCATCGGTCTTTTACATAGAGCTCTTTCCCACCTGGAGAAACCTGGGAGCACTGTGAGAATCACCTTCTTCGATTTCTCCAGTGCTTTTAACACCATACGGCCGGGGCTCCTGAAGGACAAACTGGATCATGTTGGAGTGGACAGTCATCTCTCAAATTGGATACTGGACTACCTCACCAACCGACCACAGTATGTGAGGGCACGGGACTGCGTGTTCTGATATGGTTGGTCAGCAGCATAGGGGCCCCCTCAGGGAACGGTCCTGGCACTGTCCTCTTCACCCTGTACACGGCTGACTTCATGTACAGCTCACCGGACTGTCACCTCCAGAAGTTCTCTGATGACTCAGCGATTGTCGGTCTTATAAACAATGACGAGGACAGCGAGTACTGATTCAGGACTTTGTAGACTGGTGTCTGCTGAACCACCTCCAGTTAAACGTGGGGAAGACTAAAGAACTGGTGGTGGATTTCCGCAGGTGCAGACCCACTTTACCATCAGTGAACATCCAGGGAATGGACATTGAGAGAGTGGACTCTTATGGACCTGGGTGTTCATCTAAATAACAAACTGGATTGGTCAGTGAACACAACTGTACTTTATAAAAAAGGTCAGAGCAGACTCTACCTACTCAGGAGACTGAGGTCGTTTGGAGTGCGAGGGGAACTCCTGAGGACTTTCCTTGATACAGTGGTGGCATCAGCCATCTTTTACGGAGTGGTATGCTGGGGCAGCAGCATCTCTACAGCAGACAGAAAGAGACTTGATAAACGTATTAAGAGGGCCAGCTCTGTCCTGGGGAGCCCCCTTAGACCCGGTGCAGGTGGTGGGAGAAAGAAGGATGTTAGCCAAGCTAGCATCCATGCTGGAGAACGACTCCCACCCCGTGCATGAGACTTTGGAAGCACTGGGTAGCTCCTTCAGTGACAGGCTGCTTCACCCCAAATGTGGGAAGGAGCGCTATCGCAGGTCCTTCCTTCCGGCTGCTGTAAGACTGTACAACCAGCACTGCTCCAAGCTCACATACTCACTTTAATTTACTTATGAAAATCACAATGGGCAATATTTTCTCCTAATTTGTAATTATTTGTAATTATTATTTGTAATTTTTATTGGAATCTTGCTATTGTCTATCTTCCTTATTTATACTGAGTGCTGTACTGTTCCTTTGCTGATGCAACAAGGTGAATTTCCCCACTGTGGAACTAATAAAGGATTATCTTATCTTGATCCGGGGTTCCTGTTTCTGCCAATTGATCCAGAATCAAGTCTACACAGTCAGAACCCACATTGTGACATCCATGCTGCCACACCTCTCTACCCTTACCCTCTCTATCCTTAGTCCTGTTTTCATGTCCGTTTCTGAGTCATTATGGGGATTCAGCTGCAAAACAGGTGTGTTTACATGCTGTCTACACGCAATCCCATAACAGCCTCTAAATGGGATGACTCATATTTCAGAACTTTTCACATCTCTAACTGGTAACCAGTGCAGAACTGACGGTTCAAAACTCATTCATTCATTGTCTTATCCACTTATCCTGGATAGGGTCGCAGGAAATCTGGCGCCTAGACAAAGGGCGCAAGGGCGCAAGGCAGGAACAACTCTAGACAGGGTGCCAATCCATCATAAGGCAAACACACACACACACACACACGCTCACACACTAAGGGACACTTTGGTAGTGTATAGATTTACTAGAGCATTTAGTCAGTAGAGGGTAACAGTAATCCAACCTTGAAGTTATAAATGCATTGAAAAGTTTCTCATCATCTCTCTTGTAGAGTATATTTCTAAGTTTAGCAATATTACATAGTTGAAATAAAACAATTCTACTAAAGCTGCTAATATGCACATCAAAGGAGATCTGAATCAAATGTGACACCTAAGAGTTTTACAGATTAACTTGCCGTTACTGAACAGTCATCAAGGTTTTGAATAGGTGTCTCTTGCAGCCTTCGGTCCAGGTAATTATACCTCAGTTTTATGTGAGTTACATATAAAATATATATGTGAGTAATATAAAATTAAATGGCATCCAATCTGTCATTTATTTTAGCCAATCATTAATTTTACTGATCATAAGGACATATTTTGTTTTGGCAGATATATACAACTGCACAACTGTGAACTTGGAGCATAGATTATTTACACAAACAAATTGGTAACGGTTGGTCAAGTAGGATCTAAACCAAGAAAGTGCCAGTCTGTTAATACTCTCTCTCTCCCTCTTAATACTTAATAAGCATTCTTGTGCTTTCATGCAGGAAAGGACACACTGAAATGACCAAATTTGTGGATGTAGAAACATTCACTGGAGTCAGCTTGAGACAAAATGGGAGCATGGGAATCAGAAGACACTGCAACTGCTGAGTGTCAGTGACAGCTGAGACAGAGGCTTAATGTCTTAACACATACAGCTTCAGCCAAAACCTTAATTTCATGCTCATTTAAATAAAGGACTGCTTGCTCCAGCAGACATTCCTTAAAAAAACTTCCAACACAAGTAGTTCCTAAATCTGCTCAAAATTCTCAGCTTTAGTATTTCTATAGCTTTACCATTTCTCAAATAGGACCTTTTTTTAATCTCTAGCTAATTCCACATAAGTTTGCAAGGTTCATTTAACCAACTTCTTAAAGGCTTGCTGGTAAGCCTCCAGAACACATTCAAATGCACGGAGCACCATGACCTTCAAAAAATCATGATTCAAATTCTGGTTAAGTATGACAGTAGAAGAAATTTCTACTGATAAGCATAATGCTCAAAAACTGGACACAATCATGAACTTAACTCTTAAAGACAAAAGTATTCTGCCAACTAACACCAGAATTAGGTCCAAATCATCCATTTGACATCAAATTATCATATCAGCAAAAACAAAAGAAATTACATAAAAGAGATATAGAATCCAGTTACATCAGTCCCAGTCACTGAAAAAGTGTGCCTGAACCTCAGACCTAATTTCGTAACAAAAAACTTTCTAGCCCTCTTCTAGCTCTTTGAAGGGGCACCAAGCTCCAAGCCAATTTAAGTGTGAATTCAAACACTTATTTGAAATGCACCCCTGACACTCAGACAGTCAAACATTCCAAAATTGGGAAATGATAAAACGAAAAAGGGAAAATTGCCAAAACCACCCACCACAACTCTGGAGAATATCTACAAACTATATACAACCAGTGTCTGCAATCCAAGAGTTGGAAAAGGTAATTATGTATGGAATGGGCAGAAGAACAATACACAAGTGAATGAGTGTATTGTTTAAACTTACCATCAAAGCAAGCCACAGTCCAAAATGAATATCAAAGTGAGCATCAAAATGGGTTTAAAAAAACCACAAATTTCAAAAACAAGATTCAAACAAGTACGAGCCTGAAGCACTAGCACGACGTCAACTACCACTCTCACATGCAGGCTCAAAACACACAAGGAACACAATCAACGTCAGTGGAGACCAACAACAACAGGCTCATGTGACATGCCCACACACAGAGAAAAATAAAAACACAATAATTCAAACAATCCATGCATGGGTTGCAACAAAATATCAAGAGTGCTAATGCAATGTTTTGCAAATGTGCCAACATAATACATGGACAGCAACCAGATAGCATTTGGGATAAAAGAGACATGGAGTTTTTTAGTCCCCTAAGCAGGTTCCCTGAAACGACGACCTGGAACTCACAACCTCCATAACGTCAGTGGCTCTGTGGTTTCCACTGTGAAGTCACTCAAGTTCTTCGGCACCAAAATATCCAGGGATTTGAAGTCAGATAGCCACAGAAGACGAAGTTCAGCAGAGGATGTTCTTTCTGAGGCAGCTGAAGAAATTCAGTCTGCTTCAGACCCTGAGGATTCAGTTTTACACACAAAAAAACTACTGAGTCCATCCTCATTTAATAAGTAAGCATATAGCTTGGATCCTACCTCATAAGAGCAAGCCAGCCTGTCAATTCTCCAGGACATGTAAAACGGCAGGGTTACGAAGTGTGCCGGTGAGATTATAGCCGACCCATTTCATGGACCAACTCTTCCATCCACTTCCTTCTGGTAGAATGCTCAGACATATAAAAAACAGCACAAAGAGATAAGTTTTTTCACCAGAGTTTTGACACTGGTATCAATATCCATACTGGTTACCCTGCACTATTTAAAAAAACCCTTACTGTGGTCATTACAGTACAATAGTGCAACATTTACACTGCTGAGAATGCTGCCATATTTTCTGTGCATATTCATGTACTGAACATTTTTTATCCATTTTATTATTAGCATTATTATTCTTTCAGCTCTCACAAATGTCTTTTTTCATGAAACATTTGGTTACAGTGGTGCTTGAAAATCTGTGAACCCTTTAGAATCTCTATATGTCTACATAAATATGACATAAATCATCAGATATATATCATCAGATATTTCACACAAATCTTAAAAGTAGAAAAAAGAACCCAATTAAACGAATGAGTCAAAAATATTACACTTGGTCAGGTCATGCAGTTTTTACAATGGTGCATTGTCTCAAAGCAACTTTACAATTTCAGATTATCATCCAATATCTATGGCCAATTCCAATTTGAGCAAGCCTAAGGTGACAGTATCAAGGAGGACCAAGACTTGGGAGGACCAAGACTCAAAAAGGGACCCAACCTGCTTGGGTGGCGTGGATGATAAATGTAAGAATGAAACTAATTTATCTAGTCAAATAAGTCTTATAATAATATTTTAAATAAAAATAATATAAAAATTTGCATAACAGCATTATATAGTGCGATACACAGAGTGCAATACACTTCAGGATCCACAGCAGGAAATTCCTTGACTGCAAGACGTTAGCAGCCAAACAGGGGAAGGAGAATGTTACTGCCCTCAGGCGTGGCCCGGGTATGGTATGGCTGGAGCGGATGATGGACACAACTTGAGTCAACTTGGTCAGCTATTTATCGAGGAAAATGCAGGTGAATTAGCAGGTGATTAGCAAGTGAAATTAGAGTCAGGTGTTTAGAAATCATGGGTGGACACACTGTTGTATTTACAGAACATCTATCAGAATCTGATCTTCAAAACATATTTGTACAGTGGTGCTTGAAATTTTGTGAACCCTTTAGAATTTTCTATATTTCGGTATAAATATGACCTAAAACATTATCAGATGTTCACACAAGTCCTACAAGTAGATAAACAGAACCCAGTTAAACAACTGAGACAAAAGTATTATACTTGGTCATTTATTTATTTATTTATTTATTAGCGAGTGGCAAAAGTATGTGAAGCTCTAGGATTAGCAGTTAATTTGAAAGTGAAATTTGATTTAGATGTTTTCAATCAATGGGATGACAATCAGGTGTGAGTGGGCACCCTGTTTTATTTAAAGAATAGGGATCGATCAAAATCTGCTCTTCACAACACGTCTGTGTAGTGTAGTGTATCATGGTACGAACAAAGGAAATTTCTGAGGACCTCAGAAAAAGAGTTGTTGATGCTCATCAGACTGGAAAATGAGATGAAAACCATCTCTAAAGAGTTTCGACTCCACCAATCCACAGTCAGACAGATTGTGTACAAATTAAAGGAAGGAAATTCAAGGACATTGTTACCCTCCCCAGGAGTGGTTGACCAACAAAGATCACTCCAACAGCAAGGCGTGTAATAGTTGGGTGAGGTCACAAAGGAACCCCAGGTAACTTCTAAGTAACTGAAGGCCCTCTCTCACATTGGCTAAATGTTTAATGTTCATGAGTCCACCATCAGAAGAACACTGAACAACACTGCTGTGGCATGGCAGGTTGCAAGGAGAAAGCCACTGCTCTCCAGAAAGAACATTGCTGCTCGTCTGCAGTTTTTGCTAAAGATCACGTTGGACAAGCCAGAAGGCTATTGGAAGAATATTTTGTGGACGGATGAAGACCAAAATATAAACTTTTTGGTTTAAAAAGAAAAGTGTTATGTTTGGAGAAAGAAAAAACACTGCATTCCAGCATAAGAACCTTATCTCATCTGTGAAGCATGGTGGTGGTAGTATTATGGTTTTGGGGGCCTGTTTTGCTGCATCTGGGCCAGGACGGGCTTTGCCATCATTGATGGAACAAGAATTCTGAATCATATGTCCATGAACTGAATCGCAAGAGAAGGTGGGTCATGCAGCAAGACAACGACCCTAAGCACACAATTAGTTCTACCCAAGAATGGATATAAGAAGAATAACGTTAATGTTTTAGAATGGCCAAGTCAAAGTCCTGACCTTAATCCAATCGAAATGTTGTGGAAGGACCTGAAGTGAGCAGTTAATGTGAGGAAACCCAGCAACATCCCAGAGTTGAAGCTGTTCTGTACGGAGAAATGGGTTAAAATTCCTCCAAGCCGGTGTGCAGGACTGATCAACAGTTACTGGAAACATTTAGTTGCAGTTATTGCTGCACAGGGGGGTCACACCAGATACTGAAAACAAAGGTTCAAATATTTTTGCCACTCACTAATATGTAATATTGAATAATTTCTCAATAAATAAATGGCCAAGTATAATAGTTTCGTCTCATTTGTATAACTGGGTTCTCTTTATCTACTTTTAGGACTTGTGTGAAAATCTGACGGTGTTTTGGGTCGTATTTATGCAGAAATATAGAAATTCCTAAAGGGTTCAGAAACTTTCAAGCACCACTGTAGGAGCGTATCATGTTATGAACAAAAAAGCTTTCTAAGGACCATAGAAAAAGAGTTATTATTGCTCATCAGGCTGGAAAATATTACAAAAACATTTCTAAAGCGTTAGGTATCCACCAGTTCTCAGTCAGATATATTGTGTACAAATTGAGGAATTTCAAGACCCTTACTACTTGGTTGACCAACAAAGATCACTCCAAGGTCAAGGCATGTAATAGCCTTGGGAGGTCACAAAGGAACCCAATGTAACATCTAAGCAACTAAAGGCCTTGGTTACATTGGTTACAAGTTACATGGTTACAAGTTAATGTTCATGAGTCTCCACCATGAGGAGGACGCTGATCAACAATACTGTGCATTGCTGCTCTTCATGTGGCACATGGACTATCCATAAGGCTATTGGACAAGCATTCTATGGAAGGATGAGCCCCAAACAGAGCTATTTGCTTTAAATAAGAAACATTATGTCTGTAAGTATGGTAGTATCATGGTTTTTGTGTGTTTTGCTGCATCCGGGCCAGGAAAATTTGCCATTGTGGATGGAGCTAAGAATTCCCAATTATACCAGCAAATTCTAAAAGAAAATGTCAGTACTTTTAGGACTTATGTGAAAGTCTGCTGATGTTTTAGGTCAAATTTATGCAGATATATATAACATACTAAATGGTTTGCAAACCTCCACCACTATATGCCAGTCATTGCTATTTTTACTTTTTATTTTTTTTTAGCATGGTTTATATAACAAAACTGTTAGGATCACCTTGGTTCTGCTGTGTTCTCTCAGCTATGTGACCACCTTCAACCATATTAAGAACATGCCTAATTACAACATTGGTCTTGACTATTTTCACCACATTTCAGTCAGTTGATGTGATTTAATACAGTCTCTAATTTGTGTAATCTTTTTGTCTTCATGCACACTGGATATTATATGGATTGTCCTTTGTCAAATGTGCTAGTTATAGCTTATCACATTCATTCATGCTTAGAAAGGGTGTTGTACAACTCGCATACATAAGTACATGAAAATATAATATGTTAGAAATATATGAAAAACTTATTCACAATATTCGCACAACCATGCCCCAGGTCATGCACCAGGCCATCATGGGCAGAAAATAGGCAATAATGTATATGTCTAATTTTCCATACTGATTTTCAA
The DNA here is from genome assembly GCA_025084515.1 of Ancistrus triradiatus. NCBI lineage: Eukaryota > Metazoa > Chordata > Actinopteri > Siluriformes > Loricariidae > Ancistrus > Ancistrus triradiatus. The sequence continues at coordinate 35,091 of JAJAGP010000553.1, read as the reverse complement.
ACAGATAGACTTTTATTGATTATAATAAAGGTCGTAAAGGGTGAAAGGATAAATCTGTGTGGTGGGTGGATCGCACAAGCCATAAGGCTCAGTTTGAATCAATAAATACTGCTTTGTCTTTATGAAAATGATGAGTTAGTTTGGGGTGCTATGTTTTTTTCACTTTTTCTCACCTACAGTCCACATATTTGTCAACAATATTTTGTATATGGCTATAAACTAACAAGGGACTGCAGTGTAACTAAATGAAATATTATTTTGCTATTGTCACACATTTTTAAAACAATTAATAATTGTGGATAGGCCAGTACAAGAAAAAAAAATATTTGAAAAAGTTTAACCAACTTTGAACTTTGTGCATTTTCTGAAAACTGATTATTGTTGCAGGCTTACTGCTGGTAGTAATGAGAACATATTCACATGGAAATGTGCATTTTATTGAAATGGGGTTTTGTCCAGTATCTCTCATGTCAACTATCACTGTAGACCTTAAAATACTGTAGTATCTGACACCTGCTTGGATAAAGTTAGATACAAAACAATATGTGCAATATGAAAGGCATTTACAAGGTTGTTTATTTCCTGATGATGAAAATCAGCTTACTTTCTATGTGGCATGGTCAGGCAGAGGGATATTAGGCTAGGTTTTTTTTTTTTTCCTGAATTGATCATATACTTTCACTAAAATCTTCTCTGCTTTTCTCAAAACAGTAAACACAAAACCAAAACTTCCAAGCTCTGTTGATATAACCTTTGACTTTTCTTATCAGAAAACTGACTCAAAACTATTTTATTTTGCTCAAAACAAAACACTTCTTTCAGATGACACACAAAGGCAGCCAATGCATAAAAACTACACAGTGCTCTTGACACAGCAGAAAAAAAATGTGTACACTGTATAAAGAAATATATTAACTGTAATATATTTTTTATTTTTGTATTTACAGTACAAAATGTCAATCAGTCATTTTGCCACAGCATCATGCCTCTGGGCTGTGTCAGGCCACAGTACTTCATCTGCATCACAAGCAGTGCTCTCCCTCCAGCCTTGAAAAATGTCCTCATTTACATGCTGCATCCATTGACTAAAGTAATTTTCCTACGTATAGGGAAAAGTCATAAACCTTTCACCACCATGCTGGGAACAAATTGTTGATCTTTAATAGGAAGGGAGAGTACAGTGGAAGCCAAACATTTATGAAATGATGGATGTTGATAAACTACTTGGTTACTCTTGGACCATGGTAAAAGCTCACATAGTCCAAATAACAATATCCACAGGGTGATTTGCTCACTCAGGATTCCCCTGCTCAAATCCAAGCAAAGCATCCTGTAGTGTAGACCATCCAGACGACGTTCTATGTTGTATGTTCATAATGTAACATGGCAATGGAGAACCCCATAGCCAGACATAGAGTCACTTGTTTCATCTCTATTTGCAGCATACAAGTAGCATGTAGATAATCTATATTATTCCACAGTTAGTTCCAACCCCACAATCTGATTGGCTGACAGACATTCTAGCCGTGAAATTATTGCCTGATAGTACCACTCTGACCAATGCCCTATAAGTATTACTCTGCCACATACACACATAACCTAGCAACCTAGCCCGCTCAATGACGCAGCCAAGTAATTATACAAGTAATTTTGCAAAATTACACAAGGTTACACAAATTACACAAGTAAAACACTGCCGAAATGAAAGCTATAATTAGTTTAGAAAATCTGTTGGTTTGAAAAACGAATTAAATTTGGAAGGTGACGCTGTTAGTGACCAACCTGATCCAAAGATTTATCACCTTAAGGATTTGGAAGCACTGGGAAAGTGAAATGAAGTCAGTACTTTAAATCAAACATCTCGGGCTTTTAATGGATTTACAGCTCAACTGAAGAGCGACGGCGCAATCAATAAAAATGAACTGAATCAGCTACATCACTCACAGAAATGTCGTTTGCTGGTGTTAAACCCTGCGTCTTTCATTAAACACCATCCACGGCTGATCGAAGGTGCATTCACTGGACAGGCTTGTTATCTGTAAGTCCAGATCTTAACTCAGAGAAGCTGCTGATGCTCTATAATTCTGCCATTACATATTAACATTAATATCTTCATCTAACAAATTTATAATCACTAATCAAACGGGATCCTAGACTTTGGTTATAACACCGGGATTTCACTCCGATATATTTGTGTTTATTGTCTATATAATACAGTTATTGGGAAATTCTGTTCCTCGACTGTTATGACTAAAAGGTTTAGCAGCAGGGTGCTTGATAGAATGGAACTATTTTACCTCGCAGAATGTTGAGAAACAAATAGTCTTTTCTATCCTTTTTATCTTAGAATCTAACAATAAATGGTGATAATGGCACTGTGGTATAATTGCAATAATAACCGAGAAGGAATGCTTTAACGTGAGATACTGGCACAGGTGTACTAATCTTCAGCACGACTGCATCACACCCGTCCCAATATTTCTTGTTAAAGCACTCCCTCACGTGTATTATTTCTTAAAACTACTAAGAGTTCAGATAGCGGTGCAGCAGTATCATGCAGTGGCCTTTATGGATCTAAAATGATGCTTTTATTTGTTAACTTGGCTCCTTCCTCAAGTGTTTTTGGCACATGGATGGTAGAACATCTGCTCTTTAGGTATATTACTGTCAGACACTTCTACAACACTGAAAACAAACAATAACTAACCTGCCAGAAGATCTGCTGGAGAAGCTACGTGATCTTGGCTTGCTATTGGACCAGGCCTCCAGCCCTTGGCTTTGCCTGATTGTAGTGGCCAGGGGACGGGTCAACACAAGCACTGTGTGAAAAATTGGAAGTGTGGGTGGGAGGCTAAAACCAAACTGTAACGGGCCAGCTCTTATGTCCATTCTGCTCTCCAATGTCTGCTCCTTGGAAAATGAACTAGGCTACATCTGACTACAGAGACCAATCTGGTATGAATTTTGAGACTCTTGCATCTTTGTTTCATGGAAACATGGCGAGTCCCAGACAGCGACATTCATCTAGACAGGCTAGCCTTGTTTCATGCTGACAGAAATGTAGCACTGTGCAGTAAGGTGGCCTGTGCCTTCTTAGCAGGTGGCAAAACTGTCCAAGGTGATCACAGAGACACAAAGAGCACACAGGGCCAGAGCATCCACAGAAACTCCGAGAACTGCGCTGACACACGGCGCATGAGGTAGGGCATTAGCTCATCACCAACCACAGGTGATATAAATGCCTCACTTCCAGATACACTAAACAACTTCTATGTTTTGCCCGAGGCCTAGACCGATGTGGCAGCAAGGAAGTTAACCCACCTGGATAAAGAGGACATGCACGTTTGAATGCTGTTCCCCTGCTGTCTTACCAGAGAGGACATTGCCTGTGAAATTGATGAGATCTTGTGGCCAAGTCATGTGTATTTGTTATTTATGTATAACAGTTAGTGGTGTGCAGTGCATGCAGTGGATACCCGTTCTGCTACCTCCTGTCCCAAACTTGCACGCACATTGTTAATGCACAGTAAATTTACCACATAAACATAGGCTTGACTTTAAATTACTGTATTGTAATGTTGGTAATGGTACGGTTGATCTGTATATACACAAAAACAGATTAACAGCTTACAAATGCAACTACAAATGACAAAAGTAGAATGTTCCAAATTTCTTATGTATACAGTATGCCTGGCCAGCCAAAACATTAAGTAAACACCAAACTTGACAGTCTGTTGGGCTTATTTGAAGATAATGTCCATCCTCCGCTCCTTTGCCAGAAAATCTTTTTATGTAGACTTGGCTGACATTATTATTGCAAGTTTCTTTGCAAGTGGTCATTTGACGTTAAAAGGGCACTTTAGCATAGACAGTGATGTTTGTTTATGAATGATGAATAAGTAGCACCTTCTTCAGTATGCTGAGAAAGGGTAGACAGCTATGGACCTGCCCCCATAGTGAATATCATAAGTCTGATTGGTCGAATATCTTGTCATTTTGTGAATAGACTCACATTACCGAACCATTCGAATTATCATCAGAAAGAGCACGCAAACATGTCAACATTTCACAGAAATCATTTTAATGAGCAGTTTTGATTGGTTAGTAGCACTCTCAGTTGCTTATGCGTACTATAGCAAACCAGAAAACAAAGAGTAGCACTGTGAATTGGTTGATGTTTTTGATTTGACTTTATTTATGAAATATTTTACATACATATATTCCCTACCCCTTCTCTGAAGGATTAGAAGTGACTGCATGCCACTGATTACAGTATATACACCATGTGTCGCAGTACTGCTCATGGAAAAAATTGTACTTCATGGTGTATATGCACTGAATATGCAAGCCTGTATATTTATGAAAATACATGTATGAATGAGTCTTACAGCAAAAACTAAAATAAATAAAGCTATTTATCACATTAGTGTGTAGTTGTCATGTAGAAAAAGTTGTTCATTTGATATTTGTGTGTAGAGTTTGGAATCAAAAATACCATTTTGGCAAGATTTGAAGAGTTTTGTTTGCGTTTTGCATGTTGTGTGTGTGGCATTCAGATACTGGATCTTAGTGGCTGCAATAAACTGTATTGTACTCTACTAGATCTTTTAGGGGACCACTGAAAATGTGCTTATATTAGGTTGAACACATTGTACTGCTTCAATCATAGTCATGCCATGGACCAAAACATGTTCTATGATTGTTGCTCCAATTTCATTAGATATGACTGCCCTTGTTCATGGTCTTCCTTTCCTCCTCCTCCTCCTTCTCCTCTTCCAACCACCTCTGTCAAGCACTACTCTTCCTCTTCTGTTTTTGCCTTCCATTGCTAAAGTTACAATCCAGCTCACTCATGCCACTTGCATTTAAACTAGATTTTATTCTCTGTACTTATTGGGTTGCACCCCACTCACTGAGTGAAAACATTTTTCACCTGTAGTGTGTGTGAGTTTAAATAAGTATGTTCCATTTAATGTTTGTTGCCTGTGTGTGACATTTTGTATCTAAGTGCAACACCATGTGAAATGTGTTTTTATTAGTGAGAATGAATTTAGAGTTTTTAAATAAGTCTGATTCAGATATTAAAATTATGTCTACCTAGGTGAATGTTGTTTAAGGTGTGCAAAAGAGGAATTCCGCCGATAAGTTAGTTTTGGCAGTTTGACAGTTCATTTCTCCCCCCAAAAATGGGGTTTTGTGTTTTAGCAATTTAGTAAAACTATTAACATTAAAAATACTACAAAGTCATAAATCCATAGTAAACAATCCCAGGCAAAGCAAACGTCACACCCAATGGCATTTAAAACAAATGATTATTAATTAAACAATATTACAAGAAATTAAAAAAAACCCACAGTCAGCAGTTCCTGAAGATCTGAGTTTGAAACTGGGCTGGCAGCACGAAGGCTGGTTGGTGTGGTACCTTGTGATGTGTACCTAGGTGTGCCTCTGCCCGTGCTTAGTGAATTCTGTGATAGGTTCGATACTCCTGGGACTGTGGTAGCCTAGTGGGTAAGGTACTGGACTATGGACCAAAAGGTCCAGGGTTCAAATCCCACCTGTGCCAAGCTGCCACTGTTGGGTCCCTTGAGCAAGGCCCTTAACCCACAATTGCTTGGATTGTAAGACTGTATCAATTGTAAGTCACTCTGGATAAGGGCATCTGCTAAATGTAAATGTAAATGTAAATGTACTCCTCTGCAACCCTGACCAGGATAAACGGGGTAAAATGGGAATGGGATTTTGCAAGATATGTATGAACATGCACGTTCAGCTTTAATTTACTATTTTATTTCACCTCTTTTTTATTTAATCTAAGAAGTCAAGAATAGGCAGAGTGGGGAATTGTATACATAAACCCACACTGATGGACAATAAGAAGCACAGAATGAGATAGAAAGAGAAAGCACAGACATAATATAAAAAGGCAGATAAAGGATAAAGGCAGAAATAGAGAGTAGAAATAAAGCAAAAGAGAGGTTGGGGGAAATTAGGAAACAAAGCACAGAGATAAAAAAGACAAAGAGTAAGACACATTGAGGATAGAGTACTACACATGCTCATGGAGGCAATGCACATCTCCCACTACAGGACACATGCAGAGAGATAAAAGGAGGGAGAGAAAGTACAGATATGCAGATGGAGAGTGAAACAAGGAGACAGAACACACAGATCGGTGAACTGAATGTCAAGAGAAAGTGAGTTATTCAGCAAGACAACAACCCTAAGCACCCAAGCCATTGTACCAAAGAACGGTTATTGATTTGGAATGGCCAAGCCAAGGCAACTCCTGAAATTCATCCAAAAAATGAAATTAAAGAAACCCACCACATCCCAGAGTTGAAGCTGTTTTGTACAGAACAATGGGCTAATACCCCTCCAAATGAGCAGGACTTATCAACAGTTACTGGAAATGTTTAGTGGCAGTTACTGCTGCACAAGATAGTCTGAAATCGAAGGTTACTGAGAGCACCACATATTGAAATAATTTTCAGCACTGAATTAATATTCGAATTTTACCACTAACAGATATGTAATATTTCATAATTTTCCTCAGTAAAAAAATTACCAAGCATAATGTTTTGTCTTATTTGTTTACTTGTGTTTTTGGTCTACTTTTAGGACTTTTTGAACATTTGAGTTTAGATATGCTGAACTAAGTCTACAAAGTGTAAAGGGTTCATAACTTCCAAGAACCACTGTAGCGACAGAACATTAGAACACAGAAAGCGAGGGAGAGTACAGAGATTAACAGAGAGAGAGTGAAGAGAGTGAGGCAGATTTCTGATAGCGCAGAGACAAACAGTTCAACTGGAGCAGAGATGAAGGATAAACAGACGGGGTAAAGGAGAAGACGGCAGAGTAAACACAATGACTGAGACAGAAGAATGAGGGAGAGAGAGAGAGAGAGAGAGAGAGAGAGAGAGAGAGAGAGAGAGAGAGAGAGAGCATTAGGTACGAGTAAGACAGAAAAAGGGAGAGAAAGAGAGAGCAGAGTGAGGCAGTAAGTGTGTGATATAGCTGAAGACACACCTTTACATTTCCACATTCCGTTCATCTCACAGTTCACCTCTGTTCCAGCATCCGTGTTGTTTCCTTCTCTCCGGGTCTGTGAATGAGCCCGCGCGCTCTCGTGCGCCATGAAGACGAGCCGACGGTGGCGCGCGCTGATTTCGGTGCTCCTGAACCTGCTCGCGCTCTTACTGTCCAGCACCGCTTTCTGCACGGCTTACTGGTGTGAGGGAACACAGCGCGTCCCCAAGCCAAGCTGCAGCAAAGAACGCCGCCATCACTGCATCGACTACGGGACCAATGAAACCGACCCGAGCAAAGTGCACTACAGCTGGGAGACCGGCGACGACCGGTTTCTGTTCCGTCGCTTCCACGCTGGCATCTGGTACTCGTGCGAGGAGAACATCCACTCCGGAGGTAACACTGCTGCATCAGCATGAGAAACCAACGTATCACAAGTGTTAATAGTTTTTAACAGAACTAATAAAAAGAAAACACATCAACCTAAAAGTAATTGGGGACAATTTGGTATTTGGTGTTGGCAAACGTGCTAAAATATATAATTACAGTCAACATTTTAAGTTTAATTAAAATTAAATTTAAATTAAGCAATCAATACTAGCATAAATACCTATTTTAAATGTATATTGTTTTAAACATCCAGTCACTTTATACAATAAAAAACCACTAAGACTTCGAAAACTACTGTTACTCTTTCTGTCATGATTTTTTAAGTCAAACTGTTAATGATTTCTTTGCTCAAACCAATTAATAAACCAAAAGGAAAATCAGGACTCCTGATTTAAACTGGTTAATGGACTCACGATTTAAACTGGTCAATGAAAGAGCAATGGTAAGTAATGCACAATTGCTTTCCTTACCAGATTTTAAAATATGTTTGTATTATATATTATTAATTGTTTTGCTTTATTTACTTAATTTCTTGACCAGGCAGTGTCCAAGACCATCCATAAATTGTATTTATTTCTTTTATTTTTCATGGTGTATCTCATTATTTTTTCTGGTCAGGGACAAGGGGGCATCAGCATCCATCCCTGCAAAACACAGTGCAGGCATAACAATTCCCTAGACAGGGTGCCAGTTCATTGGAGGGCTGGGTAGAGTTCATTGTTGCAGTGCTGGGGATGGTCCTCTGGCACTGTCCTCAGACATTACCTCAGACACATCCTGCCAGTGCTTTGAGGTAGGGTCAGACATCACATTCAGTCATGCCTGACCCTACCTCAAAGCACTGGTGGAATTTGAACTTGAATCCCTGTGGTGGTGGGCTAGCATATGCTGATGCATCAACCAAGCAGCTGCTAGCCGTATTATACTGGTAAATCCCGCAGTGCATATGGTTATGGATTTATTCTTTAGAGTTACCTCCTTTTAAATACTTACTTTAGTTTGAACGTTAAAATGAGAGCTCATGTATGCTGTGTTATAAGTTGGTATGTGGTAATAAAGATGGCAAAGACTAAGTATTATTATAATGATGTTTCATTTCTAAGTGTTAAACACACTGCAAGTAATTGAGCGTTCCTGAATGAACATGTGTATATAGAATAACAACAGAAAAAGGATGAGAATGTGATAGACAGGACAGTATTGATAAAATGGGCTAATACTAGACACTAATGTTTGACAGTGAAGGATGTCAAAGACAGCTGTAAATCCATTTGACCTAGCTAAATAAAGGAAGGAAAGAGGATGAAGGAGAGACCTAATCGGAGTGATCTTAAGTGAAAGGACTAAACTGAAGGACTTTATGATTTGCTGGTTCTTAAAATGTTGCCAACCCTCCTAAAAGCAGTAGATTTAACATATTGTGCTGGACGTCTTTTGGAAGAAGTAATAAAAAAATTTACAACTTCCCTAACCCTTGCCTAAACAAAATATTTTTTGCTTGAGTCTATACTTGTGAGAATTCTTCTAACTGTAAGGCCATGTCTGAAGTGTTTGTCATAAAAAGGTTCAGGTTTCTCAGGTAAAACTAGTTATCTATTTGTTTTCTAGTTCATTTGTTTCCTTCAAATTAAAATAACTTATTATTTATACAGTCACCCATTAGAAAGCCAAAGACATCAGGTTAAATATGTTAGACCCAATCAATTGCCAGAAATCCTCATTAATTCTGTTTATGAGGAATTCAGGTACTGAACTGCATTTGTACAGTTTTTCTGAGTATCATGCCCATGCCAATTCTTGGTTAATGTATATTTAACAAGGGACTTCTAGCAGGAGATATATTAAAAAGAGATAATAATCAGAGATGAATAAATGCACACTGGATTTGTACACCAAAAGTATGTAAACCTCCACTAACCTACGATCCATTGTCAAAATTGTTATTGGTCTTACTATTACAAATAACACAGAAATGTAATCAAGTTCTTATGTGCCTCCTTCTTGAAAATGTTTCAGAGAGCAAATATTGGATGGGAGGGGTGGTTAGGTTGGGGGGACAAGTGGAGAGACAAGAATTGCGTCTTTGCAACACAGCACAACAGAGTTAATGTGCTAGCTTGTCACAACCTCTCGCGATTTTGGCATGCTTCCCTGCTCTCTGCTGAAATAACAGCTTGTATCATGAACACAACAAGTAATATGTTAAGCTGTCATGTAAAATACAGTTTCATATTCCAGGAATGTGTTAGTGAAAGCTTCTTTATTAGAGACATGTCAATCTTACAATGAATACATAATTAGCTGGTTAAATAGATTAAAAGTTAATAATATTAAAATAAATAATAATATCAAAAATGAAGTAAGAATAAGAACACGTTAAACAGCAATGCTATTCAAATGGTCATTCCATTGCAAAATGGCACTCATTGTTTCTTATCCAACACATTGCAAAGATAAAAATGTCGGATTGCTGTAAAACTCAGCATGCGGGTAGGTCGCAGCAAGATATATACAGTGGTGCTTGAAAGTTTGTGAACCCTTTAGAATGTTCTATATTTCTGCATAAATATGACCTAAAACTTCATCAGATTTTTACGCAAGTCCTAAAAGTAGATAAAGATAACCCAGTTAAAAAATGAGACAAAAATATTATATAGTTGATAATTTATTTAATGAGGAAAATGATTCAATATTACATATTAGTGAGATTACTGAACCTTTGCTTTCAGTATCTGCTGTGTCCCCCCCTGTGCAGCAATAACTGCAACTAAACATTCCTGTAACTGTTTAATCAGTCCTGCACACCGGCTTGGATAAGTTTAGCCCATTCCCTCCATACAGAACAGCTTCCAAAACTCTGGGATGTTTGTTGGGTTTCCTCACATTAACTGCTCGCTTCAAGGGTCCTTCCACAACATTTTGAATTGGATTCCAAAACATTAACTTTTATTCTTCTGTAACCATTCTTTGGTAGAACAACTTGTGTGCTTAGGGTCGTTGTCTTGCTGCATGAGATTCAGTTTCATGCACAGATGTCCTGACATTTTCCTTTAGAATTCTCTGATATAATTCAGAATTCATTGTTCCATCAATGATGGCAAGCCGTCCTGGCCCAGATGCAGCAAAACAAGCCCAAACCATGATACTACCCACCATGTTTCATAGATGGGATAAGGTTCTTATGCTGGAATGCAGTGTTTTTTTTTTCTCCTTTTCTCTATAAACATAACGCTTTTTTTTTTTTAAACTAAAAAGTTCTATTTTGGTTCTCATCTGTCCACAAAACATTTCTTCCAATAGCTGTTCTGGCTTGTCCACATGATTCTTTAGCAAACTGCGGATGAGCAGCAATGTTCTTTCTGGAGAGTCAGTGGCTTTCTCCTTGCAACCCTGCCATGCACACCATTGTTGTTCAGTGTTCTTTTTCTGATGGTGGACTCATGAGCATTAACATTAGCCAATGTGAGAGAGGCCCTTCAGTTTGCTTATCAGTTTTACCCTGGGGTCCTTTGTGACCTCACAAGCTATTTCATTCACTTTCATTCACCGCTTGCTTTTGGAGTGATCTTTTGTTGGTCGAACCACTCCTGGGAAGGGTAAACAATGGTCTTGAATGTCTTCCATTTTGTAACACAATCTGTCTGACTGTGGATTGGTGAAGTCGAAACTCTTTTAGAGATGGTTTTTGTAACCTTTTTCCAACTTGATGAGCATCAACAACTCTTTTTCTGAGGTCCTCAGAAATCCTCCTTTGTTCGTGCCCATGATACACTTCCACAAAAACATGTGTTTGTGAAGAGCAGACTTTGATAGATCCCTGTTCTTTAAATACAACAGCGTGCCCACTCACACACCTTTTTGTCATCCCTTGAGTGAAACACCTGACTCAAATTTCACCTTCAAATTAACTGCTAATCCTAGAGGTTCACATACTTTTGCCACTCACTAATATGTAATATTGAATAATTTTCCTCAAATAAATGACCAAGTATAATATTTTTGTCTCATTTGTTTAACTGGGTTCTCTTTAGCTACTTGTAGGACTTGTGTGAAAATTGTGTGAAACTTGTCTGATGATGTTTTAGGTCATATTTATGCAGAAATATAGAAAATTCTAAATGGTTCACAAACTTTCAAGCACCACTGTAAGTGATTACAGCTGTGGTCTGATTAGACACTGGGTCTTGCCACAAGAGGGTGTACAAGTGCTTTCCTCACTGCTCTCTAAAAGGTCTCTCAGAGGCTACTTATGGGTAGTATACCCTTTGGTGAGAGATCATTGACTGCGAAATATGCCTTTATTTCCTCCACAACCATACTTTGCTAAAGCTGACATTCCAGATGGTCCTGTAAATGCTTGATTGGCAATATATCTGGAAACCTGACAGGCCATGGAAGCATTGCGATCTGGTTGAGACATGCCTGGGAAACCCTTGTTGTGTGTGGGAGAACATTATCCTGCTGAAAAATGGCATTTGGAGCCATGTTTACCACTGCTCTCAACACCTCCTCACAGTTACGTAAGAATGGCCTAGGTGGTGGGAAATTTGTCAAAACGACCATCCTGCTTCTCTCAGTACAATGATGCACCCCCTGTCAAAGTCTGTCAACTGGACAAAATGTTTTCGAGTGCATAGAGTGTAGAGGCATGTCTAGCAGTCAACAAACCCTCACAAAGAAGTACACTACCCAAAAGTAGACTCTGAGAGCCTTATTATAGGGCAGCAGGGGAAGTACTTTTATGCCATCTTGTCTAATCAGAAAACACCTGTAATCATTTACATATCTGCCTGTGATAAAACTGAATGCAGAGTTTTGCAGCAATCTGATATTTCTGTCTGGGTGCAGTATCTTTTGTCAATGAGTTGTCAATTACAATTTTTGTCTAAATATCAAATAAATTGTGAGCTTTGGGCACCTCCTACAATTATCTGCATGAACCTGTATGGGGTTCAGATTGGTTTATAGTTGTGTGCTATACAATTAATATCATCTATTACTGAAAGCTCATGGTTGGATTGCAAATTGTTAATACAGTGTTCAGTCTATCTAAAAATATTATCTAGTTAGTCCAGGAGTGACTGGTCAGTTTGTGGGGCATTTTCCTGGTTTACTTTATTGTGAGAATTCTTCTGTCGACATTTTGCTTACGTCCAAACCAGTAAAAGCTCCTTTCTCTTACAGTATATAACATTGTGAGAACATTGGAAGTATTTCTCAAATGTTACTCATTTTTGCCCGTCAGTGAGCTGCAGAAATGTCTTAATGTCTTTATCTGAGTAGAGTAACCCTATGCTCTCTTCCTGTGAACACTCTGACCAGTCTGAATCTGAAATGTACCCATCACTGTCCTGCTCCTTTACTATCCAGTCACCTTTTTAGTTTGTTTGGCCCTTTTGCCCTGACCCTGTCTTGTCTATTTTTGGGCAATATTATTATAGCCTCTTATAACATGCCAAGCTTGGCTCCCATCTCCTGTGCTTCCAATTCATTAAACAGACTCTTTACTGCTTATTTTTACTGTATTAGCCTGTTGTGGAGTTGTGGATTCAGTTCATCCCTTTCAGATGTTGGTGTAACGGCAGGAGTCCCGACTGACCTGAATGTTGAGCTGCTGACACACATGGCAAGCTCCAGCCGCTCAGAACCAGACAGATTGGCTCAGTTAGTGCCAACTCATTCAGAACAGTCCCGGAAGAGATGGCCTACTTGTGCACATTTAAAACACTTTACGTCTGTGTCCGATGAACCATAATTCATGTAATCAATCCCATCGACTCTGCGCTTTAAAATTAAATTCAGCTCATACGTTCCATCTTCTAACACCAAGGAAAGTAGCCAAGGAAAACTTTCTTAATCAGGGAGACAACCTTCCCAAACCAAGCTTACTCCTGGATAATAAAATCATATTTAATAAATGGAGGAACATTTGAAAGGATGGTTTTTTTTAGCATGTGGACCTAAACTTATATAATTACAACTGCTTTATTCATTCACGAGAGAGAGAGTCCTGCAGTCTCCCGTGACTGTTCCTGCAGCACTCTTCTACGGTCCCCTTACACTCCACCTTGACACACCATGACGGCATGTCAAACTCTCAAAAAGCTTGGCGTTTGAAATTTTCATACTACCAGTAACCTGCTGACAACAAACTCTCTACATATTGAAATATTCACACACACACACACACACACACACACACACACACACACACACACACACACACATGCGTACGAACACAGTGCACCTTACTACAACCCTAAATCAGAAAAAGTTGGGACAGTATGGAAAATGCATATAAAATCACAGTGTTTCTTACATTTACTTTTACTTTTATTCCATTGCAGGCAGCATGAACCTGAGATATTTCATGCTTTGTCTTGTCAACTTCATTTAACTTGTTAACATATATCCATTCCTGCATTTCAAGCCTGCAAGACATAAAAAAAAATCAAGAGAGTGAAGCATTTACCACTTTGTAATGTTGACATTCCTTTTCACAGTACTTAATAGATGTTTTGGCACAGAGGATACCAACTGATTTAGTATTTCAGGTGTTATTTTGTCCCATTCTTCCTGCAAAGACGTCTTAACATGTGCAACAGTATGGTGTCATCGTTGTCACATTTTTCGTTTAAAAATTCTCCACACATTCTATATTGGGGTCAGGCCAGTCCAGTACCTGTACCCTCTTCTTCCACAGCCATGCATTTGTAATGTGTGCAGCATGTGGTTTTGCATTGTCTTATTGATGAATGCATGGACGTCCCTGGAAAGATGTTGTCTTGAAGGCAGCTTATATTGCTCTACGATCTCAATGTACTTTTCTACATTAATGCTCCCATCACAGAAGTGTAAGCAGCCTTTGCCATGGGCACTGACACAATCCTTTACCATGACAGAGCCTGGCTTTTAGACTTGTTGCTGATAACAGTCCGGGTGGTCTTTTTCGTCTTTGGTCCAGAGCACACATTGTCCATTTTTTCCAAAAAAGACGTGGAATACTGATTCATCTTACCACAACTGACAAAAGACTGTTCTTGTTGCAGTGCCATCTGACGGATCGAAGTTCACAGCTGTTCAGCTTAAACTTGTACCCTTGACTTCTATGCACGGAAATTTGTCCCAATTCCTTAAGTCGCTTAATGATATTATGATATTATGAGTGAGAAATATGCAAATCCCTTTGAATATTTCTTTGAAGTACATTATTTTTAAACATTTCAATAATTTTCTCATGCATTTGTTGACTGGAGATCCTCTACTCAACTTTGCTCATCAAAGAAGACCTCATCAAAGATGCTGCTTTTGTACCAATAATCATGGTTATAATCACTTGTTGACATCACCTGTTTTAAATGACGTTATTGTTTAGTTTTTGAATTCATTACTAGCTCTAAATGGGGCAGAACCTGCACCGGAGGGACAAGCGCCAGGATGAGGACTAGATCTAAATTGTCCCCCATCCCCCCGTCCTAACTTTTGTAGACCTGAAATGCAGAAATGAATTAACAAATGAAATTAAGTTGACCAGACAAAACATGAAATATTTCAGGATCATACTGCCTGCAATGACATGATGAAAGTCAAAGTAAATGTAAGAAGCACTGTGCATTTTTTATATGCATTGTCCATACTGTCCCAACTTTTTTTTATTGTAAATTGTAAATTAAATACACAAGAACACAGTATTATGAATTAAGAAATTTTACATATTCACCCAACACTCCCATTCACAGTCACCATGCTCCACTCACTCCACTGCTTACAGCCATGCTAAATAAAAAAATAATAATTCAGATAACACACCCATATCTAAAAGTGAACACCAATGAAAAAGGTTAGGCTCTGGAAAGAGTATCGGCAACCACAGAGTTAAAACAGTTTTGATGAACAATCTCCCAGTTAGAGGCATGGTAAAACAATTATTGTAGCTTGTTGATTAAGGCAATAAGCTCCTGCTTATTCTGAAGACTGATCAGTGCCACAGAACTAGGCAAGTGTGTGCAAGGTAAGCTGTTCCCTAGATAAATGAAATCATACTCTGGAGTATCCTGAAGTAGAAGTGTTAAAGGTACTGACTGGCAAAATTGCAGAAGGAAACAAGGGTCCACAGAGTGAAAGTCATCTTGAGCATAATATTTGTGTGTTGACATGCTTTGGTTTTACATCTCTGATATGGTGTAGCAAGCACATAGTTAGTCAAATCAATATCCATCTTTGTTAAAGTAAGCCACAGATTGATTTTTCAAGTCATTTTGGAAACTTTGAGCCAAGGTAGAATCCTCTTTCTGACATTGAATCAGGTTCTCTTGATTCAAGGGTAAAGTAAAATAGCATCATCACTCAGGAGGCGTTCTGTCGATAGACAGACTAGTTCATTCTTCACAAACTTCAAATTTATTTTTCACACACTCACAAGAAGGAATCAGACAGGTCAACCACTTAATTAAGTTAATTTGTGTACAAATACATAAGCAGGGACAACGCAGGATACTGCTGCTCTAGAGAATCACATTTAAAAGCAGTGGGATCTGTTACAACCTCCGGTAGAGTGCATAACTTGCTACCTGCAAGATCATTAATCACAGAAACACAGAACCAGCACTGACAATTCTTTAGTCTGCAAATCCACATTATGCAGAAGCACAAGAATGACGCCAAGCTCCCTGAATGAATATATCACTGCCACTATTAGGACTGTTGACAATGGTACATGTGCTGTCTAAAATTAATGACTGAGCTGCACCATTATTTTACAAAATCTAAACAGGGTATCTCATACCTTCTGCACTTAGCCAACTTTCTAAAGGCTCACTGGCAAGCCCCAGGAACACTTTCATAGGCACAGAGCACCCAAGCCTTGACCAAATCATAATTCAAACTCTGATCAAGCATGAGAGTAGAACAAACTTTGAGCTTTGCCCTTAAATCTACACTGCAATAACAGTGTCGAAAGCACAAGGCCAGTTAAGTTGAGGACGATGTCCTCAACAAATGAAATAATCAACAACTTCATGCTCTCTAAACATATGAACAAAAGCAATGTGGAGACTAACGTCAAGGACCAGGGATGTTTACACGAGGAATCCAGAGTTAGTGGCAATGTATGTACAATATATATTGGCTGGGGCAGGAGAGACTGTTGTAGAGGAGCACATGTCTATGGCTGAGGTATGGGCTTTGGGTCAGATGCTTCTGGCACCTTCTGTACTGCCAGATTCCTGCTTCTCCTCAGACACCAATGCTTATAAATCTCAGTTTTCACTAATTTTGTAGTGGCAGCATACAGAATGGATATATCAAATGTGATCAGTAACAGTGTCCAACATAAAATACAGCCATGCTAACCACAGCAACACAAGAAATAAAAGAAATACATGAAACAGATTGCCAGAAACATCACTATGGAAGCATGCCTGAGCACCCTCAGACCTAACCCAAAATGAACTAACCCTCTCGTTATTAAGAGTCATGCTGATCCTGGCATGTGAAGCTGTAGGTCAGCGTTGACTCTTGTCTTGGCAGTGTGGCATGCTCGTCGCAATCGCGCATGCGGCCAGCCTTCGTTTTTGGTGCCATGCGTGCAAGTGGCGGACACCTGTTGGTTGGGCTATTTAAGCATCCTGGGACTTTTCGTTGGCCCTCACACGGCTTTTTCTGAGTCCTTTTTCACATTCTCTGGGAAGAGGTAGCTTGCGAAATTGAAGATCGCAAAGCAATGGTCAGTCAGGAGGCTGGCCCAGTAACCATCAGGATGTAGTTTGATAGAGTAGGGCAAGCTCTGAGCTAGCGGCCACGGTTTCCGTTCTTTCTCTTTTCCCTTTTGCGTCCGTGCCACACTCCCATAAGCCATGGGAGTCACGGCGCTCCGTCCGTCCGGGTTCTGCTGTTCTGCGTCAAGAGAGCGGACCCGTTACTCTGTTGTTGGCGTAGTGAAGCCACGTTGTAAGCTATCAATGCATAGGGTGCTTATGGTGCTCATTTTTGTTTGGTTTTTTTGTGTTCTTTTCTTCAGTGGTTGAGTGAGGCATTGGTTTCACACAGCGGCAACCGACACGTCCGCCCAAGGTTCGATCCTCAGCCACTGAAACAGTTTTTCTTTTGTAGGTTTTATTTACTCCCTTTTATATATTTGTATTTTGGTCACTATTCGCCCAGTTTTTTAATATGGCGGACGGACCATAACAGAAGGATGCGACCACGTATCGTGCTTATGGTCCTTTTGATTATAAAATACGAAGATTTTTTACCCAACAAACTCTGATATGAAGGAGCTTAATTTCAACATGAACACTGTTTATTATGAGACAGCTGCCAAAATCTGATACTGATGGGGGTGTGTCTTAATGGAAGAGGATTAAAGGAGGAATATCACTTGTGTCACTCATTACTAGAAAATGATAACATTTCCAATTGGTGACTTTTTTATTATAATTTTGAATTATAGAGGCAAGATTGGGGTAGTTTTTGCCAAAATAAATTCAGATTCTGATTACTTTTTTCATATGTGAATGGTCTGTGCCCAGAGTTTTTAGTGATCGAATTACATCTTGAAAATCGTATAATGCTTCTTTTTGTGTTCCCCAAACTACTATAGTACAAATCGTCCTGGTAAAATAAAATTATAGGATGCTCCCTTGACCCTGATCACTTCGGTTGATGTAAAAGTGTATTTACATTGCCCTAAATATAATGTATCTGTATTCAAAATTAGTATAAAAGCAGAATGCAAATAAGAGACACAAGCATGTAATAGGGACATGGTGATAAATATTGCATTAAGAAAGAGCAAGTTTAAAAAAAAAGTTTTTACAAAAAACTTAAACCCAAGCACATTAAATTTTCATGTTAACAACAAACATGGGTTATTTTTGGCCAACGTCTTTATAAAGGAAAAAAATGTTTGCTGATGACTGCGAGTTTAATAACTGGTCTTTCTGAGAACTGGTGAGGCAAACATCTTAACGTGTTCATTGACTTATGTTTTTTTTTTTTTCAGGTGAGAAATGCGCAGGGAGCTGTATAGATCTAGCTCCAGCATCTGAGAGATGTAAGTAATGAGTGTCATTTGAGCAACATTTAAAACTCATTTGACATGTCACTATGTTATAAGGGTCTTACAAGTCTTACATGAAATACAGAAATCTGATGTAGTCACATAAGATATCAGAAATGCGTATTCTGCGCTATGGTATAAACACCACCAAAATGTATATTTTACAATTCGTGGGTAAAGATTACACATTATGCCTTTATTAGACTGCATTAGAAAATGGGCTTCATTACTCAAAATGACTGCCTGCTATTCCAGCTGATTCATCAGCACAAGAAAATAGAAGTTTAAATTCTTCCACAGCTTTACAGTAGATATTATTTTCCCATTTGCAGTCAATGAAACTATGTCTGTATTAAAGATGCCATTGTTGCAGAATCTGTTGTTCTCTCTCTCAATCCTAAATAAGCTGTAATTTCTTTTCTGGAGAATATGATGATGTGCCTCAAAATGCACCCCAACAGCTCTGTACTGTTCTTGCTTACACTGCGTTCTGCAGTTAGTTTTAAAGCACGCCATCAAGAGATTTTCACATCAAATTTTTATTACTGCTCAAAAATGAAAAAAAAAAAATTGGCCGACATCTTTAGATACTATTATTATGGGGAAAGTAACATGATATACCACAAAAATACACAACAGTAACAAATTAACTAAAACGATGATTACGGCGCTGCTTTTTTCCAAGATGAATAAAACCTACACAGAGAGAAGATGCAGGAAGTAATGGTAAATCCAGTCCATTACTCTTATAATTCTTCAAATTAGTAAATTACTATTGTAGCCTGTTTGATAATTTGTGTTTTCATATCTACTTTTTCCTGCCTGTATCCGTAGAGCAATATAATTGCTCAGGTGTCCAATTACTTGAAATAATGGTAAATGTTAAAACTCTGCTCTTAATAGGCATTATGAATCCTTGTATTGACAATTTATTTGCTGTTTTAGTATTAGTTGCATTATAGCTATCAGAGATGCACCGATTCTGATTCTGATATTGGCCGATTTTTTTTCTGTCCAAGAATGATAAATGACAACAAACCAGCCGCTAGATTGCTCAGACAGGGTATTTCTAGTGCCGGTCCCAAGCCCGGATAAATGCTGAGGGTTGCGTCAGGAAGGGCATCGGTCGCGGCCCCGGTTAACAACGACCGCCACTGGTACTGGTAGCAAACAGGGTACCAGCGGAAATTGGACTACTGTTTGCAAAAGACGAAGAGGAGGGAAGCGTGTGAGGAGACAGAGAGAAATCAGGCCAAGGAAGAGCACCATGGATGCGATTTTTGCTTGGAGACTGCTGATGGAGAAGTATAGAGATGGTCAGAAAGAGCTACACTGCGTCTTTGGGGATTTGGAGAAAGCTTATGACAGGGTGCCAAGGGAGGAACTGTGGTGGTGTATGAGGAAGTCTCTAGTGGCTGAAAAGTACGTTAGATTAGTGCAGGACATGTATGACAACAGCGTGACAGCGGTGAGATGTGCTGTAGGAGTGACGGATAGCTTCAAGGTAGGGTGGGACTGCATCAAGGATTGGCCTTGAGTCCCTTCTTATTTGCTCTGGTGATGGACAGACTAACAGATGAGGTCAGACTGGAATCGCCGTGGACTATGATGTCTGCAGATGACATGTGATCTGTAGTGAGAACAGGGAACAGATAGAAGAGAACTTGGAGAGGTGGAGGTAAAATCTGGAAAGGAGAGGAATGAAAGTCAACTGTAGTAAGACAGAATACATGTGTGTAAATGAAAGGGAGGCAGGTGGAACAGTCAGGCTACAGGGATCAGTGGTCACAAAGGTACCTGAAGTACTTGGGATCAACTGTCCAAGGAAATGGGGAGTGTGGAAAGGAGGTAAAGAAGAGAGTTCAGGCAGGATGGAGTGGGTGGAGAAGAGTGTCAGGAGTGCTGTGTGACAAAAGGGTCGCAGCAAAAGGGAAAGGAAAGATTTATAGAGAGTAGGGACGAACCAGCCTTTTTGCTATGGCTTAGAGACAGTGGCACTGACAAAGAGACAGGGAGCAGAGCTGGAGGTGGCAGAATTTAAGATGTTGAGGTTCTCTTTAGGAGTGTCTAGAGTGGACAGGATTAGGAATGAGATCATCAGAGGGACAGCACAGGTTGGAAAATTGGGAGACAAAATTCGAGAGGGAAGACTGAGATGGTTTGGACATGTGCAGAGGAGGGATAGTGGATATATTGGTAGGAGGATGTTGGAAATGGAGCTGCCAGGCAAGAGACGGAGAGGAAGACCAAAGAGGAGTTATTTGATTTTGGTGAATGAAGATATGCAGGGAGTTGGGGTGAGAGTAGAGGACAGGGACAGGACAGGGACGACAGGTCCTCCGCGTGGAGGACAGGGTGAGGTGGAAACGGTTAACTCGCTGTGGCGACCCCTGATAAAGCGAGAAGCTGAAAGAAGAAGAAGAAGAAGAAGAAGAAGAAGAAGAATGATAAATGACAGCATACAGATAATTTTTGCTCAACTTTTCTTTCATTGGAAGCTTCTTCACTGCTAAAGTAAGATAGCAGCAGCTGCTGGCTTGTGCCTGACTCTGCACTCTCAGCAGAGCTAGCTTTAGCTGTGTTAAATTCCACATATTCAGCGAGATGATAGAGTTTTAAATGTCTTATTATTGTCTGGAGTTTTTTCGGAGCTGCTCCAATGCAGCGTACATTTGTCATGCATAGTGCAAACAGCATTCAAATTCAAAGTTACTTTTTTGGCATGATAAATATTCACACTTGTATTGCCAAAGTTGTGATCATCATCTTTACAACATTATAGAACAATAAAGGACATCTTTAGAGCATAAAACTCTATATATATCTCCATTTATATATGTATTTTATATATGTATATATGATGTTTTTGGTGCTGTTGCTGTTATGTGGTACTCGGCTGGCTAAATATGACTTGAACAGAATTGGTTATTGAAGACTGATCGACCAATCACCGCATTTTGATTTCATTTTTACTTTTATTTAATTGCAGACAGTATGAATCCAAGATATTTCATGTTTGTTCTGGTAAACTTCATTAATTTGTTAATATACTTCCTTTCCTGCAGTTCAGGCTTGCAGCACATTCCAAACTGGTACTATTAGGAGTCACACTTGAGCCGCTAGAGACCAGCGTTGACTCACTATTGCAGCGTAAGCCTGCTTGGCGCAAACGCACATGCGCCAGTCCTTGTTTGTTGTAATGCGCTTTAAACTGCTGCTTTAAACTGTTGTTGGGGCTATAAAAGTGCACCTTTTTGCCCACACAGGTTGTCGCATCATTGTCGTATGTGTCATAAGTTTGTTTCACCACATAGACCTTCTTCGCCCTTACCCAGTGTTTCTAATCATGTTGTGTGCTCCCTTTGTTAGGGACAGAGGTAAGCTGGTGATTTGTAGATCCCCGTGGCACGCCTTCACCTTCCTGCGTCCGTGCCATTCTCCGGTAAGCACCAAAGCAGCGCTGAGGAGTCCCCGTGGCATGCCTTTGGCTTCCCGCGTCTGTGCCATTCTCCTGTAAGTGCTGAAGAAGTGCTGAGGAGTTCCTGTGGCATGCCTTCGTGGACCCTCTGCTCGGGCTTCCCACACTTTGCGCATGCGTGGACCCATACACCATTGGCAAAGTGGTGTACACCATTTTGTGAGCTGGCTACGGCGACCGGTTTTAACTACCAGGTGCTCATAGACATTTGTAAACTTGGCTTTAGCAAAGTGGTGAGGACCGAGCTGTTCTTTCTTCCAGACCCCGCCTCCCTGGTCGATCTGTACAATTTAGCCATCTGTACAGACACCTGCCTTTTATGGCAGGCCAGTTCGATCTCCAGCTCGTCACTTTGCTTCGTGTACGGCCCATACCAGTCCCGAGTACGCCATGCACAATAGCTCCGTACTTGAGCAAGTTAGCTCTATAATTGAGCAGCTAGCACCGAATAGCTCTGTATCCAAGCTTGCCATGCACATTAGCTCTGTACTTGAGCAAGTTAGCCCCGTACTTAAGCAGTTAGCGCCGCCTGGCTCCGTACCTGAGCTCGCCGCATCCTTTAGCTCCGTACCTGAGTGGCTAGTGCCACACCGCTCCGTACCTGAGCTTGCCGTGCCCATTAGCTCCGTACTTGAGCTTGCTGCACCCAATAGCTCCGTACCTGAGCTTGCCACGCCTATTAGTGCCGTACCTGAGCACATTAGCTCCGTACCTGAGCAGCTATCGCCACCTAGCCCTGTACTTGAGCTCGCCATGCCCATTAGCTCTGTACCTGAGCCTTCTGCGCACCGGTCGTCAACGCAGATCCCTGTGCCATGGTCCTTAGTAGCAAACTCTGCGCACTGGCAGTTAGCGCCCATCCTTGCGCCACTGTCTTCAGTACCAATCTCTGCACACTGGTCGTCAGCGCCGATCCCTGCGCCATGGTCTTTAGTACTGAACTCTGCACACCGGTCGTTAGCACCGATCCCTGCGCCATGGTCTTCAGCACTGATCCCTGTGCAGTGGTTGTTGATGCCAATCCCTGCACCATGGTGTTTGGCATGGGTCCAAGCACCGTGATTGATACCGCTGATCTATGCAATGCCGCCATTGCCGCTGACCCCTGTACCGTGGTCACCTTTATTGACCTCTGTGTTAAGGTCCCTGGTGTCTGTTTGCCTAGCTAGGCGACTTGCGCCGACATTTTTCATTAACCTGGTCAGATGTAGCACTTTGTTCGAGCCGCCAGCGCCAAGCTCTGTTCTTGGGCCACCTGCTCCGAGCTCCACCATTGAGCCGCTCGTGGGTAGTCCTGAACTCCAGCCCTTTAATGCCTTAGAGCTGTTATGTTCCACTCTCCCATTTAGCTCCTCCTTGAAGGTTCGTCCTCCGTATTGGGGCCCGCCTATCCGTCAGATGCTTAAGCCAGACAGGTCAGACAGGCTCGGGGAGTTTTTAGTAGCACAAAGGCTTTTGCACGCCTTTGCCTTTTGCTTGTCCGTGTCATTCTCCTGTAAGCGCCGAAGAAGCGCTGAGGAGTCCCCGTGGCATGCATTCACCTTCCCTGTGTCCATGCCATTCTCCTGTAAGCACTGAAGAAGCGCTGAGGAGTCCCCGTGGCATGCCCTTCGCCTTCCCCACGTCCCTTGTCATTCTCCTGTAAGCACCGAAGAAGCGCTGAGGAGTCCCGGTGGCATGCCTTCGCCTTCCCGCGTCTGTGCCATTCTCCTGTAAGTGCTAAGAAGCGCTGAGGAGTTCCCATCGCACGCCTTTGTGGACGCTCTGCTCGGGCTTCCGATGCTTTGTGCATGAGTGGACCCATACGCCGTTGGCGTAGCCTAGTTAACTGGAGCTAACTGCATTTGGGTCCTAAAAACCTTATATTTTTATTTTCACGGTTTGCCTGCCTTTTTAATATGGTGAACCATAACAGGTAAAGCATTTATCACTTTGTAATGATTCCATTCCATTGCGCATCACATACAAGACATTTTGACACTGATGATAACAAGCAATGACATGTTTCAGGCGGTACTTTGTTTGTTGTTTTTGTTTCAAAATACTTAATTCACATACATTCTCTACTGGGGACAGGCCAGGACTGCAGGCGTACCCGTACCCTCTTCGTCCACAGTCATGCCTTTGTAATGTGTCCAGCATGTGGTGTTGCATTGTCTTGTTGAAACAAGCATGGACATATCTGGAAAAGGCAGCTTATGTTGCTCTAAAATCTCAGTTTACCTTTCTGCGCTAATGCTAACATCAAAATAGTGTAAATGACCTTTGCCAAGGGCACTGACTCACCCCATACTATGACAGACCCTGGCCCTTGGACTTGTTGCTAATAAAAGCCTGGATGGTCCTTTGTTTTTGTGGTCCAGAGAACATTGCATCCGTTTCTTAAAAAAAATCTGGAATACCGCTTCGTCTGGCCACAATACAGGTTTGCACTGTGTGAGTCCAGAGAAGTTGCCACTACTTCTGGACATGGTTAACAAAAGGCTTCTTTTTGCACAGGGAAGTTTTAAGTGGTATTTGTGAATGTAACTCCATATTATAGTGCTTGGAAAAGGTTTGACAAAATACTCCCTTACCCATGTGGTTATATCAGCTATGGATGAATGACTGTTTTTGATGCCGTGCCATCTGAGGGACCAGAGATCATGAGTCTTCTGTTTAGGCTTGCACCCTTGCCCTTTACACAGTGAAATTCCTCCAGATTCCTTTAATCAATTAATGATATTATGCACTGTAGAGGAAGAAATATGCAAATCCCTTTCTTTGAGGAACATTGTTTTTAAACAATAGGGTTATACGTTAGAGTTTGTAGGTAGTTGTTGGGAGCCTTTTGCTGGATGAGATGTTGGACTTAGGTGACTGAAATAAGTCATGGCCCCAACAAGAGATTTGTGAATTGAAACAATGGAAAGAGTTAAAAAAACTAATTGTGTCAAAAGATGGTCACAGTGAGCTGTGTCAAAAGTTTGGTGCAACTATAAACAAAATTTGAAGATTATAAAAGGAAACAAAACAGGTAGACAATGTAAGATGTCAAAGCAACAGAATGGAAAACTCAAAGCAATATCCCTTGAACAAAACAAATATGAAAAACAAATGGGCAGAACAGGAGTCAATGTTTATGACAGATATGTAAGAAATCAGCTGAATGAAATGGGATTTAATGTACAAAAGGCATTTATGCATCTAAACAGAAGAAATCAAGCTTACAGTGGACAAAAGAGAAGCAGTCATGGAATGTGGATGATAGTGAGCAATGAATCACGAACCTACATTGGCAAGGAGATGTTATGTTAAGTTTTGTCTGGTTTCATTATAATGAAAAAATTTTAAAACTGAAATACAAAAGGTAAATTTCCTCACTCAGCTATGATATGGTGTTTTATGTCAGGTAAAGGATCAGGGGAGGTCATTACCTCAACACTTAATCAAAAGGTGTACATTGAAACTATTCTCATTTCATTTATAGTTTGTTTATCTGTCTATTTGGTGTATTTAACATAGCTACACAGTGGCCATTTCAGCAACACACACAAGATGGCATCAACTAACATTAGCTTTATCATCTGTAGCATTGAAATGGATAATAAATGAATCTAACATTCTTAAACACACCTGGAGCTTACATAGGCATTCTATTCACCAGCAGAGGGACAGTATCCTGGTTTAGTTCTGTATCTAACACAAACCGTGACATCATATATTATGGAGGGAGGGCTGGATGAATTGTAATGGGTAGGAGGCACGATATCAAGTCAGTGAATAATTTTTATAGTAACTGTAGTACAGGCACAGGAGCAAAAATTCTACCATAAACAATAGATTATTAAAACTAAATAAAAATGTGAGCATTTACCTTTTAACCAAGAGCTATAATTACTTTTACTTACATTTACTATGATTATCTCAAAAGCAACATAAAACAAACATAAATCTCTTGAGTTGGCATTCAGAATGCACACTCTAAACAAATAATATGATTATTAGCTACCGTAGTCCCTGTCAAGCTTATTGTAATGGGACATACCAAAACTGAATCTCATATTCTTTATGCAGAGGCAATACTACCTACTATAAACATTGTTTATAGTGATGCCCTACCACAACATTATATTATGGGTCTAAACATCTTAATAATTTATGTTCTGAAATATCAACAGAGCAACATACAACTTTAACTATTAGTTTGTTTACCATTTCACCATCAGTTGAGAATTCCACTGCATGTTCCAGTTTTGAGTATTACACATGCATGCAAGGTTTCAGTCTTCCATATAGCAAAAATTCTCACAACACTGTGTTCACGCCTCTTAGTCCATTATCTGAGTCCAGATAAAATTATATATAATTATAACTAATTTCATACATTTTCAGTCAAGTTGCTACTTTACTTTCTCATTTTTTTACTCCTGAGTTATCCTGGTTGGGCTGTGCGATGGTCTGGAACCTATTCTGGGATGCACAAGGTGCAAGAGAATGCACATTCTGGATTTGGCACTAGTACTTCACTTAGAGACTTAAAGGCGTACATTTCAAGAGAACTGTGATGCTCCCCCATCCGACCTTCCTCCCTCAGACACAATCACTCATGTGTGATGCCTGACCCAGCTGTGAGCAAAGATGTTCAGATGGGAGGGACATGCTACTGTCAGGGTCAAAAACCTACTTAAAATATCTTTTCCTCACTTTTCTTCATTTCTGTTAAAAAATATGTAAATAAAAACGTTAAATAATGTTTTTGCAAGTGTCCATTAAAATACTGTAAATCGAAAGTGCTACCTCAGTATATTAGCGCTGTTCTCTGCCACCCATTTTCCTAACTTGGATGGAGGTTTAATTAGCCTTAACATACAAAAAACCTGCTCACCATTTTTAATGCCATCCAATAAAGCTTTTAGATACCAAGTGGTATCAGAAGTGTCATTTTGGTTCACATGTAACCACATTTGTGGTCACCCCTGCCAAAATGAACTGCACAAAGTAGATAAATGCACTGGGAATAAAGAGAGTTTCTGAGCTGGTGGTGGATGTACAGCTTGTGGCACCAGCGATGCTGAAGTTAGTGGTGGATGAAGCCAAGCAAGCGAAACACATCCTGGGTCCTGATCATCTTGATTCTGTGCTGAAGACAAGGACGGTGGCAGCAATATTGCTTTGGTCTGGGCTGTGACCAGCCAGATGAGGAATTATGTCATCTGTTGGAAATGCAAGAGGCTTGGTCATCTTCACTGTGAGTGCAGGGAGAGCAAACTAGCAGAGAGTGTGCATCTCACTGCAATGAGTCCGCTGTGGAATGCCTGATGAGGAGCGTTAGAGAGCAACACAGATCGTGGGTTCAGCCCAAGCCCGATAGCAGTCCACCTTCTATGCTGGTGGATCTACCACTTTCGGTTTTTGTTTCGCTGTTCTTGGTTGTTTCGGTAGGGGCGTGTGTTCTGTGTTGGGAACTCGTTTATGCTCCATAAGTGGCGTTGTTACTGCATGGCAGTAACTGTGTTCAACTGTGTTGAATGAGTCTGTTTGGTTGGTTCACTTGTAGTCAAGCAAAATGGAAAATATGAACAGTCCGTTGCCATGCAGAAATGGCATGCAGGGCCTTGCGGCTGGTTCATGCCAGTGCCGCACAATGAACATTTGCACCGGCGGGTAATTGCCAGGCTGTGAGACTATGCGCTCACGGATATTCCGTGCAAGCAGGGAGTTAAAGCTCATGTGTGTGTTACTGTGCCTTGTATGTGAGTCTATGTATGTGATGTATCTACTGTGAGATGGCAAATTGTGTCTGAGAGTGGGTTGAGCTGATTTGGTCTGTGTTTGTTGGCCTTCCTGTCTCACTGACTGGTAAATAGCTCTCATCAGGGCTCGTAAGTATGTCTGTGGCATTGGCTGTTTAATAAATATTACATCATGAGCAAGGCTTCTGTGTACGATGTGCTTACTTCGACCATCCTCATGCTACAGTGTTAGTAGTTGCATATTGTTCCTTGCATATTATTAGGGCTATAGACAATATTTATATGCAAGTCTATGACAAAGTAATGTATTCTAGAGGACAGAGCTGAAGTGCTACAAAACAAAATTTTTATTACTTAGGCTAAGTTATATTGAAATAGGTCTCTAGCTAGTGAAATAAACAACTTTAATAAGTGACTTGGCTGGACATATTAAAAAATATGGCACTGCCATCGAATGTACAAGAACACAGCAACTGTCCACAGTGACATCTTTAGTTGGGGCTAAAAGTTCAAAACTAATAGTAGAAAATGCTTCTATTTTGCATTTTCCCTCTCAAATTTAAAACAGTGTTTTTGGCTACAAATCATATAATCAGCAGAACAATATGAGTGAAAACAATAGTTCAATATGTGAAAAACATTTGACAATGTGTTAGTATTTGGTATGATCCCTAACCTAAACACCATCAAACATGGGGACACTTAGGGGGAGGACAGAAAAGGTCAAGCATTCCGTAATCCAGCCAAAAGTCATACTTGGAATAACATGGGTTATCAGACTTTCAAAACTCTGTGTCAGTTTGAGTGCATGCTGTGCTGTACATGATTTTGTTAGTCTTGGGAAATATCTGGAGTTATAGGATGGGTTACTGAAGATATGCTGAATTTGTGTAACATGGTATTGATACTTACTTAATTGAAACTTAAATGTGTAATCAGAGTTCTAACAGCTGTGGCAGATTTCTGCCATATAAAGTGGCAGCATTTGGTCAGGACGGAGGAAAGCCATTGCCTGGCCTGGCCAGCAATACTAGGCCCAAGGCAGGAACAACCCTGTGTGGCTTTTGAACACCTTAATTATGCTATAATATGCTTTACACGTATGCATGTTAAGCTGCAAGAATTGAGTTTTGAGCTGAATGTGCACAGTTCTAATCTTCTGGGCAGCATACTCATGCTTCCAGCATTCCTTTTTCTTTGTGTCATTGACTTGTGTTTGTTACTTCCCTTGTACTGTCCTTCCCTGAGGATTTTTGGTTTACCTTGCTTACTTTACTTTCTTACTGCCAGTTAGAATTTTAAACATGCTTGTTTCTGTTTTTTTCTGGTTTTTTAGTCTGAGTTATTATTGCATTGTTTAGCAGATTATGACTGGTTGGTTTATTAGGGAACCAGTTTAATTTGGTACTTATAGACAGTTCAACATCAGACTTAACCATGAGACCTACCTGTCATCCTATTAATCCATATTGAATATGGAAGTCACTCCCTCTAATTAAAAAGTACGAAGAATTTATTACATTCACGAAACAAAATCACAGCAATAACTTGAAGAAATAATGAACAGATGACCACAACATGGAGTCTACAGTAATCTTTGTGAATATGAGTATCTAACCTTATAAGCTGCCTTTAATACTATCAGACTATGAGTAATTGAGGTGATTTTGACAGCGTATGTTTGAACGCTAATTTGGATTATAGGCATGTGCAATACTACAATGCAATTGGTTTTAAATTACTGATGAAATTTTAATAACCAAAGGAGTCACCTTTTGAAGAGACTGAGTTGGTCAAGGCTTTGCTGGACAACCTGGTACGGTGATGGGCGCTGATTTCTCTCCATCAACAGGGCGCAGAGTCAGGTACCTTTCAAGGCATGCAGTGGGTTTGCAGGAGTGATAGAAGATGGTTTCACATCCTCTAGTATGCAGCAAGTCTTCATCAGCATGCAGACTCAGCAGAGCATCCACAGTGTGATGCAGGCAAGACTTGGGTAGACTAATGCTTGATGAACAAAGAAAGATAAATAACTTATAGTAGGGCTAGAGGCTTAACTTAGAGCCCAGTGTGCTTCTTAATCTTCAACACCTGTTGCTCTCAACTCTTAAACTGCACTACATGAACTCAACTTCTGAATGAACGAACTGTTTCTCCTTCCTCTGGTCCAGAGTTTTAAATACCTGTAACTGAAGGTGGAGTTTGGAACGGGGCCGAATTACCATGCTAAGGTTCCAGCCAGTGGAAAATGTCCACGTTTTCAATTTTATTTGTCTGAAAACAAAATCACCGCAAGGTTTTCATAGAAATACTTAGATTACTTTCATGAGTCCTATAACTGAATGTAACATACATATACAATACATATTGCATGCATACACTATGTAGTGCAAGTAGGCCTACATCAATCTTTTATCAGAATGTATCATAAATACTCATTTTACAGGCTTCATAAAATTGCTATAAGAATTATCACTGAGTTTCCAATTGCCAAAAGTATGTGTTTCATGGAACTAAAAAGCCAGACTTAATAGAGCCAGAACTGGCTGAAGATGGATGAGAGGGTCCCTTTAGCCTTTGGGAAGAGGAGTGATCCTTAAATTATGACAACTCAAGTTAATTCAGGACACTATACAGTTTGGCAAAAAAAGTATTTAGTCAGCCACTGATTGTGCAAGTTCTATGAGAGACAAATTTATTTAAAAAAAATCCAGGAAATGACATTGTAGGATTTTTAAAGAATTTAATTGTAAATTATGGTGGAAAATAAGTATTTGGTCAATAACAAAAGTTCAACTCAGTACTTAACCTTTGTAACATAACCTTTGTTGGCAATGACAGAGGTCAAACGTTTCCTGTAAGTCTTCACCAGGTTTGCACATACTGTAGCTGGTATTTTGGCCCATTCCTCCATGCAGATCTCCTCTAGAGCAGTGATGTTTTGGGGCTGTCACTGGGCAACACGGACTTTTCCCTTCACAAATGTTCTATGGGGTTGAGGTCTGGAGACTGACTGGCTAGGCCACTCCAGAACCTTGAAGTGCTTTTTATGGAGCCACTCCTTCATTGCCCAAGCGGTGTGTTTTGGATCATTGTCATGCTGGAAGACCCAGCCACGTTCCGTTTTCAATTCTTTCACTGATGGAAGGAGGTTTTGGCTTAAAATCTCACAATACATGGCCCCGTTCATTCTTCCCTTAACACGAATCAGTCGTCCTGTCCCCTTTGCAGAAAAACAGCCCCAAAGCATGATGGTTTCACCCCCATGTTTCACAGTAGGTATGGTGTTCTTGGGATGCAACTCTGCATTCTTCTTTTTCCAGTTCAGTTTTTACCAAAAAGTTCTATTTTGGTTTCATCTGACCACATGATATTCTCCCAAACCTCTTCTGGATCATCCATATGCACTCTGGCAAACTTCAGACAGGCCTGGACATGTACTGGCTTAAACAGGGGGACACGTCTGGCACTGCAGGATCTGAGTCCCTCTCGGCATAGTGTGTTACTGTTGGTAGTCTTTTTACTTTGGTCCCAGCCCTCTGCAGGTCATTCATCAGGTCCCTCCGTGTAGGGATTTTTGCTCACCGATCTCATGATCCCATGGGATGAGATCTTGTGTGGGGCCCCAGATCGAGGGAGATTATCAATGGTCTTGTATGTCTTCCATTTTCTTTCAGTTGCTCCCACAGTTGATTTGTTCACACCAATCTGCTTGCCTATTGTAGATTCACTCTTCCCAGCCTGGTGCATTTATTATTTTACAATTTTCTTCCTAGTGTTCTTTGACAGTTCTATGGTCTTGGCAATGGTTGAGTTTGGAGTCTGACTGTTTGAGACTGTGGACAGGTGTCTTTTATACAGATAATGAGGTCAAACAGGTGCCATTAATACAGATAATGAGTGGAGGACAGAAGAGCTTCTTAAAGAAGAAGTTACAGGTCTGTGAGAGCCAGAAGTCATGCTTGTTTGTCTGTGACCAAATACTTATTTTCCACCATGATATACAATTAAATTCTTTAAAAATCCTACAATGTGATTTCCAGGATTTTTTTTCTCATTTTGTCTCTCATAGTTGAATTGTACTTATGATGAAAATTACAGACCTCTCTCATCTTTCTAAGTAGGAGAACTTGCACAATCAGTGACTGACCAAATACTTTTTTGCTCCACTGTATGCAGATGGTTGAAGTTAATCTTTTGGTCTTGAGAGAGACAATGAAGACTCCCCACACTCCATAGTCACAGTAATGTTGGAAGAGATGATAAGCAGGGTGCATTGGAGTTCCGTAGTTCCACGGGTTAACACAAGTTAATTCAATCTGGTCTTGCTACATTTGTGTTTCAGGTCCCGTCACACTAGAGTTCTCAAATACTGCAGAAAAAATATTGCACAAAAAAGTGCAGTACAGTAACAGTTACAGAGCCTCTACTGAAACACAAAGACAGACAGCACAAAGTACACCCTTTCAAACATTATATGTTATGCTTCATGAAGCAGAAATAACAAATATGAAACACAACATCTACATATTGAATCAGCACTAAATAAATTACAAACTGTAATAAATTTTCAATAAGGATATTCAGATTATTACACATGGTTGATTTGGCCATCACTCTTAAATATATGCAGGAACTGACAGAAAACTGTCCAGAGTGATATAGCAAACACTTTATTTCTGCCTGATCATGGTGAATCTGGAGTTTATTCCACTGGATGCGAGGTGCGATGGGACACAGTGAATGGCACACCAGTAAATTACAGATACGCATAATGAATTCTTAAAAATAACTGCTCTGAAAGAGATGATCCTCCCAATCATTTGGCAGTGTTAAGAATAAATATAATGACTTCCATTTTAATGTTATTTTAAATCAAAAGCTTAATTTTAATTGATGATTTTATTAGCAGGTAATGGTTAAAATGTAAGGTTATGTTAGACAGGTCATGCTATGGCCTAAACGTCTAATGCAAGCTGTAAATATACGAGTCATCATTTCAACAAAGTGTTCCTGTCCCATATAGTACTACGTAATTATTGAATAATCAAAGTAAATATAGAGCTCTTGTTCATGATAGAAAGTACTAGGAAGAATTATATATGACATTCATGGTTGTGATTGCAAGTGTCTGTTGTTATGAGATGACCTTTAACTGTTTCCACTGTGTGTTAGAAGAATGTCAAGTCAAGTCAAGCCAGATTTATTTAATGGCGCTTTTTACAATGGAGCATTGTCTCAAAGCAACTTTGCAGTTTTAGATTATCTCCTAATATATACGTCCAATCTCAAATTGAGCAAGCCTAGGGTGACAGTGGCAAGGAAAAACTCCCTTACTGGTCAACCCCAAATCAGAAAAAGCTGGGACAGTATGGAAAAGGAGTGGAGAAATATAATAACACACATTGTTTTTAACATTTTTATTTAATTACTGACAGTATGAAGATATGAACTCAAGATATTTCAGGTTTTCTCTAGTCAACCTAATTTCGTTTGTTAATATACATGTATTCCTGCATTTCAGACCTGCAACACATAAAAAAAAAAAAAAAAAATAATACTAAATAAAGATGTGATTTCAAATAGGTGATGTCAACATGTAATTGTAATCATGATTTGGTCCAAAACAATATAAACGAAAGGTTGAGTCACTGAGGAGTTTGTCAACAAATACGTGAGAAAGTTATTGAAATTTAAAAAAATAATGTTACTCAAAGAAATATCGAAAGAGATTATTTCTCTCTCTGTAGTGCATATTTCTCCTTTTACAGTGTATAATATCATTAAATAATTCAAGAAATCTGGAGGAATTTTAGAGCATAAATGGCAAGGGTGTAAGAATAAGCTGAAGACCGGTGAGCTCCCGTGAGATAAATAGCTGATGTGGCCACATGGGCAAGGGATTTCTTTGACAAACCTTTGTCAAGCCCTACAATATGTAGTTACATTCACAAATGGCACATTACTGTGCAAAAAAGAAGCCTGCATGTTAACCATGACCAGAAGCAGTGTCAACTTACCTGGGCTTGGAAGCATCTGGGATGGACCATCGCACAGTGGAAACATGTTTTTGGAAGAAATGGACACCGTGTTCTCTGGACCAAAGAAGGAAATGACCATCAAGACTGTTATCAGCAAGAAGTCCAAAAGCCAGGCTTTGTCATGGTATGAGGTTGTATCAGTGCTTTTGGCAAAGGTTATTTACACTTCTGCAATGGCAGCATTAAGGCAGAAAACATGAACATAAGCTGCCTTTAAGATGCTATCTTTTCCAGGGATGTCCATATATTTTTCAACAAGGCAATGCAAAACCACATGCTGCACACATTACAAATGCATGTCTGCGGAAGAAGAGGCTACAATTATTAGACGGGCCTGACTGCAGTCCTGACCTCTTCCCAACAGAGAATGTGTGAAGAATTTAGAAACAAAAAATGCGCCAATGACACCGTATTGTTGCATACCTTAAAACATGTTTGTAGAAATAATGGGACAAAACAACACCTGAAACACTTCATCACTTGGTATCCTCTGTATCAGAATGTTGAGTAAGTTTTGTGAGAAGGAATGGGAACATTACAAAATGATGAATGCTTTACCGTCCCAACTTTGTTTGGAATGTGTTGCAGGAATGGATGTTTATGTTAACAAATGAAATTAAGTTGACCAGACAAAATATCTTGGATTCATACTGTCTGCAATGAAATACAAGTTAAAGTAAATGCTAGAAACAGTGCATTTTTTTTGCATGCTGTTTTTCTGGGTGTATGTGTTACCAAATGGATAGTATGTATGACATCACGGTGGTAGATCCTGCACAACTATGTATGAATATGACATTCAGAAAATGATTTATTATAATCGCATGAGTAAGTCCAATATTCCCAAATCCATATACATATAAATAAACTTACAAACATACAAACAGCCATATTTGGAAGTTTCTTATTTACATATCCTTTCTGTGATTAATATGGTCTGAACAGAAAAAATAGTGCCGTAGCACTGTGAAGTATTGAATTAGCTCAGCTCTGTATGTAAAATTAATGACACTTGAAAAGGGCTAAAGATGATGAGAAAAATATCTCTCCATAATTCTGAAGATGGCGAGCAAATGAAGAGGTGTATTAATGATGTAGAACTTCTACATCACCACTAGTTGCAGAAAAAAAATCAGTTTCTCCATAAAACACAGTGTGATATTTGTTTTAGTCAGGATATTTGATGATTTCATGCATTGAATGACTTATAAGAAAGTTTTAAAAAGAATGAGATGGACGCAGTAACATTAATTCACAAAGTGAGTTTATTCAGCATCATAAAAATTGTGAACAGTTTCTACAATAGAGGACAAAGTTTTCTTAAATAGGCTATAAATCTGATGAACAGATGTGCTT
>JAJAGP010000552.1:297500-366406 GCA_025084515.1 Ancistrus triradiatus | reverse complement strand
ATTTCACTTCTCAAATATCACTGTGTTCATCTGCTATATGATATATTTAACTCAAGTTGCTGATCTGAACAACCAATGATTTATAAACTAAAATCATGAAAATTATCAGGGGTGCCCAAACCTTTTCATACGACTTTATCTGCATGTGCGTGGATCTCAGAGAATTACCACAATTTCTTTTAAATATCTTTGTCTTGTGCTCTTCATTAAACAATTGTCTCTCAGTAATCAATGCTGAAGGGCTGGGATGCATCTTCAAAATGGTTACATTATTGTCAAGTCAAGTCAGATTTATTTATTTATATAGTGCTTTTAACAATGAAGCATTGACTCAAAGCAGCTTTACAATTTTAGATTATCTTAAATTAATCCCAAATTGAGCAAGCCTAGGGTGACAGTGGCATCGAAGAACTCCCTAAATATTATAAAGAAGAAACCTTGGGAGGACCAAGACTCAAAAACGGACCCAACCTCCTTGGGTGGCGTAGGTGATAAATTTAAGAATGAACCTTATATATTCAAATAAGTCTGTAGTAATAGATCAATAAACAGAAACCTGACCTTTTTTTTGGCCAGGCTATGTATGTATGTACACACACATACATACATACATACACTGCCTGGACAAGGAAAAGGGTCACCACCTGGATTTAACTAAGCAAATTGTTAAATAGTAAAAAAAAAAAAAAAAAAAAGAAGCCTCCCAAGGTTCCCGGTTCGATCCTGACCCCGGAGTCTGCCTGTCCTCCGTGTCCGTCTCTGTTTACTCCATGTAGTCCAGTTTCCTCCCACATTCCAAAGACGTGTCAGGTTAATTGGTTGCTCTAAACTGGCCGTGTGTCTGACTGGTATCGATGTAACCTTGCTCCTGTCGTGAATAGCCGTTGATTCTGCTATAACATAAAATAAACAACGAAAGCTCCGGTCTGTATTTATAGTCATAGCTCTCCTCGTGTTGGCCTGTCTATAGTCACCCCACATGCACAAAGTTCACAGCAGACAGGTGCTGTATATAACACACTGAAACAACAACAACAGGAAGACGCTAATGACCTATTACAGCAGCTCCTTTTTTTAAAACCTAACTAAAATGCCTTGTGGACACTATGAGAGGTGAACTCGCTGGTAAAACTGTGGAGAAAGAGACTAAAAAGAGAGAGTAATACCTCATCAGTATTGATACCTAATGTAGACTCTCATACATGCTCTCCATGTCTTCCCATGTTCAGAGGACATCATGCCCTATAGTCGCCCATCGTTCCCTGCTGTACACAGTCCCCGAGGTGAGAGGGAGGCCAGTTCCTCCAGCTCTATGTCGTCGCGAGGTTCTGGAGGCCGGAGGAGAGGCGAGGGAGCATCTGGGAACAGGAGAAACCCTGCAGAAATCAGCCTCAACACCATAGGAGCCTTGCACCAAGAAGAGGAGCAACTGGAGGTACGAACAAGATCACATCATAGAGTGCATTTACATCCACTTCATATTCCGTCCATAATCATATTATCACCAGGTCAGATTAAGATCATTTACACAACGCAAGAGGCACACAGTTCAAGACAAGCAGACACATCAAACAATAATAGAAGAGGAAAACAGAAAAGTTTTTAGAAGAGATAGAAATTCCAGGGTAGTTGAAGCAGACCTAACAGACGAAGGAGGAGAGTTCCAGAGGGTGCGAGCTGCCACAGCAAAGGGTCTCCCACCCATGGAGGAAAGCCTGAACCTAGGGATAGAGAGAAGGTTAGGGTAGGAGTGTAACGATGGACTATATTGCAGAGATAGAGTGGAGCAAGAGCATGGAGAGATTTAAATGTCTGTAGTAGAATTTTGTACTGGATGCGTTTATGAACCGGGAGCCAGTGCAGTTAGATAAAACAGGAGTGATGTGATCAGATTTTTTGGTTTGTGTAAGAATCCTAGCGGCAGAGTTCTGGATGAATTGTAGAATTCGAATGGAGTTTGAGGGAAGTCTGTAAAGAAGAGAATTAATAATCCAGACGAGAAGAAACAGAAGCATGCACCAGTGGGAGAAAGGAAAGAGCGCAAGTTACAAAGATGAAAGAAAGCAGACTTAGAAATAGACCTAATGTGAGGAAGAAAAGACAGAGTTGAGTCAAAAAGAACACCAAGATTGCGGAGAGTAGGGGACAAGTGAACAGACATATCCGTGATAGGTATGGAGGTGGTAGAGATAGAGGAAAGCACAGATTTGGTGCCAGCAAACTCTTTTCTGAGAATTGAGCTTAAGAAAGTTAGCATGTCGCCAGGAATTCAGGTGAGAGATACAATCTGAGAGAGCGGCAAAAGGAAAAGAAGAAGGTGGTTTAAAGCTGAGAGAGCTGAGAGAATAGCAGCGAAAGGAAAGGCCGTATTTCTGTATGATAGAGCCCATAGGAAGCATGTAAATTATAAATAAAATAGGACCAAGAACAGAGCCCTGTGGGACACCCAGTTCAGCAGTAACAGTTTCAGACATAGTATTCCCTAGGCGAATGAAAAAGCAGCTGTACGATTTAAACCAGGTTAATACTACGTCTGATTACTGACTGTGTCCAACAACTGCCTTTACACTTCAGTTATTACTAAACTATAGCCGTTCCTTTTTAAGAGAGACACTTTTAAAGCACATGGGAAACAGGCATTTTAATAAGCACTGCAGTAATTATATTTAGAAACGCCTTGTTTTTGTTAGGCACTTTATTCCTGTAAAATGTTCACACATTATGAATGTATTTCTCTAAGCGAAGCTCTGGACAAACAGATCTGTGTACTTACTGTTTGTTTTCGTTTTGCAGATGTTGGAGAGCTGAAGACGGAAGGAAACGCTGTCTGTGCGGTCGCTATTTTAGTGTCCATCGTCAATTGGAACATCTCAACAATAGCTTCTCTTTCATAGTTACCACTATTTGACTACATCACCTATTGAAAACTGACCCTTTCTTGTAATAGTGTATTTAATGGTCATTTGAGAAAAAGAGCAATGGTGCATTATGGAGAAAGCAGTCACTCCATGCACCAAGTACGACTCTGCTCAGCAAGTCCTCGGGGCCAGCATTATTGTTCTTACTATTAGCTCCAAGCAGAAAGGGATGGACTTACCTGTAAATAAATAAGCATACATGCCTAATTGTCTTTTATAATGTGTGGTACTTTAAATTGTGTCCTCCTTGGCTTATTTGACTGATTTCAAATTTGTTATTATGCCAGTAAATGTTTTTTATCATGTCCATCCTTGTTGTAAATCGCCATATCATTTAAGCAGACCTAGGAAAAGTGCCACATTTAAGATTTGTCTTTTTGTAATGCACTGTTAATTTGTCATTTGTCAGTGTTTGTTGTTATTTGTTTGACTTTGGTTTTAAAAGCACAATCACTAAACTTTCTTTTGAACCATGTTATCGATTAACCTTTTTGTCTTACATGAGAACAGGTACTGTATGACAAAAGGCCTCGTTAACCCTGATAGTTGAGAGGAAAAGCTGTTTACAAAAGGGTGAATGAAACAACTCTACATCCTTCTCTCTCTCTCTCTCTCTCTCCCTTTCTCTCTGAGACATTCTCTCTCTCTAAGCCCTGGTGAAGAGCCTTCTTGTTGAAAATGCTACATTTGGGCACTGGTCCATCAGTGCAACTTCATTTACTGAACTTTTGTCCTTTTCTTATGCACTTACTGACACTTGAAATGAGGAAACGGGCAGTAGTGTGAGAATCCTGAGGCAGACTGATTAACTAGATCAGTAGTATCAAGACACCATCAGTCATGTATCAGAGGAGAGGATGCAAGTGTTTACTCAGAGGGCATCTGCAACCTTTTGTTAAAGTAAAAAAAGCAAAACAAAAAAACAATAAAGCAAATAAAAGCTATGTGGTGTGTGTGATCATTGAATGGCAAAAGTACCACCATGAATATTTATGGATCAGTGGTAGGTATGGTGTGTTAAGAACTAAAAGTTAAGCACGTACACCTGTACATTTGATTGGGTTTTTTAGGTTGCAGTAGTTTGAGTCATTGAAATGGAATCTGACTTTCAAATGGACATTTGGTTAACAAGTAAATATATAAATAACATAACTGTTTAGGGTGTTCAATGCAAAACTGTTTGGTTTGTAATGATATAACGTTAAGCACAAATTATAGTAATTAAAGCATATTGCAATTATTTTTCTTGGAACATTTTAGTTACAGAAGGTATCAGCTTGCTCTTTGCCAATAAAACAGCATTTAGCATTATACAGTGGGGCAAAAAAGTATTTAGTCAGCCACTGATTGTGCAAGTTCTCCTACTCAAACTCAACCATGGCCAAGACCAAAGAGCTGTTGAAGGACACCAAGAAGAAAATTGTAGACCTGCAGCAGGCTGGGAAGAAGTTATCTACAATAGGCAAGCAGGTGGTGTGAATAAATCAACTGTGTAGCACTTGTAAGACCACAAGAACCATTGCGGTAATCTCCTTCTATCTGGGGCTCCACGCAAATCTCATCCCGTGGGGTCAAAATGATCATGAGACGGTTGGAAAAAAAAAGCCAGAACTGCACTTAGGGACCTAAGGTGATGACGCGTAGGCAAGAGAGGCAGTGGGGAACCAATAGTACAAGGCTACCAATCAGTAACGCACTATTCAGATAGACTCAATCCTGCCGTGCCAGGCGTGCCTTCCCTGCTTATGCCAGAACAATGTCCAAGGCCCGTCTGAAGTGTTTGCCAGAGAGCATATGGGAATGATCGCATAAGAGGATTGGGAGAATGTCATTTGGTCAGATGAAACCAAATGGAACTGTCGTAAAACTGAACGGAGGAGCAGAATGCTGAGTCCGCAATCCCAGAACACCATACCTACTGGACGCATGGTGGTAGAAGAACATCCCACATGCTTTGGGGCTGTTTTTCTGGAAGAGGGACAGGACTACTGAATCCCATGGTAAGGGAAGATAACAGGGCCATGTATCATGAAATCTTTAAAACAAAACCTCCTTCCATCAGTGAGAGCATTGAAGGATGGGAACATGGCTGGTCTTCCAGCATGGCATGATCCAAACACACCGCTCGAGGCAACGAAGGAGTGGCTCCGTAACAAGCATTTCATGGTCCTGTATTGGCACTAGCCAGTCTCCAGACCTCAACCCCATAGAACATTTGTGGAGGGAGTTGAAAGTCCGTATTGCCCCAAAACATCACAGCTCTAGAGGAGATCTGCATGGAGGAATGGGCCAAAATACCAGCTATAGTTTGTGCAAACCTGATGAAGACCTACAGGAAACGTTTGACCTCTGTCATTGCCAACAAAGGTTATGTTACAAAGTATTGAGTTGAACCAAATTTATTGACCAAATACTTATTTTCCACCATCATTTACAATTAAATTCTTTAAAAATCCTACAATGTGATTTCATGGATTTTTTTCTCATTTTGTCTCTCATAGTTGAAGTGTACCTATGATGAAAATTACAGACCTCTCTCATCTTTCTACGTAGGAGAACTTGCACAATCAGTGGCTGACTAAATACTTTTTTGCCCCACTGTATCATCTTATAAGGTTGAAGAATACAGAGTAAGGAAGTTTAGGAAGCTTGATTTTGTATTCAGTAAAAAATTCTTAAGAAGTCATCAGTAAGTAGTTTTTAAACAAAATCATGTTGTGTGGGGGCAAAATAAACATGGGTCTTCATCCAGGTGATTGGGACTTTTTAATTACTGACCCAACTATATATGAGCATTTTCAGGCAAGAAGCTATTTTATAATAGCCATGAAGGTTAACACACTTTGTGCTTATATGAATTGTATGTTCTCTTGTATTTCCAATGTTGAAGAATGACTAAGAGAATACAACCCTCGGTATCACCTCATATACAGTGGTGTGAAAAAGTGTTTGCCCCCTTCCTGATTTTTGCATGTTTGTCACACTTAAGTCTTTCGGAACATCAGACTAATTTAAATACAAGTCAAAGACAAAAAAAGTGATTGCCCCTCTTGTTAAAACAACTTAACTATGGTTTATCACGCCTGAGTTCACCGTCTCTAGCCACACCCAGGCCTGATTACTGCCACACCTGTTCTCAATCAGGACATCACTTAAATAGGACCTGCCTGACAAAGTGAAGTACACCAAAAGATCCTTAAAAGCTACACATCATTCCGAGATCCAAAGAAATTCAGGAACAATTCAGAAAGTAATTGAGTAATTGAGATCTATCAGTCTGGAAAGGGTTATAAAGCCATTTCTAAAGCTTTGGGACTCCAGTGAGAGCCATCATCCACAAATGGCAAAGAAATGGAACATTGGTGAACCTTCCCAGGAGCGGCCGGCAGACCAAAATTACCCCAAGAGTGCAGCGACAACTCATCCAAGAGGTCCCACAACAACATCCAAAGAACTGCAGGCCTCAGTTAAGGTCAGTGTTCATGCCTCTACCATAAGAAAGAGACTGGGCAAAAATGGCCTGCATGGCAGACTTCCAAGACAAAAACCAGTGCTGAGCAAAAAGAACATTAAAGCTCGTCTCAGTTTTTCCAGAACACATCTTGATGATCCCCAAGACTTTTGAGAAAACATTCTGTGGACTGACGAGACAAAAGTTGAAATCTTAGGAAGGTGTGTCCCATTACATCTGGTGTAAAAGTAACACAGCATTTCAGAAAAAGAACATTATACCAACAGTAAAATATGGTGGTGGTAGTGTGATGGTCTGGGGCTGTTCTGCTGCTTCAGGACCTGGAGACTTGCATGTAATAAAATGAAACGACTGAATTTTGCGTCTACCAAATAATCCTAAAGAGAATGTCCGGCCATCTGTTCGTGACCTCAAGCTGAAACGAACTTGGGTTCTGCAGCAGGACAATGATCCAAAACACACCAGCAAGTCCACCTCTGAATGGCTGAAGAAAAACAAAATGCAGACTTTGGAGTGGCCTAGTCAAAGTCCTGACCTGAATCCTATTGAGATGCTGTGGCATGACCTTAAAAAGGCCGTTCATGCTGGAAAACCCTTCAATGTGGCTGAAGTACAACAATTCTGCAAAGATGAGTGGACCAACATTCCTCCACAACGCTGTAAAAGACTCATTGCACGTTATCGCAAACGCTTGGTTGCAGTTGTTGCTGCTAAGGGTGGCCCAAGAAGTTATTAGGTTTAGGGGGCAATCACTTTTTCACACAGGGCCATGTAGGTTTGGATTTTTTTCTCCCTTAATAATAAACACCTTCATTTAAAAACTGCATTTTGTGTTTACTTGTGTTGTCTTAAAAAAATAGGAAATCAGGAAAGGGACAAACACTTTTTCACACCACTGTACATATACACCCCAGTGCAATAGAAAGTCAAGTTCCTAGACACTTTGGTCAACTTGAAGAGTAAAGTATGAAGAAAAAAAAACAGAAAAATGTTTCAGATACATTAAAAAAAAATTTTTTTTTTTACTTGATGAGGGATGGTTTTTTCCACAGATCAAATTTGCATCAATTAAAGATTTTTCCATTTTTTTGTGTGAGATTATGCTAATTCATCCAAAGGTGAATTTCCACCAGAGGCGATAATAATAATAATTGTGGACTAGACTGAAAAGTCATTTTGAGTCTCAGCTACTTCATATGCTACAAGCTGAAAACGGACTGCAAAGATGTTATTAACAGTTACAACATTAAAACATTAAATACTGGATTAATATAGCAAAGAGTTAATATGCAGATGTTCATTTTTAAGACTGCTTTTAGTTCTCAGTGGGCTCCCAGCAGCTGAAATGGATGGCTCTTATCTAAAATTAAAATCACCTTTATCTGATTATGTTCTAAGACTGCACAAATCACTAAGCGCACACATTGGTGAGGGATTAAATGAGGTCTAACATTTAAAACGAAACGGCCACAAATTTAATAGCAATGCCACATCTTACAACTCAACAGTTGGTATTACAAAAGAACCAAAATGTCAGCTGGGTGTCCCGGTTTCCTGCACGTGTCCCTCGGGCAACTCTGCCATCTTGGTTTTGACTGAAATGTGACTGTTTTGCCCCAGGTGTTCTAATAAGCACCCCTCTAATGAGAACAAATTTGGATCCAGAGAGAACCATCCCCCCTGCCTTCATCCATCATTTTAATGAGCCAAGTTGTGTATGTGCTTCTCCACAACCAAGCGTCAGGTGATTAAATATTAGCAACACACTCACACACCATCCCCATGATGTCTGGAATAGAGAGGCTATGGAAATCAGAAACCATTTATAATACAAAAGATATTAGCACTTACCTGGCGCTACCTGCAGAAGCCATAACGCACAGCAAGAGTCCAGACGCTGAAATCAGGCCAAGTGCAGGAGACAACTTCAATCCATCTGAACAGAAAAGGGAGCCTACATGAGTAACGAGAGCAAAGGAATTAATGGGAGTGAATGTTAGAGAATTTATTACTCATAGCACATATTAAATGATGCATAGTATTTGTATTAGGATACTCTTTCAAATAGCACACACAATCTCTGCACACGTGCACATCACATTAAACCAACTACTGCAAATCGTTTAATTAAACGTTTGGTTATTTAATGCCAATACTGGGACTAATAACAACTGGAGGGGTGTACATAGTAATGGGACATTTTGTTTTTGATATCAATATCAAAACGGTTGATGCCCAAAACTGATCAGACACCAGAATCAACACATAGTTGTAATATTTCATAACAGACCCATTACATAGAGTGATGTTTGAAAGTTTGTGAAACCTTTAGAATTGTCTATATTTCTGCATAAATATGACTTAAAATATCATCAGACTTTCACACAAGTCCTAAAAGTAGATAAAGAGAACCCAGTTAAATAAATGAAACAAAAATATTATACTTTCTCATTTATTTTTTGAAGAAAATGATCCAATATTAAATGTTAATGAGTGGCAAACTTCTGGTGTGACCCCCCTGTGCAGCAATAACTACAACTAAACGGTTCCTGTAACTGTTGATCAGTCCTGCACACCGGCTTGGAGGAGTTTTAGCCCATTCCTCTGTACAGAACAGCTTCAACTCTGGGATGTTGGTGGGTATCCTCACTAACTGCTCGCTTCAGGTCCTTCCACAACATTTCGATTGGATTAAGGTCAGAACTTTGACTTGGCCATTCCAAAACATGAACTTTATTCTTCTTTAACCATTCTTTGGTAGAACGACTTGTGTGCTTAGGGTCGTTGTCTTGCTGCATGACCCACCTTCTCTTGAGATTCAGTTCATGGACAGATGTTCTGACATTTTCCTTTAGAATTCTCTGATATAATTCAGAATTCATTGTTCCATCAATGATGATGGCAAGCCCATCCTGGCCCAGATGCAGCTAAACAAGCCCAAAACCATGATACTACCACCCTCCATGTTTCACCCCACCATGGTTTCACAGATGGGATAAGGTTCTTATGCTGGAATGCAGTGTTTCGTTTTCCTTTCTCCAAACATTAACACTTTTCTTTTAAAAACAAAAAGTGTCTATTTTGGGTCTCATCTGTCCACAAAACATTCTTCCAATAGCCTTCTGGCTCGTACACGTGATCTTTAGCAAA
The DNA here is from genome assembly GCA_025084515.1 of Ancistrus triradiatus. Lineage (NCBI taxonomy): Eukaryota > Metazoa > Chordata > Actinopteri > Siluriformes > Loricariidae > Ancistrus > Ancistrus triradiatus. The sequence goes on along the minus strand of JAJAGP010000552.1, from coordinate 356,866 downwards.
CTGCAGATTGAGCAAAGCAATTGTTCTTTTTTGGAAAGCAGTGGCTTTCTTCCTTCTCCTTGCAAACCCCTGCCATGCACACCATTGTTGTTCAGTGGTTCTTTCTGATGGTGGACTCATGAACATTAACATTAGCCCAATGTGAGAGAGGCCTTCAGTTGATTAGAAGGTTTACATGGGGGGTTCCTCATTTTGTTGACTTCGGCCAACCAATTACCCACGGGGTCCCTTTGTGACTTCGCCAATATTAAACACGCCTTGCTCTTGGGAGTGATCTTTGTTGGTCGACCACTCCTGGGGGAGGGGGTAAAACAATAATCTTGAATTTCCTTCCATTTGTACACAATCTGTCTGACTGTGGATTGGTGGAGTCCAAACTCTTTAGAGATGGTTTTGTAACCTTTTCCAGCCTGATGAGCATCAACAACTCTTTATTTGAGGTCCTCAGAAATCTCCTTTTGTTCGTGCCATGATACACTTCCACAAACTTGTTGTGAAGAGCAGACTTTGATAGATCCCTGTTCTTTAAATAAAACAACGTGTCCACTCACCTGATTGTCATCCCATTGATTGAAAACAACTAATTTCACCTTCAAATGAACTGCTAATCCTAGAGGTTCACATACTTTTATCATTCACTAATATGTAATATTGGATCATTTTCCTCAATAAATAAATTGTTGAATAAATAAAAGTGAATTGTTATCTTTCAAATTCGTTGATACAGAATTAGTGTTGTGACTTTGATACAACACCTGCCTAAAGTATCTCGATACCAATACTGAAACGGTACCATAGCAAAAATGTATTCATGGACTTAAAATAATTCCATATTTCAATTCTTGGACTTGAACTGTCAGCAAAAGCACTGGCATTAGCAGCCATTAACTCTCCAGTTTCTCTTCTCATTCACTGCGTTTACCTGCAAAAAGAGGAAGCAGTGCGCTGCATGCATATACTGCCCCCTGTGGCACATCGACGCAACTCGAAGAAATACAGCTCTGACTACAGTTATTCTTACCAGTACTAATAAAATGAGGTACGCTATGTAATGGCAAGGTATCACAATACTTTTCTAGAATCGGTATACCATGCAACACTAATGTCAATTCACATTTCCAAGATAAGTCTCCTAGATTTTATGACCACTATCGAGCTGGACACCAACACAAAGTCTTTTCTAGACCAGGGCCATGGACAGGGCTATGGACAGTCCAGAGCCTATACCATAGAACACAGGGTGCAGGCATAAGCATGCCCTGTATAGGATGCCAGTCTATCACAGGCCAGGTTAAATGGGTTAAAGATGGTAAATGTATAATTACCTCACTGTATTAAATAGCAGGTGTACAGGAAAGTTCATGGCCTGACAGAGTGATTAATAATGAACTTCAGTGCAAGACTCATCTGAGAAAATGATGCATGTTACTAAACAAGGGTAAGACTAACAGAACCAAATCAAATCTAGACTGCTCAATTCTGGGTTTGGGAAATCCCAGTTCAGAAGCAGTGCAGAACTAAAATAAAATTATCTGAAGGTAATGTTATTATACTAGAAACTATGTATATAATGTTATTATTCTAACAGTGGTACCTTGGTTCTTGTCCACCTCGAAACTCGTCAAATTCGGTTCTCAATGCATTTTGACTGGAAAAAATTGTCTCGCCGTTTGCTCAGTACTTGACGCACTTACTTAAACTTGTATGAGTCGAACTGCACGACTCGCTTCAGCCGAAGCTTGATTAACGATTCACGATTCAGTACAGTGATTCAGTCTCACAATAGCCGAGATATCTGCTATGCTTATCCTGTTTTTCTTTTTACATCTACAGTACTGCACTCTTAGTGCAAATAAGTCTCCATGGGTCATAAAAAGATTAGTTTATGAGAGCCAACTGAAAGCAAAACAGGAACTGAATGCTCCAAAACAGGCTGAGCAGTTCCCAGAGTTCACCAATGGAGTAAGTGTTTTGCTTTTACTTTTCACTTTCAATCCATTGCTCATTAAATTACAAGAGATTTGTCAAAACTTTGTTATAAAATAAGCTTTGTGTTAATGATTTTGGCCAACTGTAGGTTATAATTCCTTATAATGCCTTGTGTGGATTTTCTGGAGGTCTGGAACAGATTCATTCAATTTACATTATTTCTTATGAAAAACATTTGCTCGGTACTTGTCGTTTTCGGTTCTCGACAAGACAACATAACCGAGGTACAACTGTATAATTTAAAAAAGGACAAAAATAGAAAACTCTTTGTAGATTTACCTACATCAAATACTAACAAGATTTAGTTGGATTGTGTTCTTGGGCTATTGCCTATTTGTACTAGCACAAGCTAATGTCTACTAAGAAGAATACAAAGCATATTCTATATTTTATTTTATTTATTTACTTTTTATTGTCTTACACGCTATAGTTGTATATACTCTATGTATTATACTCTCCATTGTATTGTATACTGTTATAAGTATATTGTATTTCATTTATTATCTTTCTTTATTAGGTTCTCGCTTAATTTTGATTTAGTTTGTTTATTTAAACAATTAATACAAATGTATTCATTAAGTAGCTTAGTTTAATTCTTACATATAACACCTAGGTTGCCTAAAGAGGTTGGGTTCCTTTCTGAGTGTTGGTCCTACCAAGGTTTGTTCCTTATAACGTTTAGGGGGTTTTTCCTTTCCACTGTCACCCTAGGCTTGATCAGTTAGGGCACTGGACCTAGATATTAGGAAATTATAAAGCTGCTTTGAGACAATACTCCATTGTAAAAAGCGTTGTCCAAATAAATCCGATTTTGACTTTGACTTCTGTAAGTCACTCTGGATGAGGGAATCTGCTAAATGCTGTACATCTAAAGTGCCTGTGGATTTCTTCAGTGACTACTTGTAGAATAATCTGGTCTGTTTTATTTTGATTTGCAGCAAAAATGGTGTTCTGAACTTCTCAAAAAAGGTTTGCAATCAAATAAGCTGTCTTTGCAAATCTATGACATCATGCATTTTTTATTAATTTTACTCTATTAATTAAAAAAAAACAGAACTTCCTTTACTAGTGAGTGCTGTGCTTGGATGTGCAATCATTTTAATAACTCTGAAGTCATTATGCTATGTGCATTTAATGGCAGCACCAGTCACTTTGGCCCATCTTCCTTTACTGCTGTTCATGGCCTCATTAGTCGATTGAGTACAGGATTGCCCCAGGTTCTCTCACTTTTCCTGCCTGTTCCCTGTCCAGGCTGACGTAAGCCTATCTCATCCTAGCTCATGAATTTCAAGCTGGTTTTCATCTTTCTAATTATTTTTCATCAATTACATTACAAAGTCACATCTCTCCACAGCCGCCATCATCAGAGCGACGCTTAGTCAGATTTATGAAAGGAAATCTGTGCCAGAAGTGCCGCACTGTAACGAGCCAAATCAGCACAGATTGACAGTAAGTTTGTCATCGTTCCCATCACTGGCAATATATCTAGAGTGAATAAATGGACTGAGGAGCTGTCAACAAATGCTGACAACGAAGTTCTGTTCCATCTTCAAGGGAATTAGCATCTTACTAAGATGATTATCTTTTCTTTAGGAAGATGTAATTTAAAGAGATGAAATGCCATGCTGACATACCACAGAGGCGTTCTACAATAATTCTGCCAATCAACTGTTGGAAACGAGTAAACCTTCACACACCTTCTGGTTTCAGATAAACTGAGCTTCAAAATGCAGAGTGATGGATTGGTTGCAGAAGAGCTAAAGCAAACGTTGGCTGGATGCAGGGTTTCAAACAAAAAGCAAAAAACACATTATAAACCAATATACTCCTCAGGCATTTACTAGAAACACCAGGTAGGACACTCCTTTACTCCAGATTCAGGACATGACATCACTGCTTCAGCTTTGCCAGATGCACATTCATGGTACACATCTTTATAGTTATACATTCAGCATTCAGCAGATGCCCTTATCCAGAGGGACTTAAAGAAGTGCTTTGTATTCTTCCTAGTACGAAAAACATCATGTTACTACAAGTAAGCTATAGCCCAAGAACACAATCCAACCAGAACCTGCTAAGATATGATGTAGGTAAATCAACAAACACACAAGCAAAGGTGTGGAAGATCCAGTCGAGCCAAGCTTGTGTCTCGTAGGGTATGAGATACAGACCGTGGTTTGATTAGAGCCTTTAGGTAAGATGGTGCTGTTCCATCTTTGGCTTTGTAGGCGAGCATCAGGGTTTTAAATCTGATGCAGGCAGCTACATGGAGCCAGTGAAGAAAACTTGGGTAAACTGGAAACCAGACCAGCTGCTACGTTTGAATGAGTTGCAGGGGTCTGATTTCACACACTTTATACTGCTTTCAACCTTTTTGAATAAACAGAGACCTGTGGTGTTGCTATATGTGCATTTTCTTAGCAGCAAGGGATCATGAGATGGCATGGCAGTCCAAGCCATGATGGCGGTACATTACTGGTACATTACAAGAAATCTATATGCAGTATGGAGTGTTAACCTAAAGTTAGGGTTTTATGGAGGAAACCTGAGCTTCTCTGCTCTGAAGAAAATGTCTAGTTAAACTACATTTCTTTGACTTAAATGCAGTACAGATAAGCGCCCAAACCACCCAATCAATGTCTGTTCACTTTCACAACTGAGGTGTTGATAACAAATTATAACTGGAAATACAAATCTGTCTTTTAACTCCAGACGTTGCGGACAGAAATAGCTGGTCAAATTAATAAAGTATTTTTACTGCCATGAATTTTATTAGTCATACTTTGATGTTTTGTTTTCATGATTTTGTATTCATTTTCAAGAATACTGATCTATGTTGCATTAACCACATGCATAAGTACGAACTACGTACGATCTCTGATGCACACAGCCATTTTTTGGTGCCATAATTGTCTCTGCCAAGAAGAGATGTGAAATGGAAAAGTTTTAAGTGCTACAAGTGTCGTGCCAGCTTCAACTACAGTGGTGCTTGAAAGTTTGTGAACACTTTAGAATTTTTCATATTTCTGCATAAATATACTAAAACATTCATCAGATTTTCACACAAGTCCTAAAAGTAGATAAAGAAGAACCCAGTTGTTAAACCAAAGAGACCAAAAATATTATACTTGTCATTTATTTTATGAGGAAAAATTATCCAATATTAAAATATTAGTGAGTGCGCAAAAGTATGTGAACCTCTAGGATTAGCAGTTAATTTGAAGGTGAAATTAGAGTCAGGTATTTTCAATCAATGGGATGACAATCAGGTGCGAGAGAGTACCCTGTTTTATTTAAAGAACTGAGATTTATCAAAGTCTGCTCTTAAAGGACATTTCTGAGGACCTCAGAAAAAGTTGTTGATCAGGCTGGAAAAGGTTACAAAATTATCTCTAAAGAGTTTGGACTCCACCAATTTACAGTCAGACAGATTACATACAAATTGAGGAAATTCAAGACCATTGTTACCCTCCGCAGGAGTGGTCGACCAACCAAGATCACTCCAAGAGCAAGGTGTGTAATAGTTAGCAAGGTCACAAACGACCCCAGGGTAACTTCTAAGCAACTGAAGGCCTCTCTCACATTGGTTAATGTTAATGTTCATGAGACCACCATCAGAACAACACTGAACAACAATGGTGTGCATGGCAGGGATCAGGAGAAAGCCACTGCTCCAAAAAGAACATTGCTGATCATCTGCAGTTAGTTTGCTAAAGACCGTGGTGGACAAGCAGAAGGCTATTGGAAGAATGTTTTGTTAGACGGATGAGCACCAAAAAAATAGAACTTTTTGATTTTAAAAGAACAGCGTTATGTTGGAGAAAGGAAAACACGCATTCCAGCATAATAAGAACCTTATCCCATCTGTGAAACATAGTGGTGGTAGTATCATGGTTTGGGCCTGTTTTGCTGCATCTGCGCCAGGACGGCTTGCCATCATTGATGGAACAATGAATTCTGAATTATATCAGAGAATTCTAAATGAAAATGTCAGGACATCTGTCCATGAACTGAATCTCAAGAGAAGGTGGGTCATGCAGCAAGACAACGACCCTAAGCACACAAGTCGTTCTACCAAAGAATGGTTAAAGAAGAATAAAGTCAATGTTTTGGAATGGCCAAGTCAAAGTCCTGACCTTAATCCAATCAAAATGCTGTGGAAGGACCTGAAGTGAGCAGCTAATGTGAGGAAACCATCCAACATCCCAGAGTTGAAGCTGTTCTGTACAGAGGAATGGGCTAAAATTCCTCCAAGCCGGTGTGCAGGACTGATCAACAGTTACAGGAAATGGGGGAGTCACACCAGAAGGTTCACATACTTTTGCCACTCATTAAAATGTAATTTTAGACCATTTTCTTCCAAAAATAAATGAGCATAAATGAGCAAATATTTGTGTCTCATTTGTTTAACTGGGTTCTCTTTATCTACTTTTAGGACTTGTGTGAAAATCTGATGATGTTTTAGGTCATATTTATGCAGAAATATAGAACATTCTAAAGGGTTCACAAACTTTCAAGCACCAGAGTACATATACCTAGAAGTGCCAAGTGCTGGTCATTTAATCGGTCATGTGACTACTAGTAGCGATGTACCTACGTAAAGGTACGCATGTTGCTTACGCCTTGCTTACATATACCTGAGCATTTGAAGCAGCAATCAAGATGCTTTTGCTGGGTGACAGTGGTGGAAGCCAACTGATGTAGCCCACCTGCCTCAAGGTTCAAGTGTAGTAATTCAGGGAACGTTTTCTGATCACCAGTGTTGTAAGAGACCCCCAGATAACTGTAGCTCACAAGTCTTAAAAGCCATCACACATATAGTGGCTCACAGTCCAGCCTGAAAACAATTGTGATATGATATTTTTGTCAGATCACCCACCCCCAACTGTAAGAATGTACAGTCAGTCTCTTATCCAAAATATAATCATGAGAAGCACTGGATGTGCGTGAGGAAATGAGAATATCAATCAGCGGGTTCACGGCTACACGGTCACCCCATCAGTATTCGCTATTTTGCAAACAGCTAAAAGCAAACTCGTAGTACAAACACCCAATCGAGCCTTTAGCTGTGCCATGTTGTTAGCGTCCCATTCAGAAAGACCTTGACACTGGCAATTACCAAGCTAAAGCTCAATGATGATGGACCGAGTCTAAACATTTGAGGTTGGCCGTGAGAACATAATAGGACTAAATTGGCATGTTTTCACAGTCAAATGGCCTGCTGAACAGAGTGGCTCTGAATGAAGCGCTTTTGGTGCGTGATGATAGATGAGAGGTTAAGATACGGGTGAACAAACACTAGAGCCTTTAGCAGAGGAGGGGGCTACTGCATGATTTCCATTCCTTCTCACAAATATTTAACGTCTCTTTAGTTGTCCTGTCTCTATTACAAACACACACAAACTTGAACCACCAAGCACCAATTTGTTATAAGGCTTTGAAACAGATTACCTTGCAAAATTTATGTTTTCTTAAGGCCTTAATCAGAACCTGCCAAAAGCTCTAGTACACACAGCACCGTGTTTGCTAACAGAGAACACATTAAACATGGCTTTTGAATATTTCACAACATAATACTTTTCTGAAAGCCTCTTTTGTTGCAGATTACTCTTGTTCGTACAGAATTAGGCACGAGTCACGCTATAGGCAGACCCATTACAGTGACAATGATGAAACACAGTTTTCAGCCATATAGCACATCATGTATATCATTATGCAAATTTTGAAAATGTTACATTTGCTTTGCAGAACGAGTTTTCACGCTTGGCTGCACTGGATATTTTTTATGCGTCATGTGCCCTAGGCCTTTCTGACTTGACAAAATGGTACATTTCCTAACATGGTTTGATTATCGACAACAATGTACACTGTACACACCTGAGCACAAAATGTGCCAAGCTTAAATTTGCATAGTATTAAAGCTTCTAATGGTCCAAACAAAAAACCGTCGGTCAGACAATTAGCAAGAACTAAGAAAATGCAGTCCTGAGTCTTGTGCCACCATTTGCTCATCAACTCGAACATTGCTGCAATGGACTGATGGGAAGGGGTTGTTGTCTGGAAACAGGGAAATTCGCTTAAAAGTCTTTTTGTTCACAAATATAGAATCATGCAAAAGATTTATGTTTGATATAAATCTCAAACTAACATGACTGGATGTTCAAAATCTTGGTTTTATTATTTTTTTAGTCATTAGTTGATCTGCCACACCTGATGCAGAACATCACAAGTCTGAATACAAGATCTAAACACAAAGAGTGACAGATATGTACAGGTAGAGCTCTACATTATGCAGTCTTGTGAGTCCCAAGGTAAAGGTGTGAGAAAAACCGCTCAATAAGAGAAAAATATCACGCAGGGGTTGTTGTCAGAAACCACACAGCTGACATTTGTCAGGCCAGTCGCAGCTATTCTGAAATTTGCAAGACCCAAAAGACAGAGCATATCCCTGTTGCACTATAAGCTACTGAGAGAATGGGTTGAAGCTTTAAAACAACAGGTGATGTTGCCAGAATTAATGCATCTAGAAAGTCCACAGCCTCTTGAAGCAGAGATGAAAATCTGTCCTCAAAAACTGTCAGAAGAATGCAAGACCTCTGAAAACAAGACCTTTCAAGAAGAACAATACACAGAAGGTTGTCTAACGCAGGTCTTGCATCTAGAAAATATGTTAAAAAGTAACTTCTTCCTAAGAAAGATGTGAAGGGCAGATATAAGTTTAAAGCAAAATATGGAAAATTTGATTCAGAATGTTTCGCAAGAGTTGTGTGGACTGTTGAATCACTATTTAGCCTGCATGCTGATGGTCCAGAGAGCAGTGAATTGACCACCAAGCAGTGAATTGAGAAGACGACTAGGTTTTGGCCTGATCTGATTCCAGATTTAGACCCCATAGAAAATGTTTGGTTTCACTTGAAACACAATCGAACTGGGAACCATTTTTCAACATTTCTGAAGCCATTACCATTGATTGGAGCAACTCTGACTTTCTGTAAAAAAAAGGCTGTCTACAGGTTTAACCATGACACTAAATATTTAAGGACACCAGAGGAAAAGGTTATCCAATATTCAGTTTTATCAACTTTATCTGTTTGTTAAATTCTTACTGCATTCCTTACCAATTATTTGCTGTTGATACTTAATGTTTATTTATTTTGCCATTTTGAATTTGGTGCTTTTGTATTGTATACTGTAACATTACCTTTCAAATCAGGTTCTCTGCATAGTCAGACATCTTTATTTGCTATATTTCCAGAATAACGTAGCATCTGAATGAAACTCCAGCTATTGTCATGAATATTACAAACTCAGGTGACATCTACAGAGAGAGATAATGGATGTTTTTGAACGTTGCACTTTGCCCTGCAAACTGAGCAGCTATTTCTGGACATGCAATGCAAACATATTCCCAAACAAATGCAGAGAGAGAACCACGATACAGTGGCGAGTCACTTCCCTGCAACTATACCCAAACTTTGCTAAACAATGGTGCAAAGATTTACAAACACTTACATTTACAGCATTTAGCACACACCCTTATCCAGAGTGACTTACAACTGCTTACAACCTTACAATCCAAGCAATTGTGGGTTAAGGAGCTTACTCAAAAACCCAGCAGTGGCAGCTTGGCCAGAGTGGTATTTGAACCCTAGACCTTCTGAACCACAATCCAGTACCTTAAACACTAGGCTACCACAAACATGTGCAAACATCCAAAACAAGACTGCTATTAGCATGTAATTCTTCTGCTTTACTCAAAGTATCATTAGCCAGTCACTTATGTCTTCAAGGCCACATTAATTCACAAGTTCAGATCAGCAAGCATGGTGACTCTTAGTAAGCAGCTATGGCCGGGAGATCACGTCATGCTTTCTAAGTTAAGAATAAGCTTAAGTATTGGAAATCGGCTAGCCAGGAGCCTGAACGTAATTCACAAGGGCATAAGAACCTACAGAACTTCACAGTATTTTATGTAATCACTTTTTAGGCTCAGCCATGCTTAATTCAGAAACAAAAACATTGACTTCTACAATGCATCCCTGATTATTCTATGCATCTTCTGTGATCCGGAGCATTCCTAAAAGCTTGCATTATTTCATCTTGATCAAAGCCTGCTCGTTGTTGGCAGCTGTTACACTTCGCTCTAGTCATTTCTGACAAAGTGTTCACCACTACATGTCGATCCGTTGAATGGCTCTCCATCCTCATCAAACGGGCATAATTAGTTAAGGTACTCTCTTATCATATCAGCTGCAGGCCAAGTGCATCTACACACAGCAGTATAACTCAAAGTCCTATTGAAAGCTTGTTCTATTGATTACCATGTTCCCTTCTCCCTTTACTAGACTAATGAGCCACCCAGTTTCCACTAGAAAGGTTAATACAATATTGAAATGTCAGGAGATTAATGGCACTGTTTCTCTTCTGGGGCCCTCGTGACGGAGGTGACAAATTCCGTGCCCTTTTCACTCTAGCTCTCGTGGTGCAGCATCACCGACCGGCCTGGTCTAGAGAGAGATCTCTGTAACGTACGAACGCTAGAGGAAGAAAGGATGACACAAGTGAAGGGATGGCTAGGCCTGTTCTTGTGCTGTTGTCAGGAAACAGATTGGATAAATCTATCTTCATTAGGATGATACAGGGAGGAAGTCAACCAAGCAAGAGAGGAATTTCGTGTCTTTTTTGTTGTGCCATGTCCAACGATTTTTCAATGTTTCTGGATCCCTGTTTAGGTTAGATTGTGTATTGGAGTTACTGGTACACTACAAGAAATCTATATGCAGTATGGAGTGTTAAACTCAGGTTAGGGTTTCATGGATGAGTGTATTATATAAATCAATGAAAGGATGATAAAAATATTTAACCATCATCACTGTCACAAAAGCCTGCAGTGTGCAAACTCAAACCGACAGTCTTAACAATTCAAATAATGTCTTACTCTGTGTTGTAAGCATTGTGATAAGTTCTGTTTCTAGTACATATGAAAAGTATGCTGAATAAGCACAGGTGGCACAGTAGCAATTTACCAACATGGTACCCTGAGTTCCCTGGCTTTGTCTTCTGGATGGGATGATCTTCACACAGACACAAATTGGAGGGTTTTAGGGTGAGAGGGCCAGGTGAGGTGACCCCTCCTGAGAAGTGATGTACTACCCAAGTCGAGTCAGATTTATTCCGATAGAGCATCTCCAAAGCAGCTTTACAATTTTGGATTATCTTCTGATATTGAAGGCCAATCCCAAACTGAGCAAGCCTAGGAACTTTGAATTTCCTTATGGATATCAGGGTGTTACTCATAGGGATGGCTTACTCATTGAGAAATGCTCATGAGTTGCAGGGATGCTGAGTGTCGTTTCAGCTTTAGGGCTTGTATCAGGCAACCCATGGGTTTGATGTTAACACTATTGATATTTGTAATAAAATATCAAACATTGATTGGCTGGACGAGCACTACATGTTTTGTGACTGTAATCACATTTAACTTTGGACCTTGTTTTATTATTTGATCTGGAAGATTGGTTTTAAGCATCTACTATGAACATGACTCAAGAGAATCTTAAGTGCTTTTTCTTTCTTTTAACATGTATGGTGATTATAATTTTATAATGTCCTTGCTTTTTTAGAAGCTTGCTACCAAACAGGTATCTGTCCCTACAAAAACAGCCCTCGCATCATTGGCAAGGAAAAACTCCCTAAACCTTATAAGGAAGAAACCTTGGGAGGACCAGTACTCAAAAAGGGATGGCTTAGATGATAATGGTAAGAATGAAACTAATTTATCTACTCAAATAAGTCTATAGTAATAGTTCATACAAATAAATAATAATTCATACAAGTAATAGTCCATATGCATATATATATGCATATGCAGTTATGTATTCAGATATGTACATGATTACAGCTCTATTCTTATGTCTATTCATAAACGTGTTTCCCCATTTGGCCTATAAAAAGGCTCTCAGCAGCTAGGCTGTGACCTAGCTGTTAGGAGGTGTTGGGAGCAGTGGTAAGGGCATGCACACACATCGAACAGACTCTGGATGGCCCAGACAGACCACCGTTAGAGAAGACTGCTTGATCCACCAACCAACACGAGCAGCTCCCAATGTTTTATTGTCCACCATCAAGACACAGAGAGACACTGGAGACTACACACCCCTGTCTCTGGACCATTTCCAGGCGCTTAGCAGAAGGAAATTGTTGTCATGGTGCCCATTATGTGTCCTGCCATTGACAGCCAGCCACCGTCACCTAGGTTTGCTGTTGTGTCATGAATGACAAACCTGAACTGCTATGGACTGGAATCGTATCGTCTTTAGCAGCGAATCCAGGTTCTGTTCGGAATCCAACAACGGTCAAGGTTGAATATAAAGGCCTTGTGGTGAGCACTGCAATCCTGCCTTTGCTGTGGGGTGACGCATTGCCCCAACTGCTGGTGTGACAGATGAGGATCTACAGTTCCAGCTGTAACATCTGTGGGCAAATGTGCCACGGGATACCATAGCGAAACTGCCTCCAATGCCCATCTGTATCTCTTCTTCTCACCTCGTATCCAGGCTAGAGGTGGCCTAACAAGGTAACTAGAACCTCCTTTCAATTGTAATGTCTACCCCAATTATAAAATAAACCCCAATCCTTTCACTCTGATATAGTAATCACGTATATATCTTCACATTCATACATATTTTTAATCCAAAAGTTTAACTCTATTCCAACAACTCCTTCTTGGTGAGTTTTTTTCTTTTTTTTGTCAATGACTATATAATTTCAAAGAATGAAGTCATGTGATTATTCTGGTGCAGTGAACAACATTTCTACCAGTACATGAGGATGACAGAGTAGAATTGGAATTTAATTGTGTTAGTCATTACACCACTGTATAAAAGGGGGAGGGGGTGTGATTCAATAATTAAAATATTACATTTAATGTTAACGCAAGAGTTTGGTTTGAATCGCTGTGTCACCAGATGTTCTTTTGCCTGGTTTGTGTTTTTAATTAGGGGCTCCAGTGTGCAGACATGTAGCTGCTAATCTGCTCTTTCTGTTCGAGATGGAGCAAGCCAAGCATGAAAGTAATTGGGGGAGTGTAACACAAATTGGATCTTAGCGAGATGTGACTTGTAGTCCTCTGAGGCAGTATTTGCACAGCAATCTGAACAATGCCGCACTCTGCACATTTCTAAATGGTCTTATTACACTTATTGCTGTTTATGGTCAAACACTTAGCAGGCTTAGTGAGAAAACGCTAGAAAAGAGGGAGCTAACTGTTTTACATACATAATTAGTATGTCAGGTCAAATGTGAAGTACACTGGGAGTAAGACTTCAATTAGTTATATAGATCAAGAGAAATGGAAAAGTAAAAATAACTTAATTGTTTTAGACACGAGTCAGGTTTCCATCCAAATGTTTCTCGAATGCTATGCACATTTATGATATTTCGGCAGAAAAAAAAAAAAAAAAAAAAAGAAGTGAAGTAAGTCATGTTTCCATCCACTACAGTAATGTGAAGGAACTTTAGATGACGTAGGCTACCGCGATTAGGGGTGGCATTGAAACAAACAAGAAGAGGAATTTAACTCAGTCTTTTATCGGAATAATCTTCACAACCATTTACAAACCTATTACAGTTGTGTTCAGGGCTGAAATGTGTATGTATTGGTTCGCCTGGCAGTGTTCATGACAGGGCTGCCTTTAACACATCCCACTGCTTTATTCATTCATTCATTCATTCATATCTAAATGTAACAAAATCGATTTTGTTTTGTTGTTGGTCTGATCAGGTGGCATGAAATCATGTGACTTTATCTGTCTTTGAAAAATCCGCCTTTTTTCTGCATTTCGGCTATAGCGATATTATAACTTTTCCACCTCATCCTAGTGTAAAACGCTTTCTGGTGATATTTGGGTATTTTTTAAATTTTGTACTTTTTCCTTTCTAAATTTGCAAGCACTTGTTGGATGGGAAACCTGCTATGGTTTCAAATTTGTTCTATATAAGACCTCAAAATAATTGTGGATAGGATTACAATAAAATAGGAGTCTGCAGAAAAACACACACACACACACACACACACACACACACACACACACACACACACACTTGAAAGCCAACATCCACATTGTAATCCTTCCTAACCCACTAAATTGATATTATGAATGTTTAAAAATGGCAAAAATAAATAGTTACATGGTGTTCTGAATGACTTCTTACCTCTACCTACACCATCCACTTTCATTTTATTCAGGGATTAATTTTGAGATAACCGTTTACATAGTAGTATAAAGCACAAAAAGTGTTTTGATTTTTGCACTGTTCACATTTTATTTTAACTTTGACTCCATGACTTTAGTTTCGCTCTTAGATTTATCATCGACGCCGCCCAAGGAGGTTGGGTCCCTTTTTGAGTCTTGGTCCTCCCAAGGTTTCTTCCTAGAGCTAGGGAGTTTTTCCTTGCCACTGTCGCCCTAGGCTTGCTCAATTTGGGATTGGACGTAGTTATTAGGAGATAATCTAAACTTGTAAAGTTGCTTTGAGACAATGCTCCATTGTAAAAAGCGCTGTATAAATAAATCTGACTTGACAAGTGAATCAGACACTGCAGTGCTGCTGGATTTTTAAACCCTGGGCCCACTTACTGTCCACTCTATTAGACACTACTACCCTGTGACCTCCTTCATCAGTGGTCACAGGATTCTACCCACAGGATGCCGTTAGCTAGACATTTTTGGTTGGTGGACTATTCTCAGTCTAGCAGTAAGGCTGAGGTGTTTAAAAACTCTAGCTGCTCTGTCTTATCCACTCACACCCGTGCAATACACACCAACACACCACCAACATGTCAGTGTCAGTGCAGTGCTGTGAATGATCCACCAGCCAAACAGTGGTCCTGGGGGTGAACAGAGCATGCAGAGCAACAGATTTACTACAGTCTGTAACTGAAGAACTACAACGTGCACCAAAGTGGACAATGAGTGTAGAAACAAGGAGGCATTTTTAATGTTAAGGTTGATCAGTGTATATGCCATATTTCAATTTGCTAACTGCAGAGATGACACTGACAAAATGGGTCATTTGACCATGGGTGTCTAAACTTTTTCATAAGACTAAACAAGCTACTTGAGCTGATTCATTCACATTAGCAAAATAAATCGGCTTAAAATCTTGTAAGTACCGGTAATGGTCCACTTCCTAGTCTTGTAGTCAATTTTAGACTTGTAGCACATCCACAGCAAATGCATTTGGTTGGGGATATGGAAATCAACCAGTTCAATCAAAGAGGATTTAAATAGATAAAAGAAAAGATAAAGAATAGTCATAGGACCACAGACCAGTGGTTTACAGTTCTCAGGAGATCCACATCTCCATTTCCCACATCCTTCTTCTCCTTTTACTTTTATAGTGCATCCATTACCTGGTGTTAATTTGCTGCTTCAGTGACATGTCATTTTAGAGGTTACTTCTAATAACCCCCTCTTCCTTCATGCAAAACACCCTCAAGTCACATAGCATGGCGTGACTCACATGACTAAAAATAATGGCGACGATCATCTATTCCTGCAGCCTACAATTTATGAGACCACCAGAGAGGGCTGATGGATTAGAACGGATAATTGATCTGTTAAAATATGTGTTCTTCTTTTCAATCTCACTCCCCAACAAAATAAAATCAAAACCTCCTAAGAGGGCAGTGAGAGCAGAGCACACCCCTAATGGTATCTGTCATCGCTGAGGGATAGCTAAATCCTCTGAATTCTCTTTGCATGCATCTCTCAAGTTGTACCCTTCCATAACCTCATCCCAGGGGAGTTCTGAATGCATCTTTGGCACCATGGTGAATGATTTGCCTTACCATGCACTACTAGTAGTGGAATCCTCAAGGAAAGCTGATTTTATCCTACAGTAATCAAAATCACTATAGTTGATTTTGATACAGGTGGGGGTCATTTAGCCTGGTGTATGGTCTGGAACATGACTGGTTGTAGTGGTGAGTAATTTGGCAAAAATATATCACTTTGTATTTTTAGACAGGTTCGTGATGAATGATTTTTGATTGTGATTTGTGCATCACAAGCCACGATTTTTTTATCAAGTCCCCCCAGCATGTTGGTTTTTTAAATTAATTTACATGTGAACAGAGTAATCTAATTTCTCTGTTAATAAAAATATAGTCCAATAAAAGAACATAAATAACAGAGCACTTAGTTTAGCAGTACATTTTAGATACACATTTTAAAGCTCACTTCAATTAAAGTGTAAAGTTTCACTGGTTTTAATATCACCATCATATTCTAAGTGTGCAGCTATAATATACTGGTCCTTCTCAAAAAATTAGCATATTGTGATATAGTTAATTCTTTTCCGTAATGTAATGATAAAAATTAAACTTTCATATATTTTAGATTCATTGCACACCAACTGAAATATTTCAAGTCTTTTATTGTTTTAATACTGATGATTTTGGCATACAGCTCATGAAAACCCAAAATTCTCACAAAAATTAGCATATCATGAAAAGGTTCTCTAAACGAGCCATTAACCTAATCATCTGAATCAACGAATTAACTCTAAACACCTGCAAAAGATCCTGAGGCTTTTGAAAAACTCCCAGCCTGGTTCATTACTCAAAACCGCAATCATGGGTAAGACTGCCGACCTGACTGCTGTCCAGAAGGCCATCATTGACACCTCAAGCAAGAAGGTAAGACACAGAAAGAAATTTCTGAACGAATAGGCTGTTCCCAGTGTGCTGTATCAAGGCACCTCAGGGGAAGTCTGTGGGAAGGAAAAAGTGTGGCAGAAAACACTGCACAACGAGAAGAGGTGACCGGACCCTGTGGAGGATTGTGGAGAAGGGCCGATTCCAGAGCCACCGTGCACAGGCGTGTGCAGGAAATGGGCTACAGGTGCCGCATTCCCCAGGTCAAGCCACTTTTTGAACCAGAAAACAGCGACAGAAGCGCCTGACCTGGGCTACAGAGAAGCAGCACTGGACTGTTGCTCAGTGGTCCAAAGTACTTTTTCCGGATGAAAGCAAATTTTGCATGTCATTTGGAAATAAAGGTGCCAGAGTCCGGAGGAAGTGCTTCCATCTGCTGAAGAGCTTTATGGAGATGAAGAGTTCATTTTTCAGCACGACCTGGCACCTGCTCACAGTGCCAAAACCACTGGTAAATGGTTTACTGACCATGGTATTACTGTGCTCAATTGGCTGCCAACTCTCTTGACCTGAACCCGATAGAGAATCTGTGGGATATTGTGAAGAGAAAGTTGAGAGATGCAAGACCCAACACTCTGGATGAGCTTAAGGCCGCTATCAAAGCATCTCTGGGCCTCCATAACACCTCAGCAGTGCCACAGGCTGATTGCCTCCATGCCACGCCGCATTGAAGCAGTCATTTCTGCAAAAGGATTTCCGTCCAAGTATTGAGTGCATAACTGAACATAATAATCTGAAGGTTGACTTTTTTTTTGTATTAAAAACACTTTTCTTTTATTGGTCGGATGAAATATGCTAATTTTGTGAGATGAAGTCTGTATGCCAAAATCATCAGTATTAAAACAATAAAAGACTTGAAATATTTCAGTTGGTGTGCAATGATCTAAAATATATGAAAGTTTAATTTTTATCATTACATACGGAAAAGAATTAACTTTATCACATATATGCTAATTTTTTGAGAAGGACCAGTATAACAATCACCATTGGTGGCAAAAGAAATTGTCTCTTTATATTGTGTGTACATACAGGAATTGTGACTTTTTTGTTGGGAATCATATCCTTGACCAGGAAAAATATGGCATTAGTGATGTGTTTCAAATGCCTTTGTTATTGTTGATTGATTCAGAGCTGATTCAGCTGCCAAGCTGGTTCACTGACCTGTGTCCATGAGCTATCAGGCTTTCAGTGTTTCCTCTGCAGTGCATTCTTTTAGGGCAGTGTTTCTCAACCGTGGTCCTGGAGCCCCCTGTTCTGCACATTAGTGCTTTTCCTGTTTAGACACACCCACTTTAAGTCATTAATGGGCTTGTTAATGAGCTGAGTAGTTGGATCAGGTGCGTTGGTAGCAAGGAAAACTCTAAAACACTGAAAAACACGGAGAGCATATACATGCACTTAATAATCTGATCATAGTCGAATTCCTTCAGTTATCTGTAAATTCAATTAGTCATGTATACAGCATAGTCCGATCTAGAAATCAAAGTAAGAAATCTGATAAAGCGAGCTGGATTTTACTCCAGTAATCTGATTACTCATAGCATGTATACCAGTTATATACCCAGTTTCAATCAGTGTTTTTAGTCTGCGCATGTACGCGAGCCTTCCCCATGGTTGCCAGGTCCGCTTATTCTAAAGACTTGGTTAATTTTGCCTCTTTTTCCATTGACCTTAGGTGGGTTTTTTTCTAGCCGGATCTGGCAACCCCGGAATTAAAAGCGCCACGGAATTAAAGGCAGCAAAAGAGCAATCAAACACTTTGTGGAGACTCTCAGTGGAGAAAATGAAGAATTGTATTATTTAATATTAAAGTCCATGTCACATTTCTGTGAGATTATTGTCTGGTTGCAAAGGACAAATTCGATTACTGCCCGAGGCATGTAAACCCGGAGGTTTCCCATTATCTGATTACTGAAGTGCGTGTATACTCGTTGATAGGATTACTGACAAAATCTGATTTTCTGCAGTTATCGGATTATTAAGTGCATGTAAAAGCACTCACTGTTTTACAGGGTTGATCACGTTTGCTGTTGTCACCAGACATGTCAGTCTGTTGGTTTAATTGTGTCAGGGAAACCGTGAGCTGTGCCAGCAAACAGTAAGCAAACGTGATTAGTATGACAGCTCTCTCAATTTCTCTGTTAACGCAGATCATGGAGTTTTAATTGTTAGTGGTATAAAATCGTCATATTGTCCACCCCTATTATCAAGATTAAAATCTCTTCCTTGAAAGAGCTGATCATTTGTCCAAACCAATTTTAATAACTGATCAATAGATGTTCATGTTATGTCACATAAATTTTTGGGTTTTAGTGTCAGTTCAGCTGGGAAACATGATATATAATTAGCATTTTAAGTTTATGATTTTAACAGGGCATGACTTTCTATAGGCACCATAGAGTAAACACAATTAATTGGAAAAATACAGTCTTCATTCATACATTCCTCACTTTCTTATCTGCTTGAAACTGAACAGGGTTGCGGGAGAACTGGTGCCTAGGGCAAGTCAGTAACAACCCTTGACAGGGTGCCAATCCATCGTAGGGCACATACACTTATCCACTCATTTACACACTCACACAAAAAAAAGGTCACCAAAAGGTGTAATAACTTAACCTAAAGCATGTCTTTGGACTGTGGGAGGAAACTGGAGCACCCAGAGTAAACCCACGTGGACACAGGGAGGGCATGCAGATTCCAGACCAAAAAAGACCCCGACCGCTCCACCTTGGATCGAACCCAGGACCTTCTAAATGACAGTATTAATAAAGCTAAACAACATCAATGAAAGGATGACACATACCAGAACAGTCAGAATGGCAAAATATAACAGACAGAATAACACCGGTTACAATCAAAAAGCAAGTAAACCTCCAAAAGTAGAAACAACATCTGACATTGACAAAGTACTGTACGAAGCAGTAAACACATTTTTGGCAATACCGGAAGGCTATTATTCACTGAGCAGATGGACAGGCACGGACAGGAACAGAGGTGACATTTTCTATGTTGAGCTTTCCTGTTTGCCAATGTTGGTGGAAAGCACCTGCTGAGCTGCCATCGAAGTACCAGAATCAGAATTTATAGTCACAGTTATTGTTTGCCAAGACGGCAGTGCGAGACAGCTTTTTGCTTATCATTACCAGTCTGTGTGTCCAACATTTTTGAACATCACAGATCATTGTGAGAGAATTCAATGGGTACAACCAGTATGGTAGATCCCACTTTGTCAACCCATACACATGTAAGAATGGGATAATACTGGGACACTATGGAGAACTAAATAAGTGCAAATGACAGCAGTGTACAAGACACCAAATGAAAGAAATAACAACAAATTGCAGTGCAAGACAATAAACACACAGTAGGTCCTGATTGTAGAGTCCAGCATCATAATGAAATATCAGGCAAGTAACAGTAGTTTTATAGTCTTATTGTAAATTTGTATAAGGTTATTGTATATTGTATATTGTGTACTGTATAATGTACAAAAACTGTATAATGTTCTGAAAAACTGGCTTCACATTCAATTGTAATACTATTATTTTGAAAAAAATATATCTTTCAGTCAATTAAAATGTAAGTACTGTACTACAGTTTATTTGAAATCTTTCATATTTTGCTAGTTTAACCTGCAAAGTGGTAAATGTTTTACCATTCCAACTTTTTGGAATGTGTTGCAGGCGTGAAACTCAGGAATGGATGTATATTAACAAACGAAATAAAACCTACCAGACAAAAAATTAAATATCTTCAGTACACTCTCCCTAATGAAACAAAAGTCAAAGTCATTTTTATTTGCGTTTTCTATAGTCCCTACTTTTCTGATTTGGGGTTGTAAAACAGAATGGGGTATAGAATTTCTTATAAATTACATGTGTACTTATACACAAACATTTTGGTAAAACAGAAAGTGTATAGTCACATTGGCAGTCTTTCTTGTGAGCTAGCTTAGAAACAATCCCAAACAGACCCTGGGAGTTTGTGGCATATGGCTATTATTCATTGTGATCCAAGTGTGTCAGACACTGCTCGCTCTTATGCTTTACATTGTGCAATGCTTCTACAACACAAACACACACTGATGGGCACAAACCTTATGACAAATCGCAGTTCAAATAACACCGATTATCAGATCTCAGTTGTCAAATGTCAAGGTCTGGGATATCTTATGTGGTAAGCAAACAAACTAGATATCCCACACCTTGACATTCTTATAGTCAACATGTTGAATGAGGAACAAATGGCCAGCAGTTAAGATCAGAGCGATTATGCCGTGGGCCAGATTGTTATGGCTAGATGACTGGGTCAGAGCAAACAGGTGATGGTTTTGGCCACTGCACTTGTTGAAACTTCCAGAACTGCTGCCATTTTCCTAAATGATTGGCCATCAATTCTTAAAGTAATTATGGACTGACATTTTTCTTTGCTTAGTTCAGCTTTTTTGCCATATTACTAATTAATACAAAACGAATTATTTCTTCCAAATGGGTCTCTTGGTATCCATTCTACCTTGGCACAATGTAAATGATAATCTCAGGTGTTAAAAATAAAAAAGCAGGTTTTGAGGATAATGCATAGTACTTCTGGCACATGCACTCACCTTGCAATCACTCTTGCACACATTGTGAAACTATGCAATTCTGTTTGTTAGCACAATGTTGGGATGGTGGCTTCATAAAATCTATTTAATATAAAACCTTTTGTTTTAGACAAACATTTTGACCACAAAACATTTGTCTTGGTTCTTGTCATTTGCTTGCACTTGCTTGAACTTGTGAGTCGAGCCCCTCGACTCTTTTCAGCTGAAACTCGATTCATGATTCATGAGTCAGTACACAGTGATTCAGCAGTTCAGATTCACAATAGCCGGTGCTCAGTGAAGATCTCAGCTATTTCTTTATTTTTACATCTACAGTACTGCAGTTAGCAATAGCAGCTATGCCAGTGCCCAGAGTTCACCAAGAAAGTAAGTGTTTTTACTTTTCACTTTCAATCCATTACTGACTAAAATGGCATGAGATTTTTCAACACTTTATTATCAACCTTTATGTTAATAATTTTGGCCAGCTGTAGATTAATGTAAGTGTTTTATACATGAACTTACTTATTACTTATCATAGGCTCCACTATGATATCATACACTCGTTAAACTCCCCAGTTCATGATACATTTAACTTAGAACCCAGACCTGTTCACCTGGGATTGAACTCAGAACCTTCTCACGGTGAAGCCCACCAAGTCACCCCTTATTTTATCCAGACAAAAATAAAGGACACTTTCTCCTTTTTTGATTCAACACAAAATCGGTCCATGCAACTTGTGACATACAATTAATTAATTAATTAAGTAATTAATTCACTTTCTTATCCACTTAATCCTTTACAAAGTCACGAACGAGCCGGAGCCTACCTAGTGGCAGAGGGTGCAAGGCAGGAACAACCCTAGACAGGGAGCCAATCCATCATAGGGCACATCCACAGACACTCATTTGCACACTCACACATTAGGGTCACTTTAGAGACACCAATTAACCTAACACGGTGGGAGGAAACTGGAGGACTCCGAGTAAACCACACGGACATGGGAAGAACATGCCTCCACACAGAAAGTCACTGTGTAACTCCACACTGAAAGGACCCAGAACGCTTCACCTAGAGATTGAATCCAAGACCTTCTCACTGTGACGTGACAGACTTGGCCACCGCTTGTGAAATTTCACTGGATATTTAAATATTAGGGTGAGAGGGGATAAGCTGTATGACTTGTTGGAAATGTCAGTATTTTACATTAAATTATAAAGTATATACTAGTAAATTAGTGTATAAAATGAAGTATGTTTTTACATTGCAGTACCAGCTACAACTAACTGTTGTAAAATGAGCATAACAAAAGTCCATTTGTGTTCATTCAGCTTCAGATTTAAACATTACTATTAATCTCCTAATCATGATGTCACGTTTTATAGTGGTATAATTGGAGGATTAACTGAGAGGAGGTTAGATAGATGGATCACTTTATTAATCCCAGCAATATTCACTGATTAAAGAAACAGATTAAAGAAGCAGCACAAAAGAATTAGAAGGAAGAGAAATAGAAATGTAGAAGTAAATATTAAACTTATAAAGCATCAGTGTATATAAAATGCAAAAAAAGTGTAAATAAAACAGGTATATTCTAGAAATATTCTCTAACGCACAAGAATGCTCTGCTATTTTGATAAACTGGTCAACAGAAGTGAGTGTTTTTGGTGATTTTTTGATGGGTTCAGCGACCCCCTTTTCCACTTTCTTGGAAAACAGAGACAGGTGCACCCAAATGTACAGTGTATTATAAAAGATGCTGAATATTAACCTGGATCAATACATGAAATAGTTCATAGTAAAACCCAGGGGCATTTCTAAAATACCTGTACTGAGGTACACAGAATTTAGAAGGGCACAGATGTGCCCCTCTGCTTGCCAGTCAGTCGTAGAGGCACAACTATGCATTAATAATAAGTCCGACAAACACTAAATCGTTTACGTTATTTAACACTAAAGTGGGCTTTAGTCTGCCAGAGTGGTTGACTTTCTTTTAAATATCTGCAAATGTTCATTACTCCATGCGAAAAGCCTAAAAATTGGCTCTGACTGAAAGCGTTAGCCGCACAAGCTTTTAGAAAGTTGCTGGGGCATTATGGGAAATGTAGGGCCTGTAGTGAAATTGCATTTCACGTCCTCCAGTTCTGCTCAGCAATCCAGGATCAATTTGACTTTTTACTGCTGTGATTTTGGTGGGGCAAAGCAACATTGTCCTTGTGCCCGTGCCGTCTGACGATGCCCCTGGTACATCTTTATTTTCAGTTTAATTCTGGTCTACAATAGCCACATGTTGGCTTCCACATCAAGGTTAAAACTGACAACGTTGCAAATTTAAATTAATTGAAAATATTGATCCAGGAACGTACAGGATGGTACAAGAGGTCAGCTTTACCAACAGCATAACAGTTTATCACCACAGCAGGACAGAACTGTGCATTAGAAATAATTCCTAGAATGCCTGTTGGACACATCTTACATTTTTAGACTTTCATGCATTTTACATACTTTGATTTATACTTTGATATTTACTATATTTCCAATTTCTCTTAAATTCCTTCTGCTTTTGTGTTGCTGCCACTGCGCCAATAAATGCGTAAATATCCCGTTAAATAAAATGATCCATCTATCCTTCTCTCAGAGTTAATCCTGCCAACTGCACTACTCATGACATCATGATTAAGAGGAGCTGACTCGTAGTAACCCCAGGCTCTAATGTCCAAAACGACATACAACCCCTGGCAAAAAGTATGGAATCACCAGTCTTGGATGAGCACTCATTCAGACATTTCATTCTGTAAAACAAACTCAGATCAAAAACATGATACAATAAGAAGGTCATTCCAAAGTGCAACTTGTTGGCTTTCAGGAACACTCAAAGAAATGAAGAGAAAACATTGTGGAAGTCAGTGAATGTTACTTTTATTGACCAAGCACAGGGAAAAAAATATGGAATCCGTCAATTCGGAGAAAAAAGTATGGAATCACTCAAATTGGAGGTAGAAAATAAGGACACACCCAGTCAATTTCCTTTCCCTAAATGGACACCTGCCTCAGAGTAGATCTGCTCGTTAGTCTGCAGTTAAAAACACCTGCAGTCATGACACCTTGGAGGGCTGCTGGACGAAGTGGAGTGGCAAGACCCATGGCTCCAAAACAAGAGAAATGTCTCTTGAAACAAAAGAGAGGATTGTGAAACTTCTTGAAGAAGGTAACTCTTCATGCATGGTTGCTAAAGATGTGGGCTGTTCACAGTCAGCTGTATCCAAGATATGGACCAAATACAAACAGCATGGAATGGTTGTTAAAGCCAAGCGTACTGGTAGACCAAGAAAGACATCAAAGCGTCAAGACAAACAACTTAAGGGCCATTTGTCTTGAAAACCGAAAAAGTACAACTACACAGATGAAGCATAAATGGGAGGAAGCTGGAGCCAATGTATGTGACCGAACCGTTAGAAATCGCCTAAAGGAAATGGGATGTCAATACAGGAAAGCTAAAAGAAAACCATCATTTACACCTAAATATAAAAGAACAAGACTGCAATGGGCTAACTAGAGGCAATCATGGACTGTGGATGACTGGATGAACGTTATCTTCAGTGATAAGTCAAGAATCTGCATTGGACAAGGTGATGATGCTGGAACTTTTTTTTGGTGCTGTTCCAGTGAGATTTATGAAGAGGCCTGCCTGAAGAAATATGATGATATGGGGCTGCATGTCAGGCAAAGGCACTGGGGAGATGACTGTGGTTAATTCTTCTATCGATGCACAAGTTTACATTGAGATTTTGGACAGTTTTCTCATCCCTTCAGTTGAACAGCTGTTTGGAGGTGATGAAATAATTTTCCAAGATGACAATGCATCGTGCCATAGGACAAAAACAGTGAAGGCATTCCTTGGAGAAAGACACATTCAGCCGATGTCATGGCCTGCAAATAGTCCAGATCTCAACCCAATTGAAAACCTGTGGTGGAAATTGTAAAAAATGGTTCACAAGAAGGCTCCAACCTGCAAAGCTGATCTGGCAACTGCTATCAAAGAGAGTTGGCACCAGATTGATGCATAATACTGTTTGTCACTTATCAAGTCCATGCCTCAGAGACTGAAAGCCGTTATAAAAGCCAAAGGTGGTGCAACTAAATACTAGTGATGTATTTTGAATGGTCTTTTGTTTATCTGTTTTTCATGATTCCATACTTTTTTCCTCAGAATTGAGTGATTCCATATTTTTTTCCCTGTGCTTGGTCAATGAAAGTAACATTCACTGACTTCCACAATGTTTTCTCTTCATTTTTTGAGTGTTCCTGAAAGCCAACAAGTTGCACTTTGGAATGACCTTATTATTGTATCATGTTTTTGATCTGAGTTTGTTTTACAGAATGAAATGTCTGAATGAGTGCTCATCCAAGACTGGTGATTCCATACTTTTTGCCAGGGGTTGCACATGTAATATCTCCTAATAACGACCTGCTGAATTGGATTTTTAAAATGTTATTTTGCAGGGTAGCAATATGCTTCCAAAAGTTAAAAAACCAGTTTCAGTAAAACTTTTACACTTTTCTGTTTAAACTCATTTTTATCTTAACTCAGCATCTCCAGCAGTCTTCATCTGCTTCAGTGTCAGTGCTCAACTCAGCAGAGCTTCAGTTTGACACATGCATTATCCACTTTCTTCTTTCGTATGCTGTAAACAGAACCTCAAACCACACCACTTGAATCTGGCAAACCATACTAATAATATGTTTCTAACGAGTTTGGTAAGTTTGAGACATAAAATCATGTAAAATAGTTTTCAGTGCTGCTTTTGGAGAAATGTTTCTTTCTCACACTTCAGCTAATTTACTATGCGGTATAAACCCTTTTAAATGGGTGACTGGTAGCAGCATCTGGTTCCTTGTCTATAACTGGTTAGCCATAGGGGTCAAATCCTGCAACCCCAGACATACATTAAAAATTAGCAACCTTTCCTGTGTGGGTGGTTTTCTTAATTTTCTTGACAAAAGTATATTATAAGTATAAATAAGTTTATTTGTCAGCTAAATTTTTTTATTAATATTTTATTAGTTTTTTATTACAGTGACAATGGTAGCCTAGCGGATAACATACTGGTCTATGGACCAGAAGGCCCAGGGTTCAAATTCCACCTTTGGGTCACTGTCACTGTTGGGTCCTTAAGCAATTCCCTTAATCCACAATTGCTTGGATTGTAAGACTATATAGATAAATACTATATAGATAAATCCCCCCCCCCTATGTGCACTTACTTTTCAAACAAATTGAGGTGATTATGGAAGGTAACCAAACCTTAGCATGGATTTAACTGTACTATTTCATGTGGAAGCAGAATGTGAATGGATGAAATGTAGTTTCCATGGAGGTCATTATGGAATTTATTAAAATTGCTGTCCTTTTTAACAGCCTAAACCACACGGCTAAGAAAAAAAAAAAAAAAAAAAAAGTATTTTTCACACAATACTAATGCTAAGGATTTGATGTCAGTAATTCATTTTTCAGTGTTTGCTTAAAAAAAAAACCCAGCAAAATTGGTGGAGCTAATCTCATTAGCATAAGCACACCCAGCAGCTTTTTCTTCAAGAGCCCAGATGTCTAACATTGTCTGTGCCTCAGAGGTAGCTTAAGTTGCCTAGCAACATAATAGAAAACTCTTCACTCCAAATTAAACTTACATATTTATCCAGAACTAAGGTTTATAGAATTGAACTATTATTCTATTTTATAATACGCTTCCACATATGCAGGATTTCAAAAAGCTATCTGGTCCTGGTATATATTTATATATAATATATCTTGGGAGAATCTGCCATTCCACCACATCCCAGAGGTGATCTGTTGGATTGAGATCTGGTGACTGTGGAGACCATTTAAAAACAGCAAACTCACTGGCATGTTCAAGAAACCAGTTTGAGGTGATTTGAGCTTTGGGACATGGTGCATTATCCTGCTTTAAGAAGCCATCAGAAAAGGCGTACACTGTGGTCATGAAGGGATGGACATGGTCAGCAACCATACTGAGCATATAGCAATGATGCAGAGTTGGTATTAAGGGGTCTAAAGTGTGCCAAGAAGAGAAAAAACAAACAACAACCATAACCATATTGGTTATTCGAGCAATGATGTATTGTATATTACTGTGCCGTTTCTATCAGCTCAAACCAGTCTGGCCATTCTCCTGTGACCTCTGGCATCAACAAGGCATTTTCACCCAGAGACCTGCAGCTCACTTGATATTTTCTCTTTTTTGGATCATTCTCTGTAAACCCTAGAGATGGCTGTGCATGAAAATCCCAGCAGATCAGCAGTTTCTGAAATACACAGACCAGCCCCTCTAGTACCAACAACAATGCCACATTCCAAGTCACTTAAATCACCTTCTCCATTCTGATGCTCGAACTTCAGCAGGTCATCGTGACCATCCACCCAAATGCACAGAGTTGCTGCCATGTGACTGGCAACTTGTGTTAACGAGCAGTTGAGTAGATAAGATATAATACATTCATTTTCTTATCTGCTTGATCCTGGATAGGGTCGCGGGAGAGCCGGTGCCCAGCTGGCAGCACCGGGCACAAGGCAGGAACGACCCTAGACAAGGCACCAATCCATCACAGGGCACAGACACTCACACACTAGGGGCACTTTAGAAACAAAAATTAACCTAACATGCATGTTTTTGGACTGTGGGAGGAAACCGGAGCACCCGGAGTAAACCTACTTGAACACAGGGAGGACATGCAAACTCCACACAGAACATACCCAGACCGCTCCACCTGGGATTGAACCCAGGACCCACCGAGCTACTGTGCTCCCTTGTATAATACACACAATCTTCAATATAAGAACGTTTATTTGAATACCAATACATGCAAAGTCCTAATCTTTCCTTAAATAAACAACATACATGCACAGTGCCTTTTCATCAGGTGTTCTTTTTGAATGACTTAATGACTCGATGAGTTTAGAGTATGGGATGGCTTCTCCTACTGTGTGTGAGCACACATCGTTAATCAGGGCTATTCCCATTAGCCAGGTCACTAACAATGATGCTCCAAAAATTAGAGCTTGATTGAGAGATACTCATTAGACAGTCCCTTCTGAATTCCACACTGCCCTACTGGTAGAGGATCTGTTGGTTCAGCCCAAACACTCTTAATGTCATCTCTGTTCCTCTATTCCATATTCCTGACATTTTTGTGTACATATTTGCTTCCAGAGATTCTCACAAAATTCTACAACTCTCTGATCTCTGCTTTCATAAAGCTTACAAATGTTCTGCACCTCTGAGATGGTAAAGAAGCAGACCGAGTGTCTGAAAGAGCATGTCAAACTCAAGCAGACCAATGCTCAATGGCTTTACCTAATCAAACTGAGCTCTGACAAAGAGGAACTGTGAAAGAGATTTTTTAAAGTGAGATTAGAAATGGAATGGAAATTCAGTGAAAGGAGAAACTCAACACAAACGCGAGAATGAGCAAGATTAAGGGATGCGAAGTCCTATCTGGATGGCCTTCTGTGAAAGCACTGGTTTTTCAGTTATGAAAGAAACATAATAGTTTAATATTTTCTCATCAGTGAATCAACTAAAGATGTGAACCTGATAAAATCATTGCAAATACTAACATCAAGAATTAATGACGTTTTTAATCAGTATAAAGAGACACTACTATATTATTAAAATGAATAGACTAAAAGAAATAAAATTGGTATATAAATTATGCAGTAAATGAATTTGATGTTTAGAAAAGAAGTGAGAGAGAGAGAGAGAGAGAATTGGCTGTGCTTGTTTCCAGAACCTGGCTGGGTGTGGATGACATGTGTGATGAATGGTGTTGTATTGGTATTTCTGCCCTCTCTCACTCCACTCCCTGTTACCAAGAAAAAGGATGGGGTGAGGGGGTGACAGAGAATGAGAGAGTGAGAGAGAGGAGAGCAACAGCCAGATATGTTTCCTTTAATTAACCTACAAACCACCCCAACACAACCCCAACACCTTACGCACACAAACACGGGCATCTGCTACATGATTAAATGTATACTCTAACCATACAGTGGTGCTTGAAAGTTTGTGAACCCTTTAGAATGTTTTATATTTTTATATTAAATATGACCTACATCCATCAGATTTTCACACAAGTCCTAAAAGATCAAGAGAACCCAGTTAAACAAATGAGACAAAAATATTATACTTGGTCATTTATTTATTGAGGAAAATGATCCAATATTACACATTACTGACTTGGCCATTCCAAAACTTTAACTTTATTCTTCTTTAACCATTCTTTGGTAGAACGGCTTGTGTGACTTAGGGTCGTTGTCTTGCTGCATGACCAACATTCTCTGAGATTCAGTTCATGGACAGATGTCTGAGTTTTCCTTAGAATTTATCTTATATACTTCAGAATTCATTGTTCCCATCAATGAAGGCAAGCCGTCATGGCCCAGATGCAGCTAAACAGGCCCAAACCATGATACTACACCCACCATGTTTCACAGATGGGATAAGGTTCTTATGCTGGAATGCAGTGTTTTCCTTTCTCCAAAAATAACACTTTTCTTTTCAACCAAAAAGTTCTATTTTGGTTTCATCCGTCCACAAAACATTCTTCCAGTAGTCTTCTGGCTTGTCCATGTGATCTTTAGCAAACTGCAGACGAGCAGCAATGTTCTTTTTGGAGAGCAGTGGCTTTCTCCTTGCAACCCTGCCATGCACACCATTGTTGTTCAGTGTTCTTCTGATGGTGGACTCATGAACATTAACGTTAGCCAATGTGAAAGAGGCTTTCAGTTGCTTAGAAGTTACCCTGGGGTCCTTTGTGACCTCGCCAAACATTACACGCCTTGCTCTTAAGATTGTCCAGCAAACACCATCTTTCTTTTTCGACCACTCCTGGAGAGGATAACAATGGTCTTGAATTTCCTCCATTTGTACACAATCTGTCTGACTGTGGATTGGTGGAGTCCAAACTCTTTAGAAATGGTTTTGTAACCTTTTCCAGCCTGATCAACAACTCTGTTGCTGAGGTCCTCAGAAATCTCCTTTGTTCGTGCCATGATACACTTCCACAAACATGTGTTGTGAAGAGCAGACTTTGATAGATCCCTGTTCTTTAAATAAAACAGGGTGCCCAATCACTGACTGTCATCCCATTGATTGAAAACACCTGACTCTAATTTCACCTTCAAAGTAACTGCTAATCTAAGAGTTTCACATACTTTTGCCACTCACTAATATGTAATGTTGGATCATTTCCCTCAATGAATAAATGACCAAGTATAAAATTTTTGTCTCATTTGTTGTAGTTCTTCATCTACTTTTAGGACTTGTGTAAAAATCTGATGATGTTTTAGACCACACTCCATCAGCTACCAGTAAAACGCACTCGGGTGTGGCCAAAACGATCAGTTACAAACCATTTGTCCAATGAATGTTAATCTTTTGTTCTATTCCAAACACCACACAACCTCTAACTTTGCCTACAACGCTTATATTTTGGCTCTCTTGTCCTTTCAGTAAACAAGTTGCTGTTTTTAGGCACAGGACACTATTGGCTGGATAGTTTTGTTTTGGTGGACTAGTTGGTTGGTCCAGCAGTGATACTTAGGTGTTCAAAAACTCCAGCAGCACTGCTGTGTCTGATTCACTTGTACCAGTGCAATGCACACTAACACACCACCACCACATCAGTTCCACTGCAGTCCTGAGAATGATCCATCACCCAAATAATACGTGCTCTGTAGTGGACCCGACCATGAGAAGGAGCTAACAAAGTATGCAGAGCAACAGAACACAATCTGTAACTGTAGAGGTACAGTGCACCTACATGGCAAGTGGAGCCGTAAAACAGAAAAAAAGGCCATTTTAATGTTATAGCAGACCGAAATGCAACGGTGCTTCAATAAGCGTGCTAGAAACCCTCAAAATTCCCATCTTCACACTTATATTGTGAAAGCGGTAGAGTGCTGGAAATGCACATTTGATCTGAAGTGGCTGAAAAATGGGAGGGAAAGGGCATGAAAATCAGAATAAGAAAACTTGCTTTGGTGGCACAAAAATGGTCTGCTCATTACTTCTGCAGCCTTGCAGGCATTGTAGAAGAGACAGCAGCAGCAGTAGTGTTTGATGGAATGAGTGCAGCGAATTGCATGGTGCTACTGCTCTGCTCAGGAGGGCACAGTAAATAAAAACACAAGGAGGCTTAGCTCTATAAACAGGAAAACAGAAGCATTGTAGAAGTCACTAGACTGCAATACTGAAAGCGCCCGGATGATTTTAGGATCTGAGCTTTATGGGTGCTGAGCACCAGTGGTGTCACTAGAGTTGACTATTGAGGTCTAGAGGTCAGCCCTTTAGGAGAATTTTTAAAAACGACCCAAAAAAGGGCCGCATTATGAAAATATCATACAATTAAAAACATAACTATTTGGAGAACCTGCCTCATAGCTGCAAATTTCTTAGAAGAGACATGTCATTCAAAGTTTGTACTATGTATTCAAATAGTGTATTTATTTTTGTGTTAAAAATTACACTCGCCTTCGGGAACATCCACTCACACAGACACCGTCTCCCTCGCACAGTGTTGAGTATTTTACTGGTAAAGTAGTGATAGTAAAGCAATACTAGTAGAGCAGAGCGACAGCCTGTCACAGATCAAACATTCAAACCTCGTTCCAGTGCCTCCCCCAGGTCCTAGTGTGTCAAATTCAATTACATTGTCAATATGGAAATTAATAGTACAGGTGAATAGGAAAAAATAGATACTAGAAACTACTGACGATTAAAACTAATTGTGGGGATATAGCCCCCCCAAAACAGGTCTAACAACGTCCATGCTGATCATCCAATGACCACCCCATCCTTTGTTTAAAACAAAAAACTGTATATTTTAACATAATTATGCAGATCATTCCCCAACTTGTGAATCGAGAACATCTGACTTTTTGGGTAGGAGAAACACCGCATGTCTAGGAAAACACCAACAAATCTCCTTTAAGGCTAAGCCTGTGAGCCACAAAGCCATCACTGGTTTACAAAGTATTACAGTATGAAATTGTATTACAAGTAAAAGATAGACAATAAATAAAAATAAAAATGCAAAGACCAACCCTGCCTAAGGTCATTATAACTATGTGGTCCTGATCAACGTTGGAAGATAAGAAGGTAATAAAACTGTTGGGTTCACAAACACATTTTAGATATTTTTTAGCACAAATTCCTCCCACAGCATCAGCTGCATTCTGCATTATCAGGTTTGATATCAATAACTATGGGCAGGAATCATTGCTTAGATATGTAATTTTATATATTACTATAGCTAAATCAGTTATGATATAAAAATGAGATAGAGTTCGGGATTCTGGACAACTTTTCACTGTTCAACAACTCAGGACTGTTGTGGGTTTTTCGGGGCATCTAGGACTGTGAGGGCATGTGAGGACTTTCCAATGACATGAATGACAATGAAGGACTACTGCAGCAAAGTAATGCTACACCTACCTAATCTTAACCACAGTGACCGAAAGCAAATCTTTTGGCTCTTTTGTTCTTCAAGTAAATGTTGAAAAAAAAAAAAGGAGAAAGAGAGTAAAAGATCGGACCGGAAAAACGTTTCTCACTAGTCAAAATAGTTTTCCAATTATCAGAGGGACATTTGGTCATCACAAGTATAGCAAGACAAGGAACGAGAACACACACACACACACACACACACACACACACACACACACACACACACACACACACACATACATATATATATATATATATATATTTGTCTCTGTATCATTGTGGGGACCTTTCCATTGACATAATGATCACTATAGCTAACTAATGCTACACCAACTTCTAACCTTAACTTTAACCTCAGTAATCTGAAGTAAATCTTTTGGCTCTTTTGTTTTTCAACTAAAAGTTGGCATTTTTGTAAATAAATAAATAAATAAATAAATAAAAATAGTTAAAGATTGGACCAGGAAAAACGTTTCTCACTAGTCCAAATAGTTTTCCTATTATTAGGAGGGACATTTGGTCCTCACAAGTATAGCAAGACAAGGAACACGAACACACACACACACACACACACACACACACACACACACACAAATCTTTTGACTCTTGGTTTTTCAAAAGGAACTTACAGTTATTGTTAAAATAATAAAAATAATACAATAAAGCTAGGTGTCTCCACCATATAAAAAATGTCAGAGCCTTCTATTGTTGTGGGGATATTTGGTCCGCACAATGTAACACACACACACACACACACACACACACACACACACACACACACACACACACACACACACACACACACAAAGTTGGGCATCATCTGTCTCATCATGTCTTCTATCATTCTATAACAACAACTTGTTGATACACATACAGACAGCACTAGCCTAGCGCCTTGGCTTTAATATCAACACACACACCTACCAAGGCCACACCAACGGCTCTCTCTCTAATCCAGAGAGTGGTCGATTGACATCCTGCTTGCTAGTAAAACGTCTGATAGTTTACTCTTACCGAACAATAACAACATAAAGAGAGATTAACAGCAGCACCAAAATGAGGACCGCTACTAATTACTGTAATGTGTTAGTGCTGAGTTACTTACTGGAGCCTCCACACCACTGACGGTCAAACTGTTTGCACTAGCGTGCGTGTTCGCGGGATCATACCATTTGTGAGGTAAGAGGAGATTGCTGTATTTTCATTGATTAAATATTATGTTTAAACCGTATACGTTATATGGTTGTAACATTTTTCAGCTTATTAGAACGTAACTTATGTTAAAAAAAAAACACGACTTTTTACGCTTACTTACGCTTTTTAAGGGTGCTGGGACTGAATTTAGGAGTGTTTGAGCACCCCTAAAAAGGGGCTAGCCACGCATATGCTGTAGCCCTGTCATCCATCTTTGTTGTACAAGCAGCATGAGAGATAATCAAATAAACACGAAACCACATACATAAGTTCTCATGTGTGCTGACATTTTCCTCATCGTAAATCTGGAACCATTAAGAACTTGTTTGTAATATTTGGGGGAGTTTAACATTTGGAAGGCTAATTAATATGATATAAAGAATACACAATATACTTAATATATTCAGTGTGGCTTTTTAGGTCTTACAAGAAAGTCTAATAGTTTTAGGAACTAAAACTTGTCATTATATTAATGTTTAATATATTGAGTCAATACTTGAATTTTTATTTCAATTAATCACTTCTTGCATTTAATCTCTCAATCTTCTGGAATAGTTTACAGCATTTAGCAGATGCCTTTTTCCTGACCGAGTTACAGAAGTGGGACTGTGGTAGCCTTGCAGTTAAGGTACTGGACTCTTGGACCAGAAGGTCCAGGGTTCAAATCCCACCTCTGCCAAGCTGCCACTGTTGGGCCCTTGAGGAAGACCCTTAACCCACAATTACAGGGATTGTAAGATTGTATCAATTGTAAGTCGCTCTGGATAAGGGCGTCTGCTAAATGCTGTAAATGTATTTTTGTAAAACCTCATATTAGTACAAATAAGCAATTGTCATGTTTGTTACATTTTGCCTGGAAGTGAAAGCATTAAAAATTGAAGGTAGAAGATTATCCAATTTTTCTTTCCAGGATAGGCAGGTAAGAAAGCCAAGCCTTCTGATTGGGCAAGGACTTGCAAGCCAGTTTAAGAATCAGTGTAAGTAGAAAATGAGAGTTGAATCAACTCAGTGGCTGACACCATTTTTGAGACCGAGAGAGGGAAATAAAAAAACACTCAAGGATCGAATCAGGGACGCTGGAGCTGTGAGGTGACCGTGCTAACCACTGCACCGACTCAATTATCAGTTTGGCTTGTGGTTTTAGAACTGAAAACTGATTTATTTCTGGTTCTAAGATGAGGCTTTGGATATTATTGTTCTTGTTGCTGGAATAGCAAGGGCTCAGACATTTGCGTTATGTGTTGATGATTTTGAATCTTACCATAATGAAGACATATACCAGATGTCAATAGTTTAAAATCTATCTTATGAATTTACCGTTTAAAAAAGCAAAACTACTGGCTGTTTAACACGCATTGGCTAGTTTAAATTGGTGCCTGTACACTGGATTTAATAATTTATTTCGTTTTGGCACTTATGCCCCAAACTGAAGGTCTAGCTCCAGTAGTCAAGGTTTACCACTAAATATAGGTTCAGAGGAAAAACTCTAGTCTCTTGAGCTGCATTGAGCTCTGTAAAGAAGAAAAAAGAAAAGAAAAGAAAAAAAAACTATCAACAATCATGCGAAGAGGTGCCTTCAGAAAGTGCTTCCTCCTGCACCTGTATTTAGCTGCTTTCTGGCATAATGCTGCATTCAAGTCCTGAGGGAGTAGATACAGTATAATTACTTTCTCCTGACTGGGAAAAATCTGGAACAACTCGACTACGATGCAGCTAAATTCTTCCAAAAATCACTGACTATACTTTTAATGAATTAATGAATAATGAATGAATAATGAATGTAATGAATGATTTGATATTACGGCTTTTAATTCATTAACTGTCAAGAATTTAGCAATCTGACTGATAACATTATGCATGTGACGAACAGATTAGGTAGAGTAAAGCAGAGATAAAAGTTGGAGTCAAACTGAGAATCTGAGCAATGGCTTGCTTTGAGTTTCTCCTGCCAGTTCTTCAAAGACACTCGATTCTGTCTGCATAAGTTGAGACATTTAGGTTTCTGTTTGATCTTAGCTTGCCGAGTGCTGCAGAATACAGATTAGATGTTCAAGAACTGACCACAGGAGGGGACAAACACTTAACAGAAAAACACATACACATATAACATGGTGAGCACATTCGTGTATCAGATCTGCAATTGCTTAAAGGCAAATAGTTCATTTTTAAAAAATATTTTATTTGTGGTCCAGGTACAATGAGAAAATGAAATGCAGGAGTTTTTTGACAGGATAAGGAAAGTGTGAATAGGGATTTTTTGAAATGTTTGTTTTCTTTCCATTTTGATCCCTTTTGTTCTTGAACAAGGACATGCAAGCGAAGAAAGGCTCTTTGTTTACAGAAAGAAAACCAGATGCAAAAATTGTGGAACTTCTGTACAGAACATTTTTTTCTTTTTTTTAATCGTTTTTTCCTTGCAAAAAGACAGTACACATAATAAGCTACAAAGACCTGTCAACATTGAGAAGAAAGAGTGCATGGCTAATCCTTCCAATATGAAATCAACAAATATAAAATAAGCGTATAGATTTTTATCGAGTTCATAGTTTCAGACGTATTTCCAAGTACAAGTCAAAACGATGTGAGCATCTTTTGCTGAATTGGCTGGTAATCATTTAGAAAATGTCCGACAGTGGAACAAAACAGGCAAAAAGGAGGAACATCTCATACTCCACAAGTTTTATCCATTTTTCACAATATACCTTTATTATTTTAATAAATACAAAAAACAACAACACTTTTTAAAGAAAAAAAAAACATTAGCATTAAAAAAGACACTAAATGAATTAGACATTAGAAATATCAATATTAATTTTGGTATGTTCTGTAACTGACATCTTTGTTTTATGGTCATGGACAGAAAGTGTACCAGCACATATTCAATGGGATACAAGGCATGGCAAAATCTACCATAAAGGGGCAAAAAACCCAACAGAGGCCCATTTAATACACAAAGGAATTCCATTAGCGGTCTTTGCTCGAATGACTGTCTGTGTGAGGATACATATGGATATTTACACATATATACACACACACTCACATGACACCACCGGAATATATGTAAAATAACCTGAGATACTCTCTGCACCTCATTTTCCAAATAAGTGGGCACTGGAACTGAAAAGACAGGGCTTGGAGAGGAACGCTGATGTGACGAGCAACAGTCAGTCAGAGAGCGTTCTTCAGCAACGTTATTCAGATACATGTATTATAAAAAGCAGAATCAAACAGTCATTTGTACCACCTTTCTCCTGAAGGCTCAACAGTAAAAAATATCCCATTTTGAAGAACATTTTGTACAACTGAACATAAATAAAAAAATTTAAAATCCCTAAACTGACCATCTGAAATGACTGCATTGGTTACTGCAGATCTGCTCCTTCACTGAATTCACCTGCTGTGGTTCTGATCGCTGGGGAGCTGGTAAAGCCAGTGACAGCGGTGTGGAAACAACCTCACAAACAGAGAGACGATTAGATGTACGCTGTGAAGACAGTGCATTGTGATCACAGGGTCTGTAATTGTTAGCAAATGCGACGCATGTGAATGTGTGACAGAGAAGAGAGAGTTAGTGCTCTATAGAGATACACTGATCTGAATGAAGATACTGTAGCTGCATGCATGCATCTGTGACTCTATTCTCTGCATAGATATCAGGAGTACATGGAATTTGGTC
The DNA here is from genome assembly GCA_025084515.1 of Ancistrus triradiatus. NCBI lineage: Eukaryota > Metazoa > Chordata > Actinopteri > Siluriformes > Loricariidae > Ancistrus > Ancistrus triradiatus. Next base: position 319,183 of record JAJAGP010000552.1, on the reverse strand, counting down.
TTGATCATAAACAGGACAACGTAGAAAGTAAACCAAAGGAATTAAGTGCTTTAAAACAATACGAAATAAATAAGATTAGATATCTGATGGTTCAGTATTAGCTCTGTAGGCAATGTGTAGTCATCAGTTTTGTCATGGAATCACTGGTAAGCTACAGGTGTGCGCCGTTTAACGTCCATCCGATCAACGTCCGTTCACTTTAAGGTCTTAAGAATTATAATAGGAAATAAAAATCTGTCTTATATACACCTCATTCACGTCTGAATGACGGAAAACTAGCGAACCCTTGTGACACCTGCTGACAGAAAAGAGTCAGTCTTTCAATTCTTCGTGTTTAAGATTTTATGAAAGACACAAAGCTAAGAATTACTGTATTGTAGAGAACAGTACTGTACTAAACATTTTCAAATGCTTTAATTAATGGCATTGTTCAAAATAAAACACTATGTGCAAAATATCTAAACTACTACAAGACATGTCCGGTCAACGTCCATTTCGGTTAACGTCCGGCTTCACAGAACATAATGTGGAAGTTAAACGGTGCATACCTGTATTATACATAAAAGAATTGGAAAATTAGAGCTTTAAGCAAATTCATTTACACATAGATTAATGCTTAATAAATAATGAATACCCCAAATTTGTTATTCTAACATATACAGTACTGTGCAATAGTCTTTGGCACTGAAATATAGAAAGCGAATATGCCTTTAAAAAGAATGAAGAATTGGAAATTATATTATAAAAAACACGAGATAGCAAATAAAATCAATATTTCATGACCCCAGTTTGTCTGTAACACTGCGTCGATGCAGGGAAACCATTTGCCTGATCCCCATGATGCCACGGCCATCTGTGAGCAGCGGCAGTCCAAAAGAGCGTTATCGTGCCAGCTCTCTGTGTGGAATGGATGCCACTCCTCTCTCCTCTGTCAATCAAAAGTGCCACTGGCTAATCTCAGGCGTCTGTGAGCATGTGAATACAGAATGGGAATAGTTGACACCTGGTCCAGCTGCTTTCAGCTACCCTATGGGTCTGCATGAGCAGCAGTTCGAAACTGCTGACTTCACTTGTCTGGAGGGGACGGCGTGTTCCCCTTACTCTCTCGGGTTGGTAACTACCATGAGAGTCAGCTATGAGATGGAAATGAGCAGTATTAAGATGAATGTGGTTTGAAAACGTGGTTGTATTGGACTGACAAAGTAATGCAGAAAATGTGTTAAAGACTTTTGCACAGTAATGCATTAGCAAATCTGACACAGCTAACTAAACTTGCTTTCTAACCAGTTTTCAGCTGTAAATGATGAACTTTCTTGAGATTCTCCTACTTCTGGTGTTTCAACAGCACTAAAACAGGAGATTAGCTTCACTTACGATTGACAGAAACCATATATGAAGCCTATATTCTTGTTCATTATGGCTTTGACGGCTCGTGTTTTAAGTGCTTCAGATCCGATTTTAAATAGAGAAACAAAAAAGGTCTGATGGAGAGAAATCGTATTCAGAAAGCTGATAATCATCCACTGTTCACATTGTCCAATTGATGTTCACTTGGTGTTTGAGGGACAGAATGTGAGTGAAGTATTAATCACTATTAAAAGAAGAATGTTTCTGTCAGATACAAACAGCATGGAACAGCAACAGGCCAAGTTTTATAGGATGGAAAGAAGTTCTGTCGGCTTTTCCCCATTCCAAAATAAGACAGGACTCAGTCATCGATAGCAATAGTTAGGTTTTTTGGAAAATGTGGCCACTTTCCGATTGCCTTATTGCAACAGGATCTGACAGCACACACCGATCGAGTCCAGCAATCATCTCTCTTCCAGCCAATTTCACGTTTAGCATCTTTTCAGCATCTTGGCGGTGCTACCCTTCTGTTACAGCCTCAGGAGAACCCCGCTGCCAACAACTAGTGTGCAACTCTGCCTCACAAATCCTGCACTGACACAGGTTTATTAATATATCTCTGTACATGGCTATATATTTTCTTCTCTTTACGTTACAGTACAGCAACTCCTCTACACATCTCCTCTCCCCCCGGTGCTTCATGTCAGCAGGAGCTATGGTTTTTGTGCTTTTCACCAAAAATTGCAGTGCAAAAGAAAAAAAAACAGTCATTATAATAACAACAATTAAACTCATGAGAAGTATTAACAAAAGGCAGATGATAAGGAAAGTCATTTTTATGGCACCACAGCTTATCACATATAATACAAATGACCAACAGTGGGGCGAACGGAACCAGTTTGCATAGCAATGCAATAACAATTTCAACGCTTCAGTAAGAATATTTACAGGAAATATGATTCCCTTTTCCAGCTGAATGACTCAGATGATGAGTACAATTCTTTTTAGCCTTTTTTTTCTCTAGATGAATGGCGGTGTTATTGAAGAGAAAGTTGTTTTGTTTGTTCTTAAAAGCACAGAAAACATCAAATCAACATTGTGAGTCGCATGTCCGTTTTTTACATCACATTTACAATTTGTCGTTTCCATCTTCACCTCGACGAGAACGCTTCTTCCTTTTGACACTGAACGAGTCCATTGCACTGAGCAGGTGAGGCGTCTCCAGGACAGGTAAAAGCATTCTTCAGCTCTGATCCTCAACTGCTCACTCTGACACAAACAGAAACACAAATACCCACGTTCTTAGTCATTAGCTCATCACTGGCTCATCATCTATACCAGTGGTTCCCAAAGTGGGGGACGCAGAGCCATTTTGGGCAACAATGCAAATGAATGTAAGATACACAATGCACGTCGCTTGTGATAAATCCACTCTAAAGGTGATCTGTCACTTTAATTTGTTTAATAAGAAGTTTGGTATGAAATACAATGTTTAAAATTGTGTTTCGCTCTTAGATTTATCATCTACGCCACCCAAGGAGGTTGGGTCCCTCTTTGAGTCTTGGTCCTCCCAAGGTTTCTTCCTAGAACTAGGGAGTTTTTCCTTGCCACTGTCGCCCTAGGCTTGCTCAATTTGGGATTGGACGTAGTTATTAGGAGATAATCTAAACTTGTAAAGTTGCTTTGAGACAATGCTCCATTGTAAAAAGCGCTATATAAATAAATATGACTTGACTTGACTTGACTTTAAAATAATTTCTAATGGAGTTTGGAAGCAAAAGACATGTCCGTGTTTTCACAGAAATATTTATGCAAGATAGAAAAGATTTATGTCCATGGCTTGTTAGTCCCATTAGCCCCAAATGCAAATTTCAACTGGGGAAGTGGAAAATTGTATACATTCGGTTTTGTTTATTTTCTCCACTTTAATCAATTGCCTATTTCTACCCACTAACGACTGACTAAAGTAGTTCACTTGGTCATTCTGATCACATGACAGCTACCAAGCTGGGTGGATGAGGGCTTACACAAAGTCAAAGTCCAAGTTAGATTGTTAGATGTCTATAGCGCTTCTTACAATGGAGCATTGTCTCAAAGCATCTAGAACTATTTACTTGTATCTTCTATTATCTAGGCCCAAAGCCCAAACTGAACAAATCTAGGGTGACAGTGACAAGGAAAAACTCTCTAAACATAAGAAAGAAACCTTGGGAAAATAAAAACTGGGATCCTCCTTGGGTGGCCTGGGAGTTATACGTGAGAATTAAGTGAAGTTACCTAATTAATACATTTATAGTCATTTTTAAATAAAATCAACAGAGAGAACAAATTTAAAGAAAATATAATACTGAAAATAGAATATCATAATATGTAGGCTAATAAATTGCTTCCTTAGACACACATGAATCCAGTTACTGGCTCTACAACCTTATGTCATACATGAGGTCACAGTCAGTTAGTTCTGGATCGATGGGGAACGGAAATCCCCCCCGGCCAAAAACCTGTGCCAGTTATGCTCTCTTGGACCCCACCATGGATGACTAATGTATTTTTGAGGCTTGGTTTAATTATTTCTAGATGATAGTTCAAACACTTTTCTATAGTGCCATGTGAGTATAGTACATTTTTAATATGGTACACATATTAACCTGCATGTATAGCAATAATAACAGAGCAGACTTACATAACTCTCCAGAATACTGGCTCTGGCCATTGGTCCCCATGTAGCTGGAGTCGGCATGCTCAGTGTTGGCACGCTGGTGCTGACCTCGTGACCCATCTCCCTTTCGAGGGCCTGTTGAGCTTTTGGATGATGTGGTCCCGGATGAACTATGGCCTCCTGGAGATGGGAATGATGGTTTGCTATATGGCAGCACGGCCTCATCTGTATGACATTTAGAAATCAAAACCACAACAGAGACAGTGGGTTATCTACTCACAAATAATGTCATAAGAAAGTGGTTAGTTGCTTTTTCTACACAGAGTCCAGTAAGAAATCGGAACTGTGCTTTTTCCATTGGCAATAGCACATAATGAAACTTGAACATAGTGCTACCAGCACCATTCACTGCTAGTTGGTTACATACCATGTCTCACACTGTGACATGAACACATCAACGATAACTAACCTTCTATATAACCCTAGTTCTGTCTGTTTACCACCAAAGACTAGTTAAAATCTCAGTTAAGTCTCATTAGATTTAATCCAGAAAGCTAAGAAGCAGAGGAAACACTAAAAAGGCCAGTCACTAACTTGTCTCCCTGACCTTACAGCTCTCACCTGCGAGCTGGTTATAATGATCTCACAGGTAGTTAAACAGAGACTGGTTTGCACTGTGTGTATAAGTATGCTTGGGAAATGATTACTGCACATCTGGTCTACTGGTTTAGCCTCCAGTCTGCCTGCAGCTAAAGGAGGCCAGTGTCAAGCAGGCCAGAAGTCAGTAACAGAGAATGGAAGTCAGGCTGCTCACTGCAGGTCTTTTATGCCTCCCAGTAGGCTGTCTAATTGACATCATGGTTACATCTGGGACTGCCAGCCACCTAATGATCACACTGAGGTGGAAAGTTCTTAGCTCCAAAGTTGAGTTGCTCATATATTCTCATATGATGACTAGACTCATTTTCGAAGAACAGTATAGGCACCATATGAACTCGGAAAGTGCCAGGTCAGACAGTGCCCTAAAGAAAAGTCAGGTTAATGGAAACAGTTTCTGTGTAATCACATTTGAATAAGTAGACCGACAAAGAATTATGAGGATACCCATAAGGTGTTAACAGCAGACGTTATTCGGTTACAATTAAGTTTTTAAGTAAGTGAATTGGATAGTCTTCCACTATTAATGATGAATTTATTGTAAATTTAATCAAGCAAGTTATTCCATTGTAATTTTAAGTTGTATTTTCTTTACGTATGTTCCTTAATTCTTACATTTAACATTCACAAGGAGGATGGGTCCCTATATATGCACTTAATAATCCTATCATAATTGGATTTCTGCAGTTATCTGATTATTCAATTGGTCATGTAAACAGCATAATCTGATTTCTCAGATCGTATTAAATTCCAGAAATCATAATAAAAAAACCTAATAAAAAGAGTCAGATTCTAGCTCAGTAATCTGACTTCTCAGTGCATGTATATCCTTTCAATCGGTTTTCTCAGTCTGCACATGCACACAAACATATCACGGATTGGCTGGCAGAATCAAACATGGGTGCCAGGTCCATTTATTCTAAGAGACCTCGCTTCTTCGTGGCTTGTTTCCATGTGGCAACCCTAGAATTAAATGCAGAATCTGCAAAATGGCTACCAAACACTTTTGGAGATTGTAGAATTGTAGTATATGCTCAAAAGAAATGAAGAATTTCATTGTTTAACTAGAAAGTGCAGTTCCTGCAGAAACTGCAAGTTTCTGCGAGTGTGCCAATTTTCTAGGCTGTAGGTCAAAAACTGACTGAATTGCAGCCTCTGTGCCCTATCAGGGACCTCAGGGACCCCAAAGGCATGGCATGTCACCTCAGGGTGTACCCGGGTCCATGGCTGCCAATTTTGTGGCTGTAGGTCGACTGAATTGCAGCCACTGCCCTACTAGGGGCCTCTGTGCCCTGTCAGGGACCTCAGGGGCCCCAAAGGCATCGCATGTCACCACAGGGTGCCATGTGTGCCAAATTTTGTGGCTGATGGTGATCTACAGTGGGGCAAAAAAGTATTTAGTCAGCCACTGATGTGCAAGTTCTCCTACTTAGAATGATGAGAGGTCTGTAATTTGCATCATAGGTACACTTCAACTATGAGAGACAAAATGAGAAAAAAAAATCCAGGAAATCACATTGAAGAATTTTTTAAGAATTTAAGTTCAATAAAATAAGTATTTGGTCATCCACAAACAAGCAAGATTTCTGTCTTTCCTCACATTAGCTGCTCGCTTCAGGTCCTTCCATGACATTTCGACTGGATTAAGGCCACGACTTTGACTTGGCCATTCCAAAACATGAACTTTATTCTTCTTTAACCATTCTTTGGTAGAACGACTTGTGTGCTTAGGGTCGTTGTCTTGCTGCATGATCCACCTTCTCTTGAGATTCAGTTCATGGACAGATGTCCTGACATTTTCTTTTAGAATTCTATAATATAATTCAGAATTCATTGTTCCATCAATGATGGCAAGCCGTCCTGGCCCAGATGCAGCAAAACAGGCTCAAACCATGATACTACCACCACCATGTTTCACAGATGGAATAAGGTTCTTATGCTGGAATGCAGTGTTTTCCTTTCTCCAAACATAACGCTTTTCTTTTCAACCAAAAAGTTATATTTTGTTCTCATCTGTCCACAAAACATTCTTCCAGTAGCCTTCTGGCTTGTTCACATGATCTTCAGAATGAACTGCAGAACATGAACTGCAGAATAACAGAAATGTTCTTTTTGGAGAGCAGTGGCTTTCTCCTTGCAACCCTGCCATGCACACCATTGTTGTTCAGTGTTCTTCTGATGGTGGACTCATGAACATTAGCCAATGTGAAAAAGGCCTTCAGTTGCTTAGAAGTTACCCTGGGGTCCTTTGTAACCTCGACATTTGTTGGTCGATCACTCCTGGGGAGGGTAACAATAGTCTTGAATAGCCTACATTTGCACACAATCTGTCTGACTGTGGATTGGTGGAGTCCAAACTCTTTAGAGATGGTTTTGTAACCTTTTCCAGCCTGCTGAGCATCAACAACTCCTTTACTAAGGTCCTCAGAATCTCCTTTGTTCGTGCCATGATACACTTCCACAAACATGTTGTAAAGAGCAGACTTTGATAGATCTTTAAATAAAACAGGGTGCCCACTCACACCTGATTGTCATCCCATTGATTGAAAACACCTGACTCTAATTTCACCTTCAAATTAACTGCTAATCCTAGAGGTTCACATATGTAATATTGGACCATTTTCCTCAATAAATAAATGACCAAGTATAATATTTTGTCGCATTTGTGTAACTGGGTTCTCTTGATCTACGTTTAGGACTCATGTGAAAATCTGATGATGTTTTAGGTCATATTTATGCAGAAACACAGAAAATTCTAAAGGGATCACAAACCTTCAAGCACCAATGTAAGTGAATCTAATATACTGCCAATTTCATATATGTCTCAGTGACCCTGTTGTAGTGCATACCTGAGACAGGACCATTCTTCTGTGCTGTTCTCTCCATTGAACCCAGTTTCTCTTGGCCCTGTCTGTGGCGCTCCAGAGATGTGCGGGCTTGTCTCTCCAGAGAGTTCTTCACTTCATCTACCCCACCCATGGGTTGCCTCTCCAGAGACGAAGGCTTCCACTCACCAGGGCTGCCCATGCTTCCTACACTCCTCGGTGCCTGAACACGTGGGGCTTGGCAGGGTGGGGGATCTGGCGGTGGGGGTAGGTCTGACAAACACACACACACACACACACACACACACACACACACACACAGCGCGTCACTTATTTCTCATAGTCTAACAGAACAATAAATTAACCAAAAGCAGCACCTGCAGTTTGTCTGTGCATAGGTGCCATTTTTGTCACACAGCGGGTAGGCACAGACTGCCAGTGACCTTTAATTTCATCTGCTGTTTCATAATGGTAATATGGTAATAAGGCTGTAACTCATTTGAAGAAATATGGGCACATTTTATAAAGTTAAAAGACTCTATGCCCTTGATGTTAATATGAATACAGAAGCCGGTAACACTGTGATTTCCATTTTAGCCACTTATTCATTATTTGGTTCTGCACTGGTGCTTATTCTTGTTACATTTTTGTTACCTAAAATACAAATATACAACAGTAGTCTTTAAGTTTCAGCTATGTAACCTAATAGCTGGTGGTTTTTAAAATAGGGAAATATCTTCACTTCATGATCCCTTAATTTTACTGGACAGCAATAGCATAGCCATAGCACAGGGATACTGGTATGCCTCCAGTGCAGCTGCAGTTACATAATAACCATATTGTTATGTCATCTTTGTAAATAAAGTCTAAGACTTTCTGGCATTGATTTGTAGAAGTTTGAGAATTCGGTCATGTTCCTGATTCCTGGTTTACTTTGAGATGTCGAGCAATTAGTATAAGAGAAGCCGCATTTCAGAGCATCAAAACAGTGCACCGTCCAATAAACACAAAACTCTTTTTGGGCTGTACAAAACGCACCCGCCCACAGCCCATTCACTGCCAGCGAAGCCTGTACATCCGGGCATGACTCAAAATAATGTGTTCAAATACATTTGTCCAGTTATATTAGCATAACATAACAAAATGGACTTCTGCTTATTAACTCCCGCCTCTGCTCATGGATCCGCAGCATTGATTGGTTTTTGAGGTGACCAGCTGTTTACAGCCACAACATCCAGAGTTAAAAGACAGATTTTTATTTCCTATTATAATTTATTATACTTTTTAAGACCTCGGTCTTTAAAGCTAATGGACGTTGATCGGATGGTCGTTAAACGACACTTACAATACTAATGCTTATACAGACGAGGAATTTTAATCAGGCCTAAGAGACCTATTGCTGGTGTATTCACTCAATAAGCCTCCCCCAATGATGCACTACTGTTGGGTCTTACCATCAGCACTGGGGTCTCTGCGGTGCAGAGCAGTGGCCGGGCCTCTGTTTTTGCGTGTGGATCGTGCTGCCCGTTGGTGTCCTAAGCTGTGTGTGCCCATAGTACTGCCATCTGTGGAAAATGGACTGGCAGGGCGAGGTCTCAGAGCCAAGCAATGATCTATAAGGGAGTTGAGAGAAAACTGGTTATTATAGACATATAAAATTAAGAAAAAGGTCATGCATAGCCGGGCTTGTTCAGCACACACCAGGCAAATATTAAGGATGAATAAGAGCTTTAAGCATCAGACAACACCCATTATAGTTCATAGAGGAAAGAACAGTTCTGAGAAGGTGAAATGAACTTCACTGAACCCTGTGAAAAGAAGTCATTATCATCAGGACAGCCATTCTCAAGAGTCAATAAGAGCCAAGTCAAGCGGGTAGAGAAGTATAGCAAAACAATCGAATGTTCAGAGAGCATATTAATTTCATGTTAATGTCCCACTCTTGTGCCGTGCTTATCTTGTGCAGAGGTCAGTTGTACTCTTTTTTGCATTTCAGTGACGGCTTGAGCCTCAAATGCTCTACAACATGATTGTAGCGTTCCATTAAAGTCACAGTGTTAGTACTCTCACCAGCCCACTCCATTTAAAATGCCAAGCATTCAAGAAGTTAAACCCTCAGCAAAGCCACAGAGCTAAGAAACAGTCAGCGAGGGACGAAGGCAGCGATGCCTTTACCGGACAGATGCAATTAAAGGAGTTCATGCCCGTCCACAATACACAAACCTCTCTTGGTGAGGCTGGTGCCATCCACCTGGTAGCCGGCTTTATCTGCAGCCGCAGCCAGTGCACGATCAAAGCTGCAGTGGGTGAACAGGAAGCCATCTGATGAACTCCCTGCACTGGACCTGTGGCTGGAGTAAGGCCTGTCATCCTCCTCTGACGCTGAGCCCCACCCATTCACCATGGAGCCTACAATCAGCAGCCAGATGAGTTTACCATGCCTATTAACTTTATTAAATCACTGCAGTCTGAGCAAAGCCAAGCATATTGAATAGACTAAAGATCAAAAGCATGATGTGTACTCAGTAGATATGACTGCAGCTATATGGAATATATTCACCTAACCTGCTTCCAAATAAAATATGAGGGTATAAAATATGGAAAATAAAGGGTACACACTGGTGCGGCTCATATTATCACTACAAACCATCCGTTTCTATTTTTGAAATCTAACCAACTAACCATGACTTGGACCACTTTAAGACAAATAATAATGAAGAAAAAATCTGGGTCGATAAGATAGCTAATAATGCACACAGGGGTGTCGTTAGATCCACTTTACTGGGCCTGTGCCCCAGTAAAATGTTGCTGTGCCCCACTAAATGGACTGTTTTGCATGAAACAGTATTCATGCAACTGGTGAGCGATGTCCGAGCGGCTTAAATTCATGTGGAATCACACAGTTCCTTTTACCAAAAATATGTTGTTATTATTGTTTAAGTAGGGTTTTATTGTGTGATATTCCAGTTAGATATCTGCTTAAATGATAAATCCTTTCCTGAATATTACTAACCAATAGGCTAGAGACAAATGAATAACCTATTTAGGTAGAAAGACCTATCAGTTCATTGGAAGTTAACCTATCCAATCCATTCTCAGAGATTATGACTGAATATTAATATTATTACATAGCTAATATTATGTATTATTCAAATATATAAAACTTATGAATATTTATAACTTACAAGTCTTTTATATGTAGTCTATTATGAGTTTTATGTTATATATATATAAAACTCCTAAATCCTATAAGTGTACTTCATAAATAATAATAATAATAATAATAAAAAAAACAAGGTCAGACATTTTCTATTCACTTTACTGTTAAATCACATAGTCTGTTTAGTTTTTAACAGGCACAGATACACATTTGTGTGCCCCTCTTAATTCTGTGTATGCCCTGGTACGACATGCAGTCTAGAAACGCCCCTGCTACTTAAGAACCGCTTTAGTAGAACTTTCTCTAATGGTCCCCATTCTAATGGCTTTATTGTTATAGTTGGACTGTTTTTAAAATAGCAGAAAACTACAAGAGCACAAGAAAAAAAAAAAAGAAAAACTCTCGGTTCTCTGTACTAGCTAAATCATCTTCTGTTTTTGCACAGAAACTGCACTTGGCATTGTTTTTCTACCAATACATAGTTGCCTCCCTTGGGCCCCTCTCTGAACAAAGCCACACTGAATTTAATGAATGAGAAGTGGTGCCAAAGCTGCACCAAGGCCCTGTTCTGCTCCACATCAGAAGGACCAGGCTCAGCAAAAACACCTACACTGAGCTATGGAGTGCTGCTCGATGAAACACCACATTCGCTAACAGCCCCAGTACACCGATCCCATCACTAATGTAGAGTCGGCTAAACCCATTTCCAAAGTACTGTGTGTCACCGCTCCCTGTTATGTGGGGAATAAAGCTGGTAACCAAAAATAACATCAGCTTTTTAGTCTGGCACAATATTACTGCTTGATACATCCAAAGGTATTCTGAATGTGCCTCTATTAAATTTCATAACATGGTGTCTGTAAGTTGGATTTTAAAACGTTAGTTTCCATTAGCAAGTAAGCACTAATGTATTCTCATGAAAATGTACACATGTAATAACTCTCCTGTGCTTGATACTTAACTCAATAATTAATGCCTGATTCAATGTCAACAAACTAACGCTTGCATTAATCAAGGTTTACTCTGTCCAAGGCTGAATATTCTACACTGAGCAATACAAAATAATGCCTTAATCAATGGTAATGTTGGTCATTAATTTGCAGTCATTTGCAAATTATTGATTTGCAATTCATGAATGAGACGGATTCCAACTTTTATACCCACTACCTTCAGAAGAGCTGCTTTGTTAGCATGTAGCAAGGGTAGCTTCATAACTTATTTACTTTTTTAACCAGCTTGCCCTGGTTTGATTCATGTGGAACTATGTGTTTTGTTTGGGGGTGGGATCCAAGAAAGGTTTTGAACATGGGTCACTTTGGTCATGAGCCAGGAAACTGCTACTAATTTGTGCTAATGTAAGGAGCCTTGTTTTCAGATCTGGATGTAATCAAATTTTACATTTAGTTTATTTAATGTTGAAGTTCATTAATAAGATATACAAAATATTTCTACAAAAATAATAATAAATATATCAATAAAATGTCACAACGACCAATTTTATTCAGTATATTATCTCCAATGCTCTTATAAGACAGTCAAAACTCCTGGGAAAAACAATTTAATGAATTCCATTTCTTGAGCGCAGCACTTGCACACTATAGCCACAGGTTTAAAACTACCTCCTCCATTCAGGGGCAGTGATTGTGAAGCAGAGTTAATACTCCAGGCTCTGCTAAGCCATGTTATCTGGGTCATAAAAGGCATGTAGCACCGTGCTGCCACTAAAGTGGATTTATACCAGCCCTGGCCCTCATCTGCATATCGTTAAGCATCGTAATTATTCCCCTTGACGAGCCAACATCTCTGTCTGCTTTAGGGCCATGTGACCTCACTTTATGAGAGTGTGGTTGGCCGTGGCGCTTTAAAAGTAAGCTCACTAGAGACGTTACAAAGCTCATAAAGCACCTACATTGTTAAAATGCTTAAATGGCGCTAAACACATTATTTTTACTTCCTTATCTCTTCAGTGTTGGAGGTATGGCAGTTCTTCTAACGCCTTTCTTGTTTTTGCTTAAAAGTGCTTTAGAAAAAATTAAATCTTTACTTTTTGCCCCTACCTCCCATCTACACATGAAATACACCTACCAGATATAAATCAGTTTACACCAAGGTCTTTGTGAGCACAAATGTCTGTGTTAGTGCCACAACTAGTATGACTTGGTATGACTGAGGAAGCTACATTTCAGAGTGCTCTTCGATTAATCAGTCTCAGATTGTATTCAGCTGCCTGCTAAGGTATATAAGGCTGAACCCAAGCATGGTTAAGTGCTGTGGCTTTAACTTGCACTTTGAAGGCAGAAGATGGTAAAAGGAAATTGCTTGTTCTTCTGTGTGGCTAAGGAACTGTGTATGTTCAAAGAAAGGAAAAGAGAAAAAGAAGGAAAACTAAGAAGTATAAAAAAGTAAAATGAAGAGAGTGGGAGGTAGAGAGAGAGAGTAAAGTTTTTGTTGTCACTGCACTTTGTAGTTCTATAATTACAGACTGTAGTCCATCTGTTTCTGTACATAGTTTGTTAGTCTCCTTTACCCTGTGGTCTAATAGCCAGGACCCCCACAGGACCTGTGCAGATGGACTAATTGTAGGACTACATAGTGCATCTATGTGGAGAGTAGAACTGATAAAATGGACAGTGAGAGTAGAAACATGGAGGTGCACCTAATAAAATATGCCTATATATCATTATATATAAGAATATATAGGAACACAGGGAAATAACTATATTTATTATATACAGGCATATATTAAATAACTACATTTACAAGGGAGGTCTTTCCTCTTTGGGAACTCCCCAACAAATTGATTTTGTCTCCAGTTCTCCCAGGTGTTCAAAACTAGTAATGCTCTGTATCTGGGTCCTAAAACATCTATCCATGTCCTGTAACAACAACCCTTCTTCACTTTGTTGCTTAATGGATTAACCTCTTGAGACCTCATTACCCTCTTCGGAGCTCTGATTTTCTTATGTATAAAAACTGAGCACCGTCTTTAAACAGGAGGTACTTTTGTTTTTGTGAAATGCTCAAGAGTGTCTACAAATGAGGACTGAGTTAAGCAGAATGAAGTATAAAGTGTATCAAATCCAAAACGCCATGTCCTCGTGGGGACGCGAGTGCTCCGGAGGTTAAATTCTGATCTACAGTTGTTTTTTATTTATTTATTTAACATTATCCTTGCCAAAGTACGTTTCCAAAAGGCTTGTATTAAATAGCGTTTAATGTCCCACTATTTCTCTCCCTGTCTGTCAGGAGAGCTGGAAGTAAGGTGGTCTGGTGGGGGGATAAAAGGGAATAGTGCTGTCTGTAAAAGTAACACTATCAGGGATATGCAGCAGATTAAGCCAGGGCCTTCATCTTCTCCAAATAGCAACACAGAGAGACATCAGAACTGCAAAGGCTAATGCTCTATTGCACCACAGCAAAAATGATTTCTTTTTTCATTTTTTTAGCCAACCATTATTTGTTTCTTATAGTATACAAAACTGAATCTCATCTCATTGTACAAGTTCCATTCTTTAAAAAAAAAATTCTATTAATGACTTTTATTACCTTCACCAGGAGTTTCTAAAATCAAATACCTCACCAATGAGGGTAACAGCTTGGAAAATTAAATACAGCATGGACCCCCTACAGCAAGGAATAAAGAGTGTCAACCATTTTGACAAAACACATACTATATACTCAAGCCTGCTCAGTAAAGGCCATTTCAGTTCTCCTCTCCATCTATTTTGCGGTCAGAGAGGAAGGAGAGCAATGGCAACACAGACTCTCAGTTTCATGGCCCTCAATTTCATACCCTTCACATGTCCGCTATGACAGACGGCCCATAAATCCTTCTGAATACGTTGTAAAAATGGAAATGGCTCTTTTTGGCTGGAACGATGGAAATAGTCGAACGTGAGATTTATTCCAAATGTTCCTGGGGAAAAAAGGTATGGGTGGCACTGGAATTATGACCTGGTCACACTGCATGCTCTCTCTCTCCATCTCTCTCCCCCTCTATCTCTCTCTTTCTTTCTTTCTTTCACTCTTTCTCCCACTCTCTCTCTCACCTTCTTTCCTTATTTCTCTCATTTGTAATGGTATTTCTCATTGCTATGGCTCATTCATTTCTCTTTCCTGTTTCCTCTTTTTCCTTCACCAATTTGGTGGCCTCTTTTAAAATTCATGGACTTTTCTTATCTCTTTCCATAGCTGTAATTAGAATTTAGTAAAGTTTAGCTCCAATTGCATGACCAAACTCAAATTGAATATGTAAATTTTCAGGCATGGGTTGGTATGTGTTGGTTTATAAGCTGAAGGGACAATTTCTCATGCCATCAAACATGTTGTATTTGTCTTTATACGAAATGTAACACAGAAACAAATATGCCAATGCTTTTACTAATACCTTTCTGAAAAATATCATATGACAATCATGAAGCAATAAGACATTTTAGCTTGATTGGTAATTTCGGTTATTTTATCTCTGAACTGCATATGGATTTGAGCTGTACTTCGATCTGCAGTTAGATACAGGCAGACTCATCTCTCTCACAGCAAAAGCTGTTGTGTATTCAACATTTTTCTTACTGATTCGGAAGATCACTTTTTTTTTCTTGTTTCCCTAATTCACACTGGAGTCCAAGTGTACTGAATTAGACTGAAATCCAGAGAATGAAGAAAAGAGCAAATGAAATAAGAATGCCTGAAGATGAGTTACACTATGAGATGCAGTTATTTTCCACTTACAGTTACATCATTTAGGACGCTCCCTTATCCAGAGAGACTTACAATTGATACATCCAAGCAATTGTGGGTTAAGGGCTGTGCTCAAGGGCCCAACAGTGGCAGCTTGGCAGAGGTGGGATTTGAACCCTGAACCATCTGGTCTAAAGTCCAGTACCTTAACCACTAGGCTACCACATCTTGTACAGGCTACCACTTGTGGTACAATTAAAATAATTATAAATGATGTGGGACTTCCTTATTCATAACTATTCATGTATAGTTAACTACTGGCTCTAGAAAATTAATACAGCGCTCTTCATTGACCACTGGTGTCCAGTTCAAAGATGGCATCAACTAGCCCTTAACGTACTAGCAGCACTGTTCAAAGTTGACTGGTTACAGCTACCATGTCACACAAGTAAACAGAAAAAAACAAACAGCGAAGTTCCTGAAGTTACTTCTTGAGGCCTCTTTGTTTTGTCATAGTTTCATGACAACATAGCCTTACAAATGCAATGTGTACAAGCTCGCACTTCTCACGTTTTGTGACTATTTCTTGGATGAAATCTAACACAATTTAACCACAATACCGTTGCTTGTTTAATAGTTTAACAGGTTCTTTTATTTTTATATGAACTGTAATTATGCCACATGCTAAAATAATTACTCATTAATTACTTACTAAGTATCTACTTCAATAGAGAACTTTGTGTGATATTGACATGCAAAAAAACAGTCGCTATCAATTAGGCTTTGAGTTTTTCTGATGTGTGTCAAAGGCAAAGCAGTTTTACAATTCAGGCTCACTCATTCCGCTGCCTCCCCACAGGCACTCATGTCTTTAGCAGGTTTTGAGGAGGTTGAACCTGTACGTGGCTTTGATTTCTGGTGACCCAACAGGAATTGGTTGTTATGTGGCTGATTCTAGACAAGTGTCAACTTTGCTTTGCTCTTGCAAGTTTATGCTGCTTAAACAGTCTATTTGAGTGAAAAGTGCCAGCTGTGTAATTGTTTTACACAGCTGGCACTTTTCACTCAAATAGACTGTTTAAGCAGCATAAACAATTATGTCTGTTATGTCACAATTTCAAAACTGCTGTTAAAAATATGGGGTTCCCTCAAAACTTCATGCACTGGGGTCCACATTTGTATCCCCACAATTTGTAATCTTCTTGTCTGTAATTTTGTTGCACCCAACATTGGAACCCATTGAACATTTACATTTACATTTCACAGCATTTAGCAGACGCCCTTATCCAGAGCAACTTACAATTGGTACAGTCTTACAATCCAAGCAACTGTGGGTTAAGGGTCTTGCTCAAGGACCCAACAGTGGCAGCTTGGCAGAGGTGGGATTTGAACCCTGGATCTTCTGGTCCAAAGTCCAGTACCTTAACCACTAGGCTACCACATTGCACCCATTCTTTGTTTAAGGAAACTGAGTTGGCGAGCTTGAAATCAGCCATTTTGAGTCTGTACGCTGAGGTGCGACACAGTTACTGCATCAGCTTCACGAGTGAATAGCGAATTCAAATAGGCTAAAAAGTTATATTTAAATTACAATAATGTGTTTAGAATTTAAATAATAAGAATAACAGGAGTGCCTAATTTAATCCTCAATTACCGTATTTTTCGGACCATAAGGCGCACTTAAAATCCTTTAACTTTATCAAAAATCGACAGTGCGCCTTAAAATGCGGTGCGTCTAATGTATGAATTAATTCTGGTTGAGCCTTCTGACCTAGAACCGATTGTAGATGGTACACGGCGCTCATAAATCTGTCAAAATGTTTTAGCACGGTCTTGGTAAGTTACAAAGCTTACGGCCACCGTAGTGCGCAGCATAGCGGAGTAATACGGTATGTGCTTCAGCATTAGGGTACGTGCATTCATTCATTTATTTTCGAATCGGATTTCAAACACAACGCTATCAGTCACGCAGTACAACATGGTCATAGAGCAGCTGCGAGAGAATTCAACATTAACGAATCAATGGTACGGAAGTGGAGGAAGCAAGAAGACGCCCTGCACCAGGTAAAGACAGCTTCCGAGGGAACTTAAGAGTTTTGTTTCATTTATTGCGCCTTATAACCCGGTGCGCTTTATGGTCCGGAAAATACGGTAAACAGGAACTAATAGGACAAGCAACACGATTCAAGCTAACAACAAATCTCTGTAGTTTGGAGGTATTTTGTATTAAGTATATTAATAATTATGTTTTTGGGTAATACAGTACTTTATTCTTGTTTTTCATCCTTGTGCATTTTCTTATGTTTTCATTTTTATTACACTTTTGCTGTAGGTACATCCTCGGATAATAAAAAATATAAATATTATTATTAAAAAATAAATAAAAATAAAGAAGTGTATCCATGAGAAGATGGATACAATGTAGTCATAAAGGGACACTCAGATAGGCTATAATGTTTAAAGTAGCGGTCGACTGACATGGGTTTTCAATAGCCGATGCTGATATTTACAGAGCAGGGTGACCGATGTATAATGCTGATATCACTTTTTTTTTTTTTTTTGCAACTAATACAACTAATAATAATAAATGAGACACAAAATTGCTGACCTTAAATGAACATTTATTTAAGCTATAAAATGCACTGCCTCGGTTTGCACACTGTTTATTTTAAAAAATAAATAACACGTTTTTTCATTGCACTTAACGACAGCATTTATTACCAGGACAGCATCTTCTTGTTTCTGGCGAAAAACAAACAATGTTAGAGAAGTGCACATGGTAGCAGGATCTTTTTGTTTTCAATCCCAGTCCCAGTTAAGAGCAGCAAGCTGTAATGGAGACAAAGTTTTCATCTTTTCACAAATAGTCCCATCCTCACTGAATGTTCTCTCAGCCTCTCTTTGTTTTAGTCACTCAGTAGTCCCAGTTTATGAGCTGCAAGTTGCAAAGTATTTTTAAATATCAGCCTTGTGAATGAAGGTATCAGCTGGTAAAAAAAAGATATCGGCTGGCATTAATCAACCGGCCAATTCATCGGTCTATCATTAGTTTAAACCATGCTTACTTGGTATTAAGAGGCCCAAAGTATGCCAAGAACAAAGCCCCCCATACCATTACACCACCAGCAGCTTGAACCATTGATACAAGGCATGATGGATCCATGCTTCCATTTTGTTTTCACCAAATTCTGACCCTACCATCTGAATGACGCAGCAGAAATAAGAACTCTTTTAACACAGAGCATCTTACCTGTTACAGAGCTGTCTAGGTTGTCCATGCTGGAGCCTGGCGTGTGTTCGATCCCCCGTATAGGTGGTGGTGACATCTCATATCCTTCATCCTCTTCATCATCATCGTCGTCATCATCAGGGAGATCTGTCTCAATGTCAGACACGAGGGTGCTGGACATGTAGCCAATTGGAGGGGCTGGGGCTTGAGGGGGGTACGGACCTCCCTGCATGTGCCTGTCAAAAATGTAATTTTCATAAATATTTAAATATTTCCAAATGTGAATGGAAGCCGAGACAGAGTGTTAGCCGGAGACAAAAGGTGCCAAGCAACGCTGAGAGATAAAAGCCTAACAGGCATGTGTGTGGGGGAACGAGTATCTGTCAAGTTAAATTTGCAATTCCCCGGAACATTCCTTGTCAAGTTGTAGATGAACTGGAACAATTCAGCTAATTTATCGCGGTTGCGCTTAACGTGCTAACACAATGCTAACGTGATCAACCGCTAATTGCAGCTGAAGAGAGTACAATGATGAGCTCCACAGGCATGCACGCACTTCGCCTGTCACCTTCCAAACGCCAAGGTCTGCTGACAAAGCCCTGTGCGTGTATGGATGGGCCTGTCTATGTGAGTCGGTACAATTCCTTTGATGCAGCTATGCCTGGATTTGGATGTAATAATGGGCTCTTCCCTGGTGTCAAAGATTGACTTGAAGCAGGGTAGTCATTACTTCAGCGACATGACATCTCCTCCCTGACAAGTGGAGCCTATTCCCTGTGAG
Source organism: Ancistrus triradiatus (assembly GCA_025084515.1). Classification (NCBI taxonomy): domain Eukaryota; kingdom Metazoa; phylum Chordata; class Actinopteri; order Siluriformes; family Loricariidae; genus Ancistrus; species Ancistrus triradiatus. Next base: position 299,848 of record JAJAGP010000552.1, on the reverse strand, counting down.
CGGGTACTGTAATGAACACATGCCACTTTTCCTGACGGAGGGACAGGATAAAGCATGTGGCTCATTTGCTTTGCATGAAGGCATTACTTTGTACACAGACTCTTAAATGTACCATCAGATTAGCCTAAACAGGCTTTTAACATTCGCGTAGGCAGGGTTATTTTAGTTAGCATAAAAACAGAAGAAGGGAAAAGCATCAGTAAACTAAAATACCATCCAATGCCCTATAAACAGAATGTTAAAAGCCTGTTTATAATATGTATATATATATATATATATATTTGTGAACCCTTTGAATTTTCTATATTTCTGCATAAATATGACCTAAAACATCATCAGATTTTCACACAATTAATAAAAGTAGATAAAGAGAACCCAGTTAAACAAATGAAACAAAAATATTATACTTGGTCTTTTATTTATTGAGGAAAATTATCCAGTATTACATATTAGTGAGTGGCAAATGTTTGTGAACCTCTAGGATTAGCAGTTAATTTGAAGGTGTGAGTGGGCACCCTGTTTTATTTAAAGAACAGAGATCTATCAAAGTCTGCTCTTCACAACACATGTTTGTGGACGTGTATCATGGCATGAACAAAGGAGATTTCTGAGGACCTCAGAAAAAGTGTTGTTGATGCTCATCAGGCTGGAAAAGGTTACAAAACCATCTCTAAAGAGTTTGGACTCCACCAAACCATAGTCAGACATATTGGAGGAACAAATGGAGGAAATTCAAGACCATTGTTACCCTCCCCAGGAGTGGTCGACCAACAAAGATCACTCCAAGAGCAAGGGGTTTAATAGTTGGTGAGGTCACAAAGGACTTCAGGGTAACTTCTACAAGCCAGAAGGCTATTGAAAGAATGTTTTGTGGACAGATGAGACCAAAATAGAACTTTTTGGTTTTAAATAAGCGTTATGTTTGGAGAAAGGAAAACAATGCATTCCAGCATAAGAACCTTATCCTATCTTTGAAACATGGTGGTGGTAGTATCATGGTTTGGGCCTGTTTTGATGCATCTGGGCCAGGACGGTTTGCCATCACTGATGGAACAATAAATTCTGAATTTTATCAGAGAATTCTAAAGGAAAACATCAGGACATCTGTCCATGAACTAAATCTCAAGAGAAGGTGGGTCATGCAGCAAGAAAACGACCCTAAGCACACAAGCCGTTCTACCAAAGAATGGTTAAAGAAGAATAAAGTTCATGTTTTGGAATGCCCAAGTCAAAGTCCTGACCTTAATCCAACAGAAATGTTGTGGAAGGACCTGAAGCGAGCAGTTAATGTGAGGAAACCCACCAACATCCCAGAGCTGTTCTGTACGGAGGAATGGGCTAAAATTCCTCCAAGCCAGTGTGCAGGACTGATCAACAGTTACAGGAAACGTTTAGTTGCAGTTATTGCTGCACAGGGGGGTCACAGGAGATACTGAAAGCAAAGGTTCACATACTTTTGCCACTGACTAATATGTAATATTGAAAACACCTGACTCTAATTTCAACTTAAAATTAACTGCTAATCCTAGAGGTTCACATACTTTTGCCACTCACTAATATGTGTTATTGGATCATTTTCCTTAATAAATAAATGACCAAGTTCTTCTTTTAGGACTTGTGTGAAATCTGATGATATTTAGGTCAAATTTAAGCAGAAATATAGAAAACAAACTAATAATAAAGATGTTATGTCTAGGAGACATGCTCACCAGGCCTGCTTGGCCATGTCCAGTTGGTACTGTCGAGCGAGTTCTTCCAAATGGGCATTCAGCATGGGCTGCATCTCATCATTGGGAGATGGAGTCAACGTGGCCGTGGACTGCTTTCCAAAAGACATGGCCGCAGGAGATGAGGCCACGCCACGGACGGGTGGAGTGGGCACACGCTCCTCTTCTTCCTCCAGCTCATCTTCTAATCCCTGGTGCAAGTAGGTCTGCACTGGCAGAGGGTGACCCCAACCATCACTGTCATAGCTGGAATACAGAATAAAAGCAATGAGTGAGAGGATGATATGCTTAAATCGAAATGGCCCTAATACAGGTCCATTGGTTTAAAACATCACTCACTAACAATCTAAATGTATTCACACTTCTCTTGTTACACTTCAAAGCCCTGAAGCACGTTGCATCTGATAGAAGAGGCAACTAAATGTAAGCATTAAGAGCTACTTTCCCTACTTTCACTTACCCTGATCTGATCGTGCCTCGTCTTTCCCAGAACGGTGGGTCTCTACATGCTTAACTAATACCCATCGTAAAGCCAATGGTCATTAAATGAATTTGTCAGTGCACAGCCCAGAGGACATAACAGTTTTAATCAAAAGCTGTTAAAGACACCACTGATTTACA